>JAODUP010000141.1:540000-1012500 GCA_025642065.1 Paralvinella palmiformis | reverse complement strand
ATCCATCCATCTATCTTTATATCCATCTATCTATCTATCTATCTATCTATCTATCTATCTATCTATCTATCTATCTATCTATGCATGTATCTCTCTATGTATGTATCCATCCATCCATCCATCCATCAATCCATCCATCCATCCATCCATCGTATATTCACACATGTTGCTGTGTTTTTTACAGTCTACGTAATTCTCCCTAAATAAACAATTCAAAAGTTTTCTGAATTAATTTTTTGTACTAACAAGTATTTAGCTACTTAATCGCTGAACACTAGTTAGCTCTTATATTCATACAGTGACTAATTGTACCTGTTAACAAATTTAATTTGTGACGTGACACGGCCAAAATGTGGTCTACACATCGTCGGTCAAAATTTGTGCTATTCCTAAACGTTTAAGGTTTAATATTTTTCATTTTAAATCTTCAAAGATTAAAAACAAAATCAATTCAAATTTTTTTTTTTTTGAAGACTCGCAGAGTATTTTCCCTTGCGGGCAAACTACCACCCGTCCCGGCAATCGACCACCTTATTATAGGATCCAACCAGATAGCTTACGGTATACACAGGCTGAGACAATATGCCGTGAGCTGGACGCCGAATTACTAACCATTAGAGGAAATGACAGCCTGATACTAATTGAACCATCCAGGTAATTAATATATATATATATATATATATATATATATATAATGTGTCCTTTCTTTATCGAATGTTTTATTGTAAAAAATCTATCAGCACAATTTCTTTCCTCCGGCTTTATCTCTTTAGAAAATATATTCATGGATTTTACTTGTCATATATTATATGTAATTTGGAACAGAACAATATTTAGTTACTATTTATTTCAGGTATTTATTTTCACTGCACATCAATATTTGTACAAAACTGCTTTATGAAATTTCCGAACTAAAATAATTATAGACTGACATATAATTTAGCAGACTCTGGCTATCAGCAAAGAAAAGATTTTGGATACACGAGTCATTGGACCTTGCCCTGACCTATGACCATGGTTTGATGGTCAATCATCATGATGGTAGTCACTGCGTCGTCATGGTAACAACTGAACAGTTTGAAGCAAGGCAATGTTCGGAGAATCATTTAATCATCTGCATGAATAATGATTTAGGTAAGATCGCCGCATGCTATTTGAAGGTAAAATACATTCATAGCCTATATAATAATCGCATCCCTCAAGAAATGTTACACCGAAGTGATGTCTCTAGTTATTAATTATATTACTATTTCAGTCTCTTGTAAAGGATGCATCTATGATGGTCGATGCTACTTCACTCCTGGCGCTGACGCAGCAAAGAAAGGTGTATACAATGTGTCTGTTAGTACGTGCAGGAGGCAGTCGGCATCTTTAGTGGCGATATTTGACAAATATCAGATGCAATGGCTAACTGAGGTTTTCTCGTGAGTCACATAGTAATACATAAACGTTAATATGTTAGGGACGCTGTTTCATTAAACCAATCCGTCTTTTGTTATAGTTTTCTTCGCTTTCAGTTAAAAAGTATTTAATGCACGATCTGCAATATGGTACAGTTAGCCAGTGGCATAGGTTACTAATAATATTTGTGAACAATATTTGCAGTCCCTTGTTTTGGACGGGATACAAATACGAAACAGAAAATACGAACTACTACTGGTACGATGGCAGTCTTGTCATTAATGGTAACTGGACAAGGGGACAAAATACGACCGGAGACTGTGTTGTCATCAATGAAAATGGAGAATGGGAAAAATCAAACTGTTTGGAAAACGAATCTTTTGTTTGCCAACAGGAAGTGCCTTACGGTAATGACTTATTCCCAATAAGTATACCTATTAGCATATAATATTGTTAGGCTAAGCAGATTTCGTGTAAAATGCAAGCTACAAGGAAGGCCTACGTCAAAATTACCCAATCTCTTATTGAATATATTCACGCAGGTAAGGTAGCCAATACGACATGTATGATTTACCTAGATGAATACATCTGCTACTGGCCAGGTGCAACCAAAAAAAACTTTCATCAAGCCATGGCACAATGTCTATCGGAAGGAGGAACTTTATCTAATAGAAGCCCATCCAGTTCTCCTGATAAGCCTAACATCTTTTTCGACAAGTAAGATAATTGATTCTTGATCCCCATTAAAGTGAAATAGACAAGCAAATAAAATCTCACATTTATAATATGCAATAGATCCAATTGCTTGCCGCAATGGTACACTTTAACAACCTGAATTCAGCTTCTGGATTGGTATCAGTGATGGTCAGACTCCGGGTGTACTTCGTGGAATAGGCAACTTGAAATTGGAAGAGGTATATTTAAGGTTTCCTCAGCCTATTGGTGGTTGTGTGAAGGGCTTTCCTTACGTAATTACAGATTGCTTCGAATTACACAACTTTGTATGCCAAAGCATACCAGTTAGTGTTAAACCCACCCCAGGTGAGTACGTTAACATAAATTATTTGATTGATTGATTGATTGTGTGTGGGAGCGCGCGCTCGTGTTCGCGTGCGTGCGTGTTCTTAGGTCTATGTCAAATGATTCAACCTCTCTCAAATATAATCATTAATTCATCTTAAGGTACAGACTACTGGAATGTGGAAGATATCCAGATGGCCTCTATAGAAACCTCAGATCTAATTATAAGGAACGTCGAGAATCTGAATATTTGCTGGGATATGTGTGTCACCTACATTGGATATGAATGCTTGTTAGTACCAAATATTGTAACATTTATTTCATTTCATTTACGTCAGCACAACATATAATCCTGTATAAGATAGAATTAGTTCTAGACTAATCTTTATTCCCTTCTTAATAGAGTTGTTTCATACGACGCAAACAACAAAGAGTGTAGACTGAGTGACAGAAATCCTGACCGAGTGATAAAAGGAAACTTATTGAGTGGTCGTATAAGGACGAGGCGTGGTAAGTCACTGAACGATTAGGATATGGCCAGTGAAAGATAGCGTCAAAAACAATTAAATTATATTAACATTTCAAATTAACATAACAAATAACTTGATCAATTTACATTATCTGCATAAAATTAAATATATGCATACTCTAATTTTCGTTTGTCTTAGAAATTAATGTCATATTTGTTTTGGTTTAATGTTGTATTTCCTGTTTATCAAACGAACGATTATTTCCATATATATATATATATATATATATATATATATATTATTTATTTATTTATTTATTTATTTATTTATTTATTTATAACTATAAAATCAATATCCTAATTATAAATCAATTTAATCTCATATGACTCTATGGCAATAATGCTACTCACTAAATGAAGGGATAATGTTAAATATTTATTTACCGCAAGGTACATGAACAGAATATTTCATTATAAATTTGGAAGGTATTTGTCATCATTATTTGAAAATGGGAACCTTTATTTCTAGTGTTACTAGAACCGCACTGCTACATAATACAAACGTTTAAAATCCATATTTATTCCAGGAGTTGTTTTTAAAATATAATTATTGTATTAATGTTATAAGTTGAATAAATTTGAAAATCACGATTCCTTTACAATTAATTGTTTTTGACAGTTAGCGATCCCAGTTCCTATTGTTTACAGAAAGTAGAGCATGTTGGTACGATAGATGAAGCTATCGAATGCTGTAATAATTACAAGTCCGGATGGGAACTTCCCGTCATTCTGGATCATTCAATGTTAGAAAAACTCGGAAATCTAATCGATCCGTATGTATCAAACTATGTTAGCTTATCTACAATACTGCATTGCTACACAAATCCCAAACTCACCTTTGAAGCATCCACATCCACAAATGTGCTGTTGGAGACAATAAACACACCTAATCTATTATAATAAATTTCCTATTAATCGTTTCAGGGGGGAGCGAGCCTGGATATCGGCGACAAACAACGGAAGTAAATTAGGTGCATTCAAAACGTTCGATGATGAATACATTCCTTACTCAAACTGGGCTCCAAATGAGAATTACACAGGTCAATCTTCCTGTGTTACCGTTGATCAGGACTATTACTGGAGAACAGAATTATGTTCTTCTCGGAGCCGTGCTATATGCTTCTCAAACCTAAGTAAATGCGGTGCAGTTTAAACTAATAATTTCAGCTAAGCGTCATAAAGGTTATGTAATTTCTAAATATAGAGACACTTTTACTTGATAAAGGTTGCTTATAACCGAAACTAGTCGTGCTATTTTGGGCTGAGTGAAAATACTATTATTTCTGCTATTGTCGGAGGTATTAGAATTATTATCATAATAGATATTATATGTACTGATATATATGCTTTATTTCCAGTTACAGCTGCGTTATATATGTACTAATATATATAATTTGTTTTCTATTTAGGTAGTGGTCGTTTGGTCATAATTCTGTAAGAATTATAAACATCACGAAAACCTGAGCCCGCTCCTTTATTATATGTAACATAAAACACGCACACGCACACACACATACACATACGCACACGCACACACATACACGCACGCACACACGCACACACACAGATATATATATATATATATATATATATATATATATATATATAGAGAGAGAGAGAGAGAGAGAGAGAGATTCTAGGTAAATGATTTTCTAAAAAGAACTGAAAAGATTTATAATAACAAATCGTTTATCTATTTAAGCAAATCTCTGCGAGAATGTTCCTCAAATAGACAATGGCAGTCGTGTTTATAATCCCGTTACTGGAATCATTTTGTATTCGTGTGACGATGGCTATCACATGCCAATTCTTGGAGTTACGTCACATAACATAAGTTGTGATTGTAATGGCCCGAACAATATTTCGGTTGTAGAGAACTGCTCAGGTACAGATCGGAGTCTTACTGCCGTAATTCGAGAAACGAACATTTTGCCATTTACGATTGTGCTAGTAATAATAGAAGAAGATCGTATCTGCTCATCGATTAAGGCATACGTAGGCATAACTGAATTAATGACTCATTTGGGCATTTGTTTTTATTTTTAAGAGATTATGTGCTCCGAACCGCAAAACAGAAAGAATGCATTCATCATTGCTTACGACAATAACACTAGAATAGGATCTACAGTAACATATCGGTGTAATGTTAACCTCATGCTATTGAAAGGTGGAAATATATTATTGGAAAACATGAACACATATAATAAAACATGCGAACTTGACTCTGAAAGGCAAACAGGGATATGGCGCGGACATTATAGATGTATTGGTAAGTGCTGCTGGTGAATCTTAATATATCGTACAGTAAGATGGAAGTCGGGTTATCATTAAAACAATGGGAATCGACATACAAATACGAAATAGAATACATTTATTTGTTAATTTCGACGAATAAAACTTTGTTTGTCGTTAAGAATCGATTTCGTGGGATGATGACTCAATTCGTGGAGTTACAAATTGGAGTCTTACCACTGTGATGCGAGGGATAGAAAAGATTTTGCTATTTACGGTTGTGCTATTAATAAAACAATGTCGTATCTGTTTATAGATTACGGGATGTGTAGGCATCAGAGCCCTGCCCGGATTGGATAGCTGAACCCAAACGCCAATCAACCCGCAACTACTCGACCCACACCCAGCCCAAACCCACAAATCTCAACCCGAATCCAACCTGAACCCGTACTTAAAATGATATTGAACCCGTACCCAACCCAACCCACAAGAATGGAGTGCGAAACGAAAAATACAAAATTCCTGTTATTAAGATAATTTATTGAAAAACGAACTCAACTTTTCCATTGTAACTTATTCACAATGTTTATAATAAAATCCTGTAGTATCCTATAGTGACTATTTAGTATGATGAATAGCACTATTCATGAATAGGACGTTATTTACACTAGACCATTTCAAAGCCATAGTTATTAGTAGCAATAGTTGAACTAAAACCACGTCTATTCAAAACATAAGAGTACCTCCAATCAGTTAGAATACAATAAATATCTTCAATAAAACACAATATTTACTAATATCGAATAGTAACAAATGTCCTGCAGCATGTATCAGCAATGAAAGAAGGCAGTCTGATTGACTTGGTTTTTCTCATATCTTATATAACAAGATGTGTGTTGCTTGATAACACTTGAACACAATGATTAGGAGTACAGGTAAATATATATATAAGCAGTCAAACTACATACTAATTAACAGCTGTAATAACCCAGCACCTCTCTGTAAAGAGTCCCAGACACTAACTACCTACTGCTATTATAATAGGTTCCCTTTGAACTGTTCAAACTGGAGATAGAATGTTAGTTGTATAACACATACTGGACTAATTCTTCTTTGCTTGTATATATATATATATATATATATATATATATATATATATATATATATATATATGTATAACCTGACTTTTATGCCAACTTTGGGACCTGACTGAAAGTTGGTTTTGTGGTGGGGTGGCTTTAGGATGGGGCATATTGGACGATCCGCCTTTGGAGGTGATTCGTTACACGTGGCTTTTAATCCTTTTTGTTAACACCAACTATCACTTTATTTAATCTATCGCTGATAGTACAATCAACACCGTCATGATCGCTACATAATGACCTTCACAGCTTGTCAGTCAATTCATAGATTATCAGTGTGTGGTGGTAATAGCGGGTGGTATTTATGGATCCAGGACAAAACCCCACTCGGACAAAACCCCGTCAGACAAACCCCACTCGGACAAAACGCCACTCACTAATACACATTTCGGACCCACTCTTAAATTAATATTTAATAAATGTTGTTTTATTAGGCCTTTGATGATATTAATTGATTGATTAATTAATTATTTATTTTTATTCTTATATACAACATTTATATAGCACTCTCTATAATATTGTACAACATGTTCAAAAGTGTGTTACATGTAAAATAAGACTTATATAAATAAAAGAAAGCTTCATCAAAATAATGGAACTAATTAAAGTTACCTCGTTCATGTAAAAACTCCGTTTTTGTTCATCAAGTGAAACGTCTTCTAACTTTGACCTCCATCAACCCCACCATCACCATTACTACCACCGCTACCATCAACCCCACCATCACCATTACTACCACCACTACCATCAACCCCACCATCACCATTACTACCACCACTACCATCAACCCCACCATCACCATTACTACCACCACTACCATCAACCCCACCATCACCATTACTACCACCACTACCATCAACCCCACCATCACCATTACTACCACCACTACAATCAACCCCACCATCACCATTACTATCACCACTACCATCAACCCCACCATCACCATTACTACCACCACTACCATCAACCCCACCATCACCATTACTACCACCACTACCATCAACCCCACCATCACCATTACTACCACCACTACCATCAACCCCACCATCACCATTACTACCACCACTACCATCAACCCCACCATCACCATTACTACCACCACTACCATCAACCCCACCATCACCATTACTACCACCACTACCATCAACCCCACCATCACCATTACTACCACCACTACCATCAACCCCACCATCACCATTACTACCACCACTACCATCAACCCCACCATCACCATTACTACCACCACTACCATCAACCCCACCATCACCATTACTACCACCACTACCATCAACCCCACCATCACCATTACACCACCACTACCATCAACCCCACCATCACCATTACTACCACCACTACCATCAACCCCACCATCACCATACCACCACCACTACCATCAACCCCACCATCACCATTACTACCACCACTACCATCAACCCCACCATCACCATTACTACCACCACTACCATCAACCCCACCATCACCATTAATACCACCACTACCATCAACCCCACCATCACCATTACTACCACCACTACCATCAACCCCACCATCACCATTACTACCACCACTACCATCAACCCCACCATCACCATTACTACGACTATCACAATCATCACCACCACGATCGTTACCACTCCCATCACCATCACCTCTACCACTACCGTCATCACCATCACCGTCATCACCACTATTACAGCCTCTATGTTGGAATGGTTGAGAATCGCCTCCCCCACCACTCACAGGGGAGCAGTACGAAAGATGGAGCCGAATACCCTGAGGGTTTTACGTCCTCAGGGTTTTTAACGTCCTCCTTTATTTTAAATAATTCACTGGAGACACGCGCGCGCGCGCGCACACACACACACACACACACACACACACACACACACATCTATTCTTCAACAGTTTATATATATATATATATATTATATATATATATATATATATATATATATATATATATATATATACATATATATAGTTAATTTAAGTCTTATTTTACATGTAAAGCACTTTTGAATATGTTGTACAATATTATGGAGAGTATTAATTTAAGAGTGGGGTTATGTCTGAAATGTGTATTAGTGAGTGGGGTTTTGTCCGAGTGGGGTTTTGTCCGATGGGGTTATGTCCGATGGGGTTTTCTCCAGTGGGGTTTTGTCCGTTTACCGGTATTTATATGGCAGTATATGGTATTCGTATTGCGTAAGCATTGGCGGTGGCTGAATAACGGGAGGCGGCTGAGCATATATTTTGGATTTAAAATAAATAACCCCCATATTTTTTCAAGCAACCCATACACAACCCATCTCACAAGACAACAACCCGAACCCAACCCACAAGACAACACCCCGAATCCAACCCCACCCGCAAGACTTAAACCCAAACCCCACCCGTGACCCATAGAACAAATTTAACCCGCCCAACCCGACCTGCGGGTCCAGTTAACCCGAACGGGTTAAGTCAACCCGTGCTGAGCTCTAGTAAGCATCAACGAGTTAATGACTCATTTGTTTTTATTTTTAAGAGATTATGTGCTCCGAACCGCAAAACAGAAACAATGCATTCATCATTGCTTACGACAATAACACTAGAATAGGATCTACAGTAACATATCGGTGTAATGTTAACTTCATGCTATTGAAAGATGGAAATATATTATTGGAAAACATGGACACATATAATAAAACATGCGAACTTGACTCTGAAAGACGAACAGGGATATGGCGCGGACATTATAGATGTATTGGTAAGTGCTGCTGGTGAATCTTAATATATCGTACAGTAAGATGGAAGTCGGGTTATCATTAAAACAATGGGAATCGACATACAAATACGAAATAGGAAAAACATATTTGTTCATGTTAATGTTGTGTTACCTTACAAATATCAAGTTTTCTTCCATGAAATTGTTCATTTGAGATGGTCTCATTATTGTTATTTCATATATATATATATATATATATATATATATATATATATAAAGAACGTGTAATTGGGCTTGTTTGTAGACTTATAACATTAAAGTTATAAATGCAAGTAAAATCACTAAATGGTGTCTCGTGATCTCAATGATATATCGTTCTTCAAATTATCATATTACCCACAGCTACCACATGTAACGATCCTGATGAAGTTTCTAACGCCGTGCTACTGAAACATGGAAGGCGAATAAACGACACCGTGACGTACACGTGTAATAATAATTTTAGAATTATCGGAACGATCACAAATCAAACAAACGCCACTTGTGTTTTAGATGAAGCATACCGCAGTATTTGGACAAATGTACCGACGTGTGAAGGTCAGTCGTACACATTCGTTGACTGAAAACACATAAACAATACACGGTTTTATTCAGCATTAAACGTATGCTTAGCCCAGGTTGTTACTGAAATACATTTATCTTCAAGCAATCACCTGTCCGGAGCCGCCGAGCGTCACCGAAGCATTGCTTATAATTCCACCTAACAAGCTAACCATAGGATCCACTGTATCTTATCAGTGTAATGATGGATTTGTCGTTCACGGAGATTTACGCGTGGACAACAATTATAGATTATTTAATAAAACGTGTCAAGTTCTATATACAAATATGACAGGGACTTGGAGTGGAACTGGCAAGTGTGTCTGTAAGTATTACTTTTATTGATAAGTAAATACGTAACATACAATTGAAAGCCATTATTTCCATTACAATTACTAGAAACTTCATAAGGAAATCATTTATTTTTGATAGTACAGTTCTAAATCATATTATCCTAAGCATTTCATACATTATTCATCATCAATCATATATATATATATATATATATATATATATATATATATATATATATATATATATATATATATTGTTCTTCCAGCTATCCAGTGCCCTAATCCACCACATATCCCAAATACTAATATAACATCATTTTCTACGAATATTGGAGACATTACATACTATAGATGTGAATACGGATATAAAGTAGCAAATATGGCACCTTCCAAGAGAGATTTCAATATCAGTTGTATCTTTGAGGAGAATACACTGTTAGCTACTTGGTCTAATATTTCATCTTGTGAAGGTATCACTCATCATTTGAATATTTATAATTCGACTCATCGCTTTTCTTTTGCTAAATTCATGGTTCATTTAACTGTTATAAATTTCATTTTCATATTTTATCCAGTTACTGCCATCTGTCCAGAACTACCTGAGGTCCCTAATAGTGGTGTAACAGTAACTGGATACCAACCTGGAAACGTCGCATTCTATACATGCCATCCTGGATATAGAATATTAAATCACTCCAAATCAGATTCGACGAACAATATAGGAGAGAGTAATTGTATATTAGATCCTGAAAATGGATCTGTAGCTTTATGGGATAGCATTCCAAACGAGAGATGGTATGATATATATATATAATATATATATATATATATATATATATATATATATATATATGGGAATCTGAATTTATTTTTAAAATCTTAATATTAATTATTATTAATTGAGCTGATATCATAATTAAAATTCCATTTTCGTATTCAAGTTGTACCCTACGACCAACATTCGACTGTTCGCCAATGTGCACCACCAGATAATGTCGATGGTGGAAAGGTGTTTTACGCCGATCAGTATATAGATTCGGAAGCCTCCTATATTGCTTCTCCTGATTATGTCTTGGAAAATGGTGGAAGTACTAGGACATCGCTCTGCCAGACTGGAGGACGATGGAGTGCAAGTTCGCCAAAATTAAAACGTGATTTGAAGAATAAGAATTGATAGTCGTGTCTGTTTATAAGCATAATCTTTGAAGTCGTATGATAATTATTTATCTAAGCTTAATGTTTACATTTTGTGTTTTATTATTAGGAAAGAAATGTCCGAAGTTACTAGTTCAAGAAGGCACTTTGAGTACTAACGAAATATATGCTGGAAGTAAGGTAGCGTTAACAACATATAGCAAAAACACATAAAATATACCTTTTTATCAATTAAGAGCTTTTATAGTAATATAATATCCTGAAGTGGTAAAGGGCGCCTCCGTGGTCTTGTTCGTAGCGCGTTGGACCACAGATCACTACCACCCGAGTTCGAATCTCGGCGTGTGCATATCTGTAGGGTGTTTCATCTTTGAGTTCGCTTCATTACCTTTGGAGGTCGCTCGGCCCATTTAGCCTACCCTGTGCACAAAAGTAGCCGTAAAATAGCAATCATCATCCTGAAGTAAAAACTAACTGTAGAAACAGATGTATCCGAAACATTAAATGTTAAACGATATTCAGGTTGAAGTACGCTGCAGAAATCCGAAAGCAAGACTACAGAATGGCCTACAATCAACGATAATAAAATGTGAAAGTTCAGGAAAATGGACGTATACCCCTAAAAATTGCAAAGGTATATTTACAACGCAGGATAAATGCCTTATCAGATATTTGATAATAATAATACATGTATGTACATTGCATATATAACCAGGTATCTGGCTTATTAGCTCACGCATTAAGTTAGACGATGTTGCATGTTTACATATATTTACTGAAGAATCATCAGCCATAGGTAATCAGTTACAAATCTCAAAAGTGTGAATGGTAGAGATTTGTTTTATTTTGAAGAAGAAAGGTGTGGACCATTTGCATACATTGATCATGCTGATATGGTGGACTATAACAACACAGTCGGCGAATTTGCCGTAATAGCGTGCCATTTATCATATAGATTTGCAGATGGAAGTAAAGTTAAGCGATTTCAGTGTCTGAACACTTTACTATGGGAGCCTGCCGAAGTCTGTCTAAGTAAGCACTAATAGTGTTTCTTTTCAAGTGTTATTTAACCCTAAAATGTGATACTGTTTAACCCAGCTTTTTGTATATTCCTGTGCAGTGAACGTCTGTCCAGCCCTCGAAGAACCTCTAATGGGCACAATCAGTACAAAGCTAGCTTTGGAGAACACATTGGTGAATGTACGCTGTTTTCCAGGCTACATGTTCCCAGAAATGACAACAACAAAACAAGTAACTTGTGATTCAACTTTTAAGTGGAATGATACAATCGAGAATTGTCAATGTACGAATACAGAAAAAGAATATATTACTTTAATATTTGACCTGAATATCCCTTTTAAACTTATAACAATTAGTTTTATCTGTAGAAGACGACAAAAGGTGTTTCTTACGGTCTATAAACCGTATACAAAACACGTACTAGTATTACCAATCGATCTATCTTGTATGGTTTAGTAATCAGATGTCCTGAACCACCAGAAATAACTAACGGCAATATGACATCACGAGATACACTATATAACAGTAGTATAACATACACGTGTGATGGCGTATATCGTATGAATAATGGCCATAGAGAATTTAAAATACGATGTGGAGAAGACGGAGAATGGAGTCAACGTTCATTGTCCTGTGATCGTATGTCATTGTTATTTAATTAAACAAATTGTCTTCATACTTTTTTCATAATAAAATCCATAATACAGCTATAAAGTGTAATACTAAATATATATATATATTAATAGATAGATAGATAAATATATAGATTTTTCTTAGATGGTAGGTGCCCGCCTGTACCAGAGGTGATGAATGCAACAGGCGACTCAATCCTTGCTCTTAATGGCACCATCGTTAATTACACCTGTCACAAAGGTTATGTCTTCTCTAACAATAACTCAGTCATGTCTATACAATGCAATGGTGTGGACTGGAACATCACTGATAATGCTTGCTCAGGTGAGTATTTGAATATCTAAAACACGAGATGACTATCCAGATCGGTCGCAAGAATTAAATTATGCTGTTATATTTTATTCAGTGGGCACCTGTCCACTACTGAACTTGACACACGCCTCATGGTCTGACAATAGGAACAGAGTTGGAGATGTAGTGATGTTTACATGCGATGATGGTTATTCATATAATAATGGTACAGGTGGTGTGTTGGAGTGTCAAACCAATTTTAGGTGGAGCGGGATTACTGAAGGATGTCGACGTACGTCAGTTGCCGATATTGCATTTTCATAGCATAAATAACAGCAATCCATAACTATGTGTAATATACATTTCAAGAATTGGTCATTAACCAACTGGCTTATCGTCCAATCGACAGGTATCACCTGCCACCCCCCGCCGGATGTACGATTTGCGACGCATACTATATCTCTAGATAATATAGAAGGGACAGAGATAAAATACGGATGTCTAAATAACTATTGGTTTAGACGTGGTGTGACACAAATGACTATTGTCTGCAGTGGAAGAGGTTCGTGGTCATACGTACCAAGCCATTGTAGACGTAAGTTCTGCTAATACTGACTTAATCCTAGTCTAAACTGGAATTTAAATAATCTACAACCTAGTTTTAACGTTATCAGCCATTGATCTGCATTTGGGTTCCTCGTCTGTCACTGTTTATTTATACTGATAGAGTGTCATTAATTCCATTTTGTATCATATCGCTGATATTTGTTGGAAATATTTAATATGGGAGGGGGGGGGGGTTATATTCCTTCCTCATCGTTTGAAGTCCATAATATTTCATATGGACACAAAATCATTTTGTATGTTACTGATTCTGCGCGTTAGAGAATTAACATGTCGTGTAATAAAGTCAAGGGAAAGAATAGATACAGGGGGAGTACTGGGAGCATCAATAGAAATAAAAATGAATATACAAATCCATAATATAAACAATGTTAAAAGGAAAATCCATAATTTATTTTTACGGTTTAGAGATGAATTTAATAAACCTGTGAGTAAATTATTATTATACATATATATTAGATATTAGAAAGATATTTTATTGAGTCCAAATTATTAATATATGCTTTTTGAAGGCTAGAACAACTTGTCGTCGCCTTACTGATAAATAGTAACACGAAGTGTAGATATTGTATTAAAAGAAAAAGTGTTTATTTTGTTTTCAGCAATTACTTGTCCGGATGTACCTGTCTGGTCTGATAAGAAAGCAAACACTACTCAGAACGACCTTGGCACAGTGATTAATGTGACGAGTCTTGACGATAAAGGAGATATATGCTTCGTCTCACAGTGTATGCCTAATGGTGAATGGGAGCCACCTCTCGGTATGTTTAACATTTAGGAATGGGCATGGCACACAGTACGTGCTTAATTGCTTAATTTATTATCATCATCATCATCATCATCATCATGAAATTATTTCTGACCCTTTAAATTCTTTTTAGATGAAAATCTTATTTTCTTCAAACCGAAACCTGAAGAAGGGAAGTATTCCCAAAGTATTGGTATCATATCAATTGCCATTTTGGGAATAACTGTAGGTGGAATTGTTCTCAGCGACGTTGGAAGAATAATTGTCGCCTTAAAAGGTGGGAAATGAAATAAAAGAGATGCCAGTCAAAGGAAATATATAACTTATGGTATGTTACAAATATGTTATTTGCAAATAGATTTTGCTTCCATAGCAAATACGGAGAAACAGTTTGGGATGTATTAGGCTGGTTAAATTATCAGAATTATTTATCTAATTTTGATTTTTATGACTAATAGTTGAATATACTTGTATTCATCAGCAATCTTACACTTACACAACATTATGGCCCACATCATCTTACCTGTATAGTCTAAGCTTATCATAAACCGTCTCTCTCAAAAGGTACACGACCAGCGAAAGTTGTTTTATAACACACTAAATGATATAAGTTAGGCGAAGACAATTTTAAACAGCCATTAATATATATATATATATATATATATATATATATATATATATATATATATATAAAAGAGAGAGAGAGAGAGAGAGAGAGCACAAATATGAACGCCTGTAAACGCCAGTAGATCCTCCACATCTGCCCAAATTGGACAGCCTAAAATAGATTTTAGATAGTCGTTGAAAGAGTTCCAGTTGTAACTGTAGCTGTACATAGTTTATATTATCAGGATATACTCTCTCTTCTGTGGTAATGGCTTCTTGTTTTTGTTATGGTCAATCCATTATTAGTAGTAGATGTCTACTATTATTTATGCCAGTGTTATTTCGATAAGATGCTTAAACCGTTAGATTGATACTACATTTACCTTAATGAAACCAGCCTATAAATTCACTTTTATATTATTATACATCTGTTGTATATAATAGGAAACTTGAATATCTTCATTGTGGCGTTTATTAAGTTCTACAATAAAGCCTTCTCATCTCACAATTCCATGTTGTTGACTAAATTTTATAATGCAAATCGCTAAATATATCTGTTTAATAATTAATAATACTCAAAGACAGAATCCGATTCAATGTCGCAATGAAAAGTGTTCTTACAAGATAACGAGTGATATTTTACAGCCACTTTTGTGCACATGGTTGGTTAAATGGGCCGAGCGAAGTCAAAAACAAACACCCTTCAGATATGCCCACGCCGAGATTCGAACTCAGGTGGCAGTGATATGTGATCTAACGCGCTACCAGTTAGACCACGGAGGCGTCAATTTGTGTCTGTTTGTCTGACATAATATATTTCATGGCACAAACACTAAACAAATTAAAAACTAAACAAATGAAAACACACTTTGCACATTAATTACATACAAGCCTATAAGCACTAAACAGTGTATATCTACTATATATATATATATATATATATATATATATATATATATATATATATATATATATATTATATTATATATTATATCGAACCAATACAATGAGTGGGGCGACTTCAACTGGGTTGGGTCGCAAACCTTTGTCAACTCCACACCAGAAAGGTCCGCACTACAGTGTTCAATAATAATTGGCTGGGGAAATTAATTTGTACTGGAACACTACATACACAAATACTTAAACTATAAAAGTGCTTCCATGATTGAACGTTTTATGGAGATCGGTGTGATACCGCTAGAACATTTACACAGTAAACTACAGATTGTGATACCGCCAGAACATTTACACATTAAACTACAGATTGTGATACCGCCAGAACATTTACACATTAAACTACAGATTGTGATACCGCCAGAACATTTACACATTAAACTACAGATTGTGATACCGCCAGAACATTTACGCATTAAACTACAGATTGTGATACCGCCAGAACATTTACGCATTAAACTACAGATTGTGATACCGCCAGAACATTTACGCATTAAACTACAGATTGTGATACCGCCAGAACATTTACGCATTAAACTACAGATTGTGATACCGCCAGAACATTTACGCATTAAACTACAGATTGTGATACCGCCAGAACATTTACACATTAAACTACAGATTGTGATACCGCCAGAACATTTACACATTAAACTACAGATTGTGATACCGCCAGAACATTTACACATTAAACTACAGATTGTGATACCGCTAGAACATTTACACATTAAACTACAGATTCATGAAATAATGAATTCAGAAAAGTAGAAATCTAATTACTATGATATCTATTCAATCATTAAGTACTAATATCTAACGCGGTCAATATCATGTTTATATTTTAACTAAATTGAGTATATTTGCCAAACATCTGTGTAAGTAGCTTAATCATATTAAATATTCATCAAGTAGAGACATATGTTGTAACGTTCTTAAAACCTACTTATTTAAATTAGTCTTTTTTATAATATATGCGCTTGTGTATTTGTGTATAAATGTATTTATACTATACGAGTTTTCAAAATATTATAATTCGGTTTTATATGTAAAATGGCTTGATCAATTCAAGTTGAATAAGGTTCTATATCAAATATTATTATTATTTACTTTTATTATTTTATTATAAATATTACTTAATTGGACCTGCGATCTACTTATTAGTATACGTTAAATAAGCTAACTCTGTACCTGTCCTTATCTGTAAATATATGTTGTATTATTTTTGGCTTAATAATATTTTCCAACAATGGCATTAAAAAGCGCAAACAGAGTATGCAAAATAACCAAGAATGTGCATTTTTAAGTTGCTCACCATACGCTGAATCTGTACCAAAATTCTTTTTAGATTTGAAATTAAAAATTGCATAATTATTCTCTGAAATACTTAATTTAAGAAACCATCCAAATTTGCAGTCACTACATTTAATACAATTATTAATACAAGACATGTACAGAATCATTTTTGGAAACTAACATGTTTAACTAATGGTCATACCACAATTCTCTTATATCACATTATAGACATTAATTCTATTGATGGTAGACGTCAAAATATTGTTATAAATGTAATTCACTTGAACAATTTAATTACTATCGTCTGGCTATAGGAAAAAAACACATCTATTTACGAATTTGAGACCAACACACAAGAAGGTAAACATGTTCCCACAAAATTTTATAAAGGCTTTCTGAAGCTAACGGCCCATTTAGCCTACCTTGTGCACAAAAGTGGCCGTAAAACATCAATCATCATCATCAATTCTGAAGCTAAATGAATGTGTAGAATTTATTCTAACAAAATTCTTTAATATCTGAGAATAACTTGCACGTGTTCGATGGCAGAAGTAAAGGGACTACTCTCACTCTGTTAATATTTTGAAAATGTTAATTCGGCCCACTACAATACCTTAGCTGAAGATGTCACAATCCCTCCGGACTTGTCTGCATCAGATAGTGCACCAAATGAATTTCATTTACGTGTCTAATTTAGTTGGAAATGAACTGTTGACGTACACATTTCACAAAAATAAGTGTGCGCTGGTTACTCGCAGAAGTGTTAAAGGCTTAAAGAGTGTCCAAGAAAAGTCCAAGATTTGAATAAATTACCTAATGTGTCACACGGAGAAACAGATACATTAATCTTACTGGATCGATCGTGTAAATCGACTTGAAAGACAAATAGTACATGTATAAAATGTATTTATACTATATATATATATATATATATATATATAGTTACAAACTATTTTAATTGGATTTTAAATGTAAAGCGCCTCGAGCAATTCAAGTTGAATAAGGTTCTATATGAAATAGTTTTATTATTTATTTTATTATTTTATTATAATTAGTTCTTAATTGGACCTGCGATCTACTTATTAATATAGATTCAACAAATTAACTATGTAGCTGTCTTTATCTGCAAATATAATTTATTTTATTTTTGGCATAATAATAATTTCGATGACCTAAAATTGTCAGTACCCATGAAAATAAACAATGACATTAAAAATCAGACACAGTAAGCTAAATAACTAACAGTATGTATTTAAAAGTTGATCACGATACGCTGAATCTGAATCAAAGTTCTTTTTAGGTTTGAAATTAACAATTGTATAACTGACCTTTGAAATACTTAATTTGGGAAATGATCCAGATTAAAAAGCCACCCAGAGTATGCAAAATAACCAAGACTATGCATTTTTAGTTGCTCACTATACGCTGAATCTGTATCAAAGTTCCTTTTAGATTTAAAATAAAAAATTGCATAATTAATCTCTGAAATACATAATTTAAGAAACCATCCAAATTTGCAGTCACTACATTAAATAAAATCGTAATTACCAGACATGTTCAGAATATTTTTGGGAAACGAACATGTTTAACTAATGGTCATGCCACAGTTTTCGTATATTGCATTATAGACAACAATTCTATTGATGGTATAAGTCAAAATATTGTTATAAGTTTAATTCATTTGAACAATTTAATTACTGTCGCGTGGCTATAGGAAAACAGCCATGAATATACAAAGCAAGAATCCACCACACAAAAAGGAAAACACGTTTGCAGAAAATGTTTATAAAGGCTATCTGACGCTAAATGAATGTGTAGAATTTATTCTAACAAAATTCTTCAATATCTAAGAATAACTTGCACGTGTTCGATGGCAGAGGTAAAGGGACTTCTCTCACTCTGTTAATATATTGAAAATGTTAATTCCGCCCACTACAATACCTTAGCTGAAGATGTCACAATCACTCAGGTCTTGTCTGCACCAGATAGTTCACCAAATGAATTTCATTTACGTGCCTAAGTTAGTTGGAAATGAACTTTTGGCATATCAGATTAGATCATCCTGCCAGGTCCAGATCCCGGAATACAGACTGCTGTCAGAAATCAACCAAGAAATCAACCAGAAAAGCATGGGAACGCCGGAGATTATTCTCTGACAGTGACGTTGTCTCCATTGCACACCATGAGTCTAAGACGGTACGAAAAGGTCGACGGGTTTGTATCCTAATGATGTAATAGAATTGCTTTGTCTGAACTTAAATTTCACCAAGGGACGTTTCTTTATGGAGAATTCATTATTTTTGCGCACCTTACTGCACACTGATACCGGTATCTTGCCATTTTCATAATTTCATATATTTCACATTTAAACCGAATCAAATGCCTAAAAACGGATTGGTTCCTTTAAGGCATAATCTTGTTTTTCCAACTGGGAACGGCATTTGTAATAGTGATTGCCACTAATGTTATTGTTTACACTTATTTATGTCGACGTAATAGTGATTATCACTAATGTTATTGTTTACACTTATTTATGTCGACGTAATAGTGATTGCCACTAATGTTATTGTTTACACTCATTTATGTCGACGTAATAGTGATTGTCACTAATGTTATTGTTTACACGTAATAGTGATTGTCACTAATGTTATTGTTTACACTCATTTATGTCGATGTAATAGTGATTGTCACTAATGTTATTGTTTACACTTATTTATGTCGATGTAATAGTGATTGTCACTAATGTTATTGTTTACACTTATTTATGTCGACGTAATAGTGATTGTCACTAATGTTATTGTTTACACTTATTTATGTCGACGTAATAGTGATTGTCACTAATGCTATTGTTTACACTTATTTATGTCGACGTAATAGTGATTGTCACTAATGCTATTGTTTACACTCATTTATGTCGACGTAATAGTGATTGTCACTAATGTTATTGTTTACACTTATTTATGTCGATGTAATAGTGATTGTCACTAATGTTATTGTTTACACTTATTTATGTCGACGTAATAGTGATTGTCACTAATGCTATTGTTTACACTCATTTATGTCGACGTAATAGTGATTGTCACTAATGTTATTGTTTACACTCATTTATGTCGACGTAATAGTGATTGTCACTAATGTTATTGTTTACACTCATTTATGTCGATGTAATAGTGATTGTCACTAATGTTATTGTTTACACTCATTTATGTCGATGTAATAGTGATTGTCACTAATGTTATTGTTTACACTTATTTATGTCGACGTAATAGTGATTGTCACTAATGTTATTGTTACGCTTTTATCGACTCTAAATAAATTTTTCTTACTCTTACTCTTACTAAACGGTTCAACTCGTCACTCGCCCATCCAGATCAAACTCGGTTTAATTTTCATAATCATTTTTTCCCGCGCTCCAGGCCTGTTATTTGGAACATGAAGGCTAAAGACGTGAATGAGGCCGTTCAGATTTGTCCAGCTGTCTAGAATTGGTACTAAAACGTCTAGACTCTTTATATCAATACAATGGCAATTTTTTCTGTTCCATTATGGATCTTATGGCATCCAATTCTGTGCTAGCAGACCAATTTGGTGGCACATTAAAAAATCAGTGCATTAGCAGTGATGACAGCCGCACACACACTAGCTCGCAATTTTATCATATAAATTCGTACAAGATTAACTACAATAAAACATGCTATCACTATATTAATAGATATGGGACACATATAATTAATTCTGCTAAATACAGTGTTGGAAATACAAGTCGGCCCGGGTGCTAAGGGCCAACACTTCTTGATCCGGGCGTGCATCTTTCTATAGTTGCCGGCCCGGTGGTCCTCCTGATATTCAACCTATTCTACGTTTCGCACGGCAAATAAAACGGTTAAAATAATAAGAAGCAATAATTTATTGAATTATTTTTATTTGTCATTTTCAACATATTTTTTCCTGCAAATGAAGGCAGAAGTGAACTTGGGTCTCATCATGCGTCCGCGGAAGTAGTGTTTATGTTTTACACATGCTCTTGTTGACATCTGAAGCATTGGTAAGATGGTAGTGATTGGCCAAATATCATGTTTAATAACTAAATCATTAGTTGCTTTGTATTTCACATGGTGAAAATAAGCTGAGGGTTATTTTTTTTTCTTTTTCTTGACCTAGCCACACCTACATTTGTACACCCATTTCCACTGACAATGATTTACCCCCATCATACATAAAAGATAAACTATTATGCCCCCTTGCCCCTGTACTAGTATTTTAGCCTATACATTGCCCCCCAACTGTTTTCGTGCACGTTCAGCTTGCTTTGTGGCTTCTGGGCTGCTATTCTCTTGCGGTACCTGGGCCGGCAACCTTTCATCGGGGCTGACAACTTTTAGGACTTGCCAGCTCTGGTGTCTGATGACCTTTTTTGGGAATTTCTAACACCGCTAAATATAAAATTCACGCATGCGTAGTATACAAGAATTAGCTCACTACGCATGCGTGAATTTGATATTTAAATGATAAATAAATGATCAATAAATTCCACTTGACTTAGGGATTTTAAATGAGTATTTTCCCGTCAAACAGCCCTTACACGATGGCATACTACAACGGTTGGTAACTTTGATTTTCCCCCAATATGTAATCGTTTCCCTTAGGTGCATAATGCTGTTGAAAATAGGCATATCGTACATCATCCACATTGTTCATATGAGCTTTCTCATATATATCCCACAAACAAACATTTCCAAACCAGCGAACACTTCATTTGATAGATCAGTGGTGGTGCCCAGAGCACTGAATACTTCGGCATTGGCGCCCTTGTTCATCAACTTGAATGGCTTAAGTTTGCCTCTGTTCATGAATGCCGAGGTGACGTCTGATCCGGTGAAAGCATGGAATCCAGGTAGAGAATCAATCAATGTGAGATTTATTCCAGATACAAGTTGTGATATGTTTATATACCTTCTTGAGTTAATTCCACTTAACTCAACATCCATCCTTACCGATGTAACCGATGCAACGCATTTGGTCTGGGTCTGTCTATTCCAGAATTAGAATTGACCATCAATTAAAATTTTGGAGTTGAAATGATCCCATGTATGTAAATGACCAATTAAAATTTTACAGCTCACCATAAATGACCTCGGCCTAACATGTGCCTACCTAAAACATCATTTATCACCATAAATGACCATACCCTAGGTGTTAATCTATGTATATATAGCTGATGTCAACATAACATTCAGTTTAATTTTATCATTAAGTTGAAACCTTTATCACCAGGCAGAGTTGAAGTTTGGTTTATGACACGGATCCGAGTGTTTTCAGCTCACTGGTTTCACGTGATTCCAGCAAAAGTAAAACCATCTTCCATACATGTTAAGTCTCCCGCATTCGGCGGGAGACTTCCGCACTTTCATCAAATCTCCCGCACTCCCGCACAGATCTCCCGCATTTTAAGCGAAAGCGCTCTTTTTATGAACAAACTGTACGTGATCTCGGTTTTACATAAACGGTTTGCGTTCAGTGATAATAACATGTAGCATTCACAGTCATGGAAAGTATGTTGTTACCTTAGACCACCTGATTTATGTATAAATCCTCGAAATCCTCCTATTTACGTATAAAACCCCGATTTTACAACTACAAGACCCTCCTCCGATTTACGTAAAAATCCCCTATATTCCCGAGACTCTCCGATTACGTATAAATCTCCCACACTGGCATTTCCGAAACTTAACATGTATGATCTTCAAAATAAAAAAAGGTTGATGTAACAAATCCACTAAGTAATTTTAACTTAAAAATCCTCTTGCACCACTCACTGCCGTGGAAACAGAAACCTAATTTACGTATGTGTGTGTGTGTGTGTGTGTGTGTATGTATGTATGTGTGTGTGTGTGTGAATTTCCCTTAAACCACACCTGGCTGTTCTCTTTCAGCAACTAATGCCTTCCTACTGTATATTGTAGTCGGATTCGTTGAAATATTAAACCATGATCTGGCATCCGAGGTACAGAGGAGGCAAACTAGAAGTGGAGAAAGTACAGAGAAGGGCAACCAAACTGATCCCAAGCATTATTCATCTCCCATACGAAGACCGGCTTAAATTCGTAAAGCTGCCATCTTTGGATTTTAGAAGGCGGCGTGGGGATATGATCCATGTATTCAAGATAATGAATGGTATGGACAGGCTAGATCCTAATAACTTCTTTGCCTAACAACAACACCAGAGGCCACAGTCAAAAATTGTTCAAGGGTCGATGCAGGCTAGAATTGAGGAGAAATGTCTTCAGCCAAAGAACAGTCCATGACTGGAACTCCCTGCCTGAACATGTGATATCTTGTGCTAGTCTAAACGGCTTCAAATCAAATTTGGATAAATTTTGGAAAGGGGAGCGCTATAGATTGCCATGATTAAAATGAGATATACATTCAAGAAATACAACACAGAAGGACCGGAATACCATAACAGTCATTGCCTTTAAATTCCGTATATATGGTATCACGGTATCAAGGTATATGACATGAATTTGTATTGCATCGATACGAATAACGTATGGTGCGAATTGTTTTAGGTACTAAACGACCTGACATCAAGTTTAAAGCGTACATTGTTTACATTTCTGTTGGCTGATAGATCTATTCAGCGACAGACAGTAGTCTACGTATTTAGTTTTGTTTTGGGGTAGATCTTCTGACACTGACAGTCAATTTGACCTATTTCATTATTTGATTTTTCCAGTTGACATCGAGTGTTTACACTCACACGTGAGTCATGACTTGCTAAGAAGTAAGATAAATCTTGATATTTGCTAATTTAGTGCTCTAGACCTAGATCTTTCAGGGTTCATTACTAATCACTGAAAATAAGTCAAGGTATTGCACCATATCAGTGTAATCAGGGGCAAGGTTCAAAGTCAAACTGACTATCGATTATAAAACAGACAGTAATATAAAGTGAGATTATATCACTCTTGTACTCGTTGTGAGAAGGAAGAGATAATTTATTGTAGATTGGTAATCATCATCATTCAGGTATGAATAATTAACTAACAGTGTCTGTATCAGTGTATGCCATTATGGGTATGGTGTATCATAGACATAGAGTGTATTAATAGTGACTATATTAGTATATAATATATATATATATATATATATAGTCTATACACTTCGGACCCAGTATAACAAGGTAAGTGAAGGCCAGAGGGGGGTAGAACTTGTTAGACAGGCTGTTCATTTAGTTTTAGAATAGGAGGAGAGTGAACTAGAGTAGTAGGAGAACATATTTAGTGAGGCTTCAGACCGAGCTTAAACCAAGGAGGTGTAATTTCGCTGGACCCAGAGTAGCCGGCGCTGCAATGGAAGTAGCCGGGGAAATTCGCCTGGGTGCTGACTTCTAATGACATGCCTGTTAGAGATAGACAACATATTAGATTTAACCTCGATCTGTATTTGGAATGTTTAGCATCATCAACATATAAATAAGATGTTAGATGGGTGATGTTTTATTATTGATAATGATAGTGTTATTATTTAGACTGTGGTTACATATTCAAACATCGGAATCGTGTTCATTGATGATAAAGGTTCGAGCACTCAGCATCGAAATGATGCTTATCAGTGTTATTATAAATCTTAGCAATTTGTGATCGTACTTAATTTTAATCAGCTCACATTAGGGCCAGTACGGGAGCATAGTTGTAAGTGGGGTTGGAGTTTAGCCCTGGTTAAACTGGTTTAGCCTAACCCGGCGGGTTAAACTGGTTTAGCCTAGCCCGGTGGGTTAAACCTAGGTTTTAATAGTTTAACTCTGGTTTAAACCTAGGTTTTCCCAGTTTAACTCGGGTTAAACTGGGTTTTCCTCAGAATACAGTATATATACTCACAAATGTATACATTTTAATTTTTATACACATGAAAAGTAGTTGTTTAAATGGTATGCAGTTTTAAGATGTTAAGATGCTGACAATGTGCACCAATCAACATTATCCAATATTTGAGGTATTATACTGTTGGTAGAAACAATTAGACACTATCAGTATCACACTGTAGTTATTATGTAAAATGTTATGATTTGTTGGTGGGCTGAACCAATTGATCTGTTCTATGATTGGTTTAACTTGTTTGTTAAATTGGTTTCTGATTAATATAGATAATAAATGTTTAATTTATATTTAGTGTGTTTTATTTAATCAAATTGTGGTGAATTATGCCTAGAAATGAGTTTAATCCAGTTTAGCCCAAATGGGGGTTTAGCCCAATTAGATTCAAAAGAAAGTCAAAACATTTTAAGAAATGGATTATTTCATGGTTCCCACAACCAAGGAACATTTATTTCCAGAACAAAATTAATTTTTCCAGGACAAAGTATACAAGATTTAAAGGTAATAAATCAAGATACCTGTGGAAAAACATATCATGTGATCAATTCTTCACATTTGTGTGGTACAGCCTCCCTCTCACCCCCTCAAGCTGTCTGATTCACCAACTTTTATTTAAATTTAAACTAACTTGGGATATTAACACCATGTACTGGTACTCTTTTTCTTCTAAAATCAAAGTTTTATTCTACAGGTTTACTATTTATTCATGGGCTGTTTTGTTCTAAGTGGATTTCTTTTTCTATGGCAGTATTGTTTCCAGGATATTTCCAGATTTTGTTTAATTCCAGGACCTGGAAAATTTATTTATTGTTTTCCAGGACATCTGGGAACCCTGATTATTTGTAAAGCTGGATGGCTGTTCTATCTTCTAATTCTTTGATTTTCATTTGTACCTCATCAAAATTATCAAAAGCATCTCCCAATTTCAACCTAAATATAACTACTATGTGCTCAGCCACCAGATTTGAGTGAAAATAAGAGCCAGTGAGGACTAATTGGCACATGCGCATTGAGTGCTTGGACCTATAACGATGAGGCCAACAGTGTTCCGATGCTTGGCTACCAGTTCGTATTATTTAATAATATGGTTCTTCATTGAAAAGTGATAATCAGACTGAATAAAAATGGCGGGTCTGGGGTGTATTACTATATCTATATATGGTATATATATATATATATATTTGTATATGTGTCTTAAACTAAACACCTTCAATTAACTTTCTTGGAGCCTCTGTCAGGCACTTTATAAAATGTTATACTTTATTATTGTTGTTATAATGTATCAGTTTATCTGAAGATTTGGCAGTTGCCAGTTCTTAATTATAATAGATACATGCACAATAGAAATAATTGGAAATTATATTATATATGCATTGTAAATGATGGATGATCCAGACATTTATATAACAACAATTGTTTCTTTTCTATATATATATATATATATACAGAGTATTCTGCTTGATTTTAACATTAAACATGGATATACTCGGCTGGAACATACCACTTTGGCTGATCCTGATATTGTTGGTGGTCATTATATGGTACTGGTAAGTAATATTTGTATTAATCTAGAGTTTATTGTCATATTTGGTGATGTGGCACATCTGTTAGGTTTTCTCAAACACTTAGTATATGATGTTGTGTATTATTAGAAATCTTTGTGTTCCTACCCAGTATCCAGTATGGTCTGGGCTCTGTTTATACTGCTGATAAACAAATAGTGACACACAGAGTTTAACATACAAGTTCATATCTTCAATATGATAAAACTACACCTCAGTAATGTTTGCCATTCTACTTATTGGTTTTCAGTTGATAACAGTGAAAATATCTTGAACAATAGAGATAATTAAAAGAGGACAATCTCTCTGGACCCTAGCTTTGTTTGTTTGGGGTCATCAGACATCAGCTCACAAAGCTAGACTAAGTGTTTTAGTTAAAATATTATTATCTA
This sequence comes from Paralvinella palmiformis, assembly GCA_025642065.1. Classification (NCBI taxonomy): domain Eukaryota; kingdom Metazoa; phylum Annelida; class Polychaeta; order Terebellida; family Alvinellidae; genus Paralvinella; species Paralvinella palmiformis. The sequence continues at coordinate 985,421 of JAODUP010000141.1, read as the reverse complement.
GTTTGGATGTTAGAAAAGTTATGTCACCCTAGGCACCACATCTTCTTAGGAAATGTCATCCATAAATGCACCATCCAAGATAATACCGAATGGAGGCCAACAATCAGCACTACCCATAATTTTAATGTATTGTTTGAAGTTGGTAAACATTAATAGATTAATTTTCCTTTTTATGAATCGAAATAGTTCACTAAAATAAGTTACTTAGCAGACATGGGGTCAATTCCATTTTGTTGCTTCCAATTTCCTCTCGATTCCATTTTGTTAATTCCAAATCTATCAATTCCATTTTTACCTACTCCAATTACTGAGTAGATACTCAGAGTAGGTACTTGGAATACCCACTCTGAGTAGTTTATATTCCATGAAATGGAAGAAATATTTCTGGATTAAAAAATTAAATGGTAAATTAATTTGTGAATTTAATTGTTTTGTAGCAAACTTTAATTCCAAATTTATCAATTCCAATTCCATCTTTTTTAAATGAGCAATTCCAATTTGGGAATTGGAATTGCCTATCAATTATTCTGGAATTGAATTGACCCCCATGTCTGTTACGTAGTGTAACATGTTTGTTGAAAAGTTTCAGACAGTGCTGGATAACATAATAATAGTAACAAAATTATAAAATGTGTTTGTTGTTGTGAGTTTGAATTGGATTTATATCTGTGTTTGTGAGATCTTCAGCAAGAAGTAACACCTCAGACATACGTGCCAGGTGTGAGTGGTGCTCACTGTTTACTTTATATGATACACACTTTATCTTTCAGGCATGCAACAAAATATTTTGGAGTATTCAAGAAGTATGGTATTCCTGGTCCTAGGCCAATACCAGGTTTTGGTACCTTCATACAAACAATGATGCACCCAAAGGTATGTCCACATGACCTCTTACTCTGTGTGTGTGCATGTGTGCTACTATGCCATCTAGTCACAGAATTATTAGTGAACATCTTTAAAATTATTATATTAATATTATGTTTTTCAGGGTGTTTTTGGTTTAGATTTAGACTTAAAAAAGCGTTACAAGGCCAATGTTATAGGGTAAGATTAAATGCTTGTTGAAAGTTGTATTATTTGTTAATGATTTTGATCTGAATATATATATATATATATATATATATATATATATATATTGTTCTGTTTAGTGTGTTCATTGGCAGAGATCCAGCCATGATCTTTTTTGATCCTGAAGCTGTGAAGCAGATAACTGTCAAAGACTTCAACAGTTTTACAGACAGAAGAGTTTGTATCCTATTAGAATATAGTTTACCAAACATTTAAGTTCATCATTGTACAATAACATTTTATATTTGTTATTCTCAAAGCAAAATATATAATAACCGTATTTGATCTTTATTTCATTTATATGTTCAGATAATGTTCCTAAATTAGTCAGAAGATGTATTGCTTGACAGTAATATTTTAATTGTAAATCTGTATTTGAGAATTTTGTTTAATGATAGAGATTTGTAACTTATTTTTTAATAATAATTTTTTTTAATTTTCTTTCTTATATTCAGATCAATGTTTGTAATACTTTCAGAGTACTGGTGTAACTGAGTATCCAGTAAACCAGATGATAACAGTGTTAAAGGGTGATGAGTGGAGGAATGTACGACATCAAGTGTCTCCTACGTTTAGTGGCAAAAAGCTGCGCAGGGTACGTGATTGAATTAGTATTTAAACTTTTATTTCATGTTGTATCTTTGCCTTTAGAAGGTGCCTCCGTGGTCTAGCTGGTAGTGCATTGGACCACAGATCATCATCACCCGAGTTCGATTCTTGGCATGGGCATGTCTGAAGGGTGTTTCATCTTTGACTTCGCTTTGTTACCTTTGGATGTCACTCAGCCGTAAAACATCAATCATCTTTGCCTTTAGAGGTGTAATTCATTTTCTGTAACTTTGTCTCTTGATAAATCTATTTTATGTAATTATTTTTATGTTCTGTCATCTGATTGGTTGGTCATTGTATTTTTGATGTTTATATTATTTATTTGCCGTGTAATGTTTACTAACATCAAACGTACTTTTTGACACTGCATATTGAGATTTTTTTGGTGTCTTTCCTTATAACGGCTATTTCTAGATGTAGCACTTTTTGTGACAAGCATTAGTCTTATTCATTCAAATTATAAATTTCTCCTTAAGTTTTAATTATGAATGGCATAGAGCTGTAGATATTTCTACAACAATGAGTGATAAAGTTAATTACTATGATTAACCTTATCATGACAACCCTTAGCTAAATGCATAGAAATGGTTTGATGACATCGCTTCTATCAACTAAATTGAATGTTGGTTGTGCCACTGAGCTTTTTGAGGATATTGGATCTATAAAAGTTTGTTATTATTATTATTACATTTCATTAATATCAAACACAGGAAAATAGGTTGATGAACAGTTTATTGATCAAGAAATCTCCCAGTGCATTGTATATTTGCATGCCGTATACATGTTTTTCTCCATAATTTTGTGCACTCCTCTTTATTTTGTGCAGCATCTATATTTCCATACTGCACAAATAAAAAAACAGCTGAATGTTGAATCATGACCAAAATGGCAACTATTTATTTTATACATAAGTCCACAAAGTGAATGAGTGCGTGATTGTTTGTTAACTCTTCAATACTTGACTTGTTTGGAACACATGGTTAAAAATTCAACCCCACAACCTCTATCTTGCAGCGGAGAGTGTATATACAGTGAAGATATTGTTTTATTGAATTTAATAGTTATTATTCAGTATGTAGCAGATCCATCCAAAGAACTAGTGATTTGTAACCTTATTATATCTACACTCTGAAAGCTTAATCCGGAAGGATTATTGAAGGTGTGCAAGAAAATTCAGCATTGCACCAGTTGAGCATTAAACACTAGAGATGGATTGCTAAGCTGGCACTGTATTTATAAAATATGACTGATTCAATAAATCTAGGTTGCCACAACCACCATTATTACATTTTATAGTCTTGGTTAGTGATATTTCATATTTTTGTTAACAGATGACTGCTTTGATCAACAGATGTGCTCATCATTTGACAAGCAACCTTGAAGAGGTTGCTAAATCTGGAGATGTGTTTGAGTGCAAAGAGTAAGTTTATTAAAGGAGCAATTGTGCTAGGAGGAATATATATATATATATATATATATTATTCAGGGCATTTGTTTCTCTGCTATGGTTGTTGTCATTGAAATAATATTAAAACTGAAATCTATTTCATACAAGTACCAGTATATAATAATTTACATGTATCAGTTAATCAATGTATTGTAAGTTTCCATTGTGTACTCAGATATGCTGGAGCATTCACAATGGATGTGATAGCTAGCACCTGTTTTAACATTGATGTGAATTCAAAGAATGACAGAAACAATATCTTTGTCCGCATGACAAAAAGACTGTTTAACTTCTCCATCTTCAATCCAAAGTTGATCATATTTTGTAAGTGATGTGTGTGTGTGTGTGTGTGTGCATGCAGTTAAGGCCTGTTAAGATTTCTTTATTCAACAACATACAATTGTGTGTTTTTTAATTAATAAGTGAAAAATGAAACGCACACATTTTGATAGTAATTACGAAAGACAAAGAAATTGGTACATTCATATAGCTAAATATGACATTCGTAATAACTAAGGAATATTATTGCAGCAACATGAATTTATTTAAATATGTAGATTTATGTACATATGCAGTTATTACCTGCACATAATTCATGATAAGTATACAAACACACACAAACTGCAACATCTTATCATTTATCATTTAGATCAAATATGACAGAATGAATATTAAACATAAATGTGTCAAAATAAATTCTATCTTTTCTCAGTAGCTTAACACCATAACACTTGTAAGTGTTAATATTTTTTATCATTATTTCAGTATGTTTCCCATTCATTGTTCCTTACCTTAGTAAGTTGGGATTTTCTGTATTTGACCCAAAGTGTATCCACTTCTTTGTTGACGTCTTTGATAAAGCAGTTAAATACAGACAGGAACATCCAGATGAGGTAATTTGTGAACTAAATGTATGTTTTGCACACAACACACACATATATATATATATATATATATATGTGTGTTTTAGCTGTGTATATCAGGAAACATGCACACGACATCCATCAATTCTTCGACTGTGTAAATCTCACAGTCACAATTGCCTGTTTATATATATATATATATATATATATAATGTGTGTGTGTGTGTGTGTGTGTGTTGTGAATCTTCCTTTCCATCTCTAAAGAAAATGGATATAAAATTTTGTGCCAATGTGTGGCTGTTTATATTATCCATTTTTCTCATGATTTTAGAGCCCCAATGATTTCCTGAACATGATGCTAAAGGCTAGTGAAAGTCACAGTGATCATGAAGCTGACTCTGATGAGGATGCTTTACCAGAAACCAAACATAACAACCAATGTTTGCGAAGTATGTGTGTTATAATGTTTACATCTACAACAATAGCAAAATAATTATGTATTTTAAACAGGTGAACTAACTGGCTGTATCAGATGACAGCCATAGGGTCAATTCAATTCCGGAATTGTAATTGCTTATTTTAAATAATGGAATTGATAAGTTTGGAATTTCCTACAAACAAATTATAAACACAAATTAATTTACCATTTAATTCAGAAATATTTCTTGCATGACAATCCCACTTGAAATATAAACTACTTGGAGTAGGTATTCCAAGTAGGTACTTGGAGTACCAACTTTGAGTACCTACTCCAATCAGTGATTATAGTAGGTAAAAAAGGAGTTGATAAATTTGAAATTGATAAATTTGATGTGTAATTGGAACTGACCAAATGGAATTGATTGGAATTGACAAAATGGAATTGAACACATGTCTGTCAGATGATGTTGTCTTTGGGGAAGAAGTGTTAAGATAAGTATTAAAATGCTAAATTTTAGACATGATCAACAAGATTATGATTGTGTTTAATGAAGATTTTATAAATTTCCATAATAATTTTAGTAACAATCATTGAATGGTGTCATACAGAGAAAAAACACAATAACAGTATTCTAACAAATTAAATGATATTACTATGAAGTAGTATGACATATTAAAATGTATTTTGATATACCAGTTTGTGTGTTAATAATTTCAGGTTTAAGTACAGGCGAGATAATTGGTCAGAGTCTGATATTTTTCTTTGCTGGCTACGAGACAACAGCGAATGCCGTTACATTGACCATATACAATCTGGCTGTGAATCCAGATACGCAAGAGAAAGCTTATCAGGAAATTATGGACATCATCCCTGAAGGTGTATGTATATCTTTTTCTGTTGTTTATTATCAGTAATAAATAATGAAAGAAATAACAGAAAAATGTGATATGGTATGAATTATTTAGATGTGTTGTACAGTGAAGAGAATTTTACATATCAGTCATCACTGTTAATAATGAAACATGTTTACAAAAAAACAGATGCTGAATATTAATAATAAATATTTCTAATAATTAGTGAACAGGTGTGCCTTTCATAGGCTGTACAAAATGACAGTCCTAGTTCTGTTTTAGCAATATCTTAAAAATTGTGGTTAAAAAGTCAGTGTAATCTATTAATTCAAAAGCTTGACTACAAAACCGTGGTAACTAAAATTTATTGTTGACATTTGAAACAATGCATAAATTATCGGAATGTTAGAATGCAGATATTTAAACTTTAGCTCGAAAGGTTTGCTTGAAAACTAATTCATTCAAATAACATACAAATAAATCTATTTATTGTTATGGTGACTTTGAAAACCTTACATTTATAATTCCAAACTTTTGCCTTATTATACTATACAACATTATCAATAATACTAAATTAAGACTTAAAATAAAGTTCTTTTTTTGTTATTTGCCTACAATAATTTGTCTCCTGCAAGAAAGTTATTAATATTTTCATTGCACTAGCATGATGTTGTTTAAGAAACATTATATTTATCAAACTGGTTTCTGAAATTTTTATTTCTCGACATTGCAGGAAGATCCCGGTTATGATGATTTGAAGAAGTTGAAATATCTCGAAATGTGTCTCCTAGAAACAATTAGGATGTACCCCCCTGGTCCTCAGTATGTGTTTTATTAAGAGTGTTGCTATTGTTTCTTTATCTCACGAGATTTTATAATTTCCTTTTTAAGCAAGTTTACAAATATTTTCAGTGCATTGTTTAGATGATGGTTTAATTAAAAGGTCTGTTAATTCAAAGCAGTTTCTAAATCTGGGCAGAGCTCCATTTACTTCTGTACTTTTCTATAAATCATACTAAGGAATAAACAACAAATATGCCTCTTCACAGTTAATTTATGAAAGTTTTACACAGTATTTATCTTACCCATTCATCAGCATCATATGTTATGAATATTGTCAAATGTGTTACATATATATATATATATATATATATATATATATGCCATCAGGTTTGACAGAGAATGTGTTGCCGATACAGAAGTGAAAGGTATCAAAGTGCCAAAGGGTATGTTCGTTATTGTTCCTGTGCATGCTCTGAATAATGATCCTGAAGTTTGGCCTAATCCAGAACAGTTTGATCCAGAAAGGTAATTATCAAATGATTTTCAGTCTCTGTTGTCTGTGTGTGTGTGTTAAGACCTGGATGTTGTCTGAGTTGTATAATTAATTGAAACTAAGAAAAGTTATGACAATCAGAATGAAACTAGCCTTGAAGGTTATATATATATATATATATATATTATAACTCTACTAGATTGTACTATATGAGCTAGGTACTTGTGTGATTATATATATGAAGTTATGTATAAATGCATACCCAGACACAACCTGTGTGTGTGTTCCAGAATTTTCACATTTCTGTTTCACTTTTTGAATAAAGATTTACAGAAGAAGCAAAGAAATCACGACATCCCTTTCAATATATACCATTTGGTATTGGACCAAGAGTTTGTATTGGGCAACGACTGGCCATAATTGAAGCAAAGGTGGCACTTGTGCACGTACTGAGATCATTTAAGGTGTTGAGATGTGATAAAACACAGGTATTTGTAGTATAAATGGCATTAGAAAAAGTGTTTTAGCTAAATATACCATGTTCCCGAACAGAATTGGATTAACCTATAAAAACTTAGTTACCGCAGTAATATAATAATAATAATAAGTAACACTTGCATAGTGTCCTATTAATAATTAACTGCTCAGCAGCACTTGACAAGTGAAGAGTGGCTCATCAGGAATTAATATCTCTGATTGCATTCATTTTCTACTTCTCTACCTTTTGAGTGAATCCTCTCCAACTTTCAAGCAAAAAATCATTGGTAAATTGTTGCTTTGTTGTAAATATAAATTAATTAAAAAAATCATTTACTTTTAAGATATATTCATGTTAATTTGCTGCATATCCACTAATTATTTTTTACATAGTTTGTGTGTGAATGTGTTCATTCATTGTCATATTTATTGGAGTAATGGAACTAAGTTTTCTTCCTTTCTATGACTGACATTAATAATAGTAGATTAAATTGACACTTTATAGAACATATATTCTGAATTTTACAAAAATCATATTAGTTGATTAAATCAATGTGATTGTATTGAATACATTAGTTTTAAAAAGTCAGTCTCTAAATCTGAACTAAAGAAGAGACGATAAGAGGCTTTTACGTCACCCCAACATCCGAGGAAGCATTAAATGGAATTTCACAGAAACTGTTCTATTTTCAGGTGCCAATAAAACTAATGAAGATCAGAGCTGAGGCTGTGAATGGCGTTTGGCTGAAATTAGAAAAAAGAGAATAATAATTAATATTAATGAAAATAACAAACTGATAAACTGTAATACAATGTACAAAATTTGTTAAATACATTAGGTATATCACTTATTTTATACATAACATTGAATTTAACTGTAATTATATGTGTGTGTGTGTGTGTGGTGCACATCAAATATCCAGATGTAGCATGTATAGCCCACACTGGCTGTGGGCTATGTTGATATTTGTTGTAAATAACTAACAACAACAAGTGTAGTATTTTTGTATTCATCTAAAGTTATATTTCAAGTAGTTAGTACATTTGTATATGTTATTATGTATTCACATTTGATGTTTTCTTACTATGGGGAAAAAAACCACCTTTGGGCTATATAAATACTGTATACACATTTTATGAAGTATATTATAGCATTCATTGTTACTTGATATAAATTAAATATATATATATATATATATATATATCATGTGGTAATTTTTGCAATTATGAACAGTGAATATATAGTTCTTGTTTATTTCCTATTAATCTGATTATGTAGATTAATATGTAAATTAAGCAGTTTACTTTAATGACTGATAATGCTTCATTTGTTAACCAACGATTTATGTTGATTTAAAAGATGTAAACTCCATAATTTATGCAAGTCTCTGAATTTATATTGTAACATGTACTTTGTACATGCAGGAAAATTATAGTTTGATGAATTAATTATATGGTGAATAAGTTAATGTTCTTCAAGTTATGCTGATGAAGTACTTTGTTATAAAATCTGTTCATATACTGATTGTGTTAACTGATTGTTTAATTCCAAATTGTATTAATTCCAAATAATGTTTTAACAATCATTATTGTTGATTTAAGAAATTAAAGTTTTGTAATAAAAGCTAATCACGATAATAATGATAATATGGTCTTCATTCATATGCTATTCATTTGATCTTCCTTATCATCTTGTTTACACAATTTCATTTCTAGCATTGATATTACAGGTTCCTACATTATGTTATCACTTGCCAGCTGTTTAATGCTGAAGCAGTAAAAGTATTTAGCATCTCAAGAGATTGGGACCAAAATAATCCTTTATTTTATTTCAAACAGTAAATTAGTTGACCCTGATAATACGATATACATATTGTTAATAAAATGATGTTTATATGGCTGTTACCATAATGTTTTAGTTCTGTTATTATTACTGTTGTGAATAACAAGAATAAGTAAATAAAAGGTTTATTTTTCTGCTTGGACACAAGATATCTTCATTGGTATAATTATGTTAATATTCTCAGTGAAACTTACAGGGATCCTCCCTGGTCTAACTGGTAGTGCGGGCGGCCACAACACTCTAGTACCTGTGTTCTTATCATAGCCATCCAGGCTATGTCTAAAAGGTATTTCAAATCTGACGTTGCCTCATTACAGTTGGAAGTTAATTGGCTCATTTAGTCGATAGTGTACACAAAAATTACCATATGACAGCAAACGCATTTTCGTTTCACTCAAATTTAGATAGTTTAGAAAATTTTATATTTACAATAATTTATTGGATCTGGCGGTTTAATTAGTGAGTGATAAGACTATCATCCAGAATGTTAGTGCACCCTCGCTTTTTAATGACTTACACATCCTAGTTGATTGAGGCTGAAATGATTGGCTAATACTGTTTACTCTGGATCCTACAGGTACTCCGATATAGCGCAGTGACTTTTACCTGATGTTTGTAGGTTATTTCCATATAGAGTCGGCCGTTGGTCCCAGATGTGATCGATCAAACAACCGACTCATGCGGGATCCTTCCCCTAAAACGTCAAGGATTTCATGATAATCCTGAATAAAAAGACAGGAAGCCACCCCGTTTAGATTTTTACAATATCTAAGGGGGCCACTAAAATTTGTCCTTCGTGTCTATATAAGAACCACACTAAATGACCTTCTTACGACGAGGTTTCTTTCGTGATCAACCTTTACTAACTATACGACTCCCTGAGCCACAAATGCAACATCATTACAATAGTAAAACAAACGTTTTAGCTTCAAACAATTAATACGATGTATTTAATTCTAGTGATCTCTGGTGGGATCTCTGCATTCTTGACGAACTTGGCGTCAAAATATTAATTTAGGTATTAGTGTTGTGCAAGCTATAGAGTCTAAACAATAGGTGAACGCACCCCCCTCAATTCTTCTAGGATCCAGCTTACGAATTGTCCATTTTGAGGGATTGACCCGTTTATTTTTATTTGGCGTTTGTAATTGGCCACAGAGTGAAGAATGGGTGATGTTCAGCCAATGAGTGCACGGATTAAAGAAACCTTGCGATATGATCAACTAACGTGACCATATTCGGAGTTTCTGGTATATATATATATATATATATATATATAGGTCGTGTTTTTGTTTACGGAAACCGCGAGGGGGGTACTTCTGTTGTTATGGTAGCAATGGTTTATGCCTTGTTCTGTTGTACGATTGTAGCAAAATAGTCATAAAACAAAGTCACAGTTATTTTTTCACCCCCCCCCCTCTCTTTCTCTACAGACATACACTTGTGACTTTCTTGCGATTTCCCCCGCCTTTAAACAAAAAAATAGGGACAAATTTGTTGTTTGACGACCCGGTTAACTTAATTAAGATTTTAGAAAAAGCTCAAAATTCACTAGTTTATAGATGATGTGTTCCTAGTTAATATATCGCACAACTCATAATGACGTATATATATATATATATATATATATATTGCTACTCATCTCAGGAGTGCGTTCATTATCCTTGACTTATCTATACATAGTATATGTTAACGTGTTCAATTGCCAGTTGGCCTAGAATTATGATGATTTAAAGGTAACTGATAATTGCATAGATAATTGATTAAAATCATGGCCAATTTATAACGTCACACTGGGATAGCATAATGCTGAATATGACTTAGAAATGTAAATGTTCAGACATAGCCATATCGTTATTTATAATTATTGCTAGTCAGTGATAAGAATAGCCCAAGATAACAGTCATTCATGTGGACGCTACAACATGCTACACACTAGACTGATAAGATCCCCCCCCCTCCACACACACACACAGACAGACACAGAGGGAAGGGGGGGGGGTATATCATACTTTTCATTTAGAATATTAATTTCTATAGCTGTGTCACAGTATTGTAGTGGAAACGTGAAAATTAAATGAATTCTAATTGCATCTGAAATAATAATAATGCATGTTTATATAGCGCCGGAACCAGGTAACCCTGTACAATATTAGTATCTCCGACTCAGACCTGTTTCCAACCAGCGCACATCTCAACTCCCAAGGAAGCATACAACGCATGCTGCCGTTAAAGGTGCAAGGCGTTACTGAAACACATATAGCCATCAGGCCCTATCATGTTCTCAATTGTATGCAGCTCCCGGAGCCTCGAACACGCGGCCCTTCGGCAACGAGTCCTACGCTCTAACTAATCACGCTCGATATATCAAATGCAAATTCCTCTTTATCCAGATTTGGCTTCTTCAGCAGTGGTCTAATATTGGCCTTTTGAAAGAAAGCGGAACCTTGGACTCCACCAGTGATTTGTTTATAATAGCCGTAATCAAAGGTAGTAGGTATTACAGCACTTCTTTCAACGGGTATGTAGGTAATGGGTCTAGTTCACAAGATTTTGAGGACGACTCTATGATAATATCACGTACCTCGTCTTGAGTGGCAGTTTTGTCAGAGGCTGTCCTTCAAATTTGATATCAGCGCTCATCACGACAGCGTCGCTTATTGGAGATTTGTGGCTATTAATGTCGTCTCTAATGGTTGTAATTTTCCTCATGAAGAAATCACTAAACCTGTTGGCCAAGTGCTCATCAGATGAACAGATTGACAGAATGATTTCTCCTTTATGTCCCATCAAATTGTTAGCGATTCTGAACAGACAGTTTTGACCGTTCCCACATTCTACTATCTTGTCTGAATAATAAGTCCTCTTGGATCTGATGAGAAGCTTTCCTACTTCACGACATCTTTCTTTGAATAGCTGATGATGGATCTCCAACTTTGTTTTCGGCCACAGTCGTTCGGCTTTCCGACGATTGTGTTTTCCTTCTCGAAGAATATCTAACGATAGAAATCAATGGAAGATAGATAATTAAACTTTTACAGATTGCACACACATACAAATTTAACAGTACTCATTTGTTGTCTGAAACCTAGCGGAAGGTCATCACGGTGTAACATTTTCTAAGCCAACAACTAATGATAAAGAAAATGGGTGTTGACATAAATATGGCGTTAGATTCTAGACGTGTGCTGAGCAATGGCACGGAAACAACCGAAACACGGAAACAAATACAATATGGCTTGCGTATGTAGAGATATTGCCATAGAGTCTACGCGAATTCATACGCGTTACGTTCGAGTGAAAAATGAGTTTTTGCATGTATGCTAATTACGAAACGTTGTGTACGTTAAACGTTTCCAACGTCGTGAACGTAAGGCAACTTAGGTAAGCGGGGCAATATGGACCATATCTGGCTGGACATTTTTTCATTAAATATGTGGAGGTCCCTGGGTACCTGTTGGGGTTGGTCTGTTAAATTGATGACCTGCTAACTCCGAGGTCAGTAGATAATGAGGTATTCAGATGGTTCAAATTGTGGTCCAGGTCCAGGCAGTCTGGCAGGGCCGATTTACCTGATACTATGATGAAATACTTAGTATCCGCAGATCCAGATTCCTTTCCGAATATTAGAAATTTATTGGTATTAGAATGTACCCTACGTGCCACATCTGCGGAAGCAGAGTGTCGTTTCTCTGGGTTGGGGCTAATCAAAAGCCATTGGAGAAGCTGGGTGGCTGACACAAGGTTTTTTGCCTCAACATTAATGAAAATATATTACATCGATTTCAAACAAATTGCAGTTAAGTTCATTAAAGAATACCCTAGACTTTGTTCAAGGCCAGCCTTTTCGACTAACTAATGTAGATTTACATGAGGTAATAAATATTTTAAACATAATTATTTCTTTCTCGTAAGTATGCGCATTGAAATAAATGGTCAGTCTGCTTATTAAATACTTTAATGACATAATGCCCAATATGTCACATTATGACTTGGGACACTCATTTTCTCATAACAAATCGATTAACCCCAAAAATCCTAACAATCTGTATATACACTGAACCAATCACCAAGTCTCATACCGTGGGTCTTTCTTCACAGGAATGTATACTTTTGTCCATATTTATACACAGTATTCACTTGAGAAATTCGGATGTTGCATTGCTTCGGAAGACATCTAATCATTATCTGATTTCCCTTTTCTTCCACTGAGAGACCTACCGCCCTTACCCACCCCTCCTCGGCACTTTCTACCTCGCATAATACCTCGCATAACAGCTTGTTTAGACCACCACCCAAAATTCTTGGATCCGCCCCTGAATATATATATATATATATATATATATATATATATAACATTTAACGTGAATTTTTATTTAGAGTCGACTATACAATATAATCATACAGTACAAGCTCGACAAAGAGAGTAATATAAATAATATACTGTGATAATACAATTTACCGTGTTATAAATGCAACATAATAAATGTAACACCAAACATAAAACACAATGTATTTTATCAGTATAGAATAAATTCTACCAATACAGCTAACTTAAAATTATATTTGAATTATTCCGACATATTAGGCTTTTCTACTTCTTAAAGGAACAGTTCACTCTCTGATATTATGACTTAACTGTGTAATTTGCTTATAAAGTAAACCAAATTCTTCAACCATATTCGCGAAATGTAATCAGTATTATATTACTGAGGTAGGTAGTAATCTAAATTACTGGAGGGTCGCCATTACGGCTTCCTCGAATATCAGATTTTACGCGGTGGGAATATCACGTGGTCTGACGTCAACTAGCACAAATTAAGATCATGTAGTAGTCTCAATCCAGAGTAAATTAGGTCACAGATGCCATATTCCCGACCTAACCTGACATGACCTGGCTGAACCCTCCCGGGCTCAATTTACTAAATTTTGCTAACTGACGTAATCGTCGCTTCATTTGCATAAATCTGACAGCTAGGCAGATGGTTCGAGTTTCAAGAATACAAAAGAATTTCACTAAATAGCTTAATTTAGCCAATGGCAATCTGATCAGTCTAATATGTAGAATTTTGTAGTACCCACATGAATGACTGTCATCTCGGCCAATCATTGTTATAACTGACTAGCAATAACAGAGAGCGAAGTTAACTGTGACTGGTTTGTAACTATTTTTGGTACAATCGTACAACAGAACAAGGCATAAACCGTTGCTACTCTAACAACGGGCAGGGCATCCCCCCCCCAGCAACTCCGAATATGGTCACGTTCTTTGATCATATCGCAAGGTTTCTTTAATCCGTGCACTCATTGGCTGAACATCACCCATTCTTCACTCTGTGACCAATTACAAACGCCAAATAAAAATAAACGGGTCAATCCCTCAAAATGGATAATACGTAAGCTGGATCCTAGAAGAATTGAGGGGGGTGCGTTCACCGATTGTTTAGGCTCTATAGCTTGCACAACACTAATACCTAAATTAATATTTTGACGCCAAGTTCGTCAAGAATGCAGAAAACGTTTGTTTTACTATTGTAATGATGTTGCATTTGTGGCTCAGAGAGTCGTATAGTTAGTAAAGGTTGATCATGAAAGAAACCTCGTCGTAAGAAGGTCATTTAGTGTGGTTCTTATATAGACACGAAGGACAATTTTAGTGGCCCCCTTAGATATTGTAAAAATCTAAACGGGGTGGCTTCCTGTCTTTTTATTCAGGATTATCATGAAATCCTTGACGTTTTAGGGGAAGGATCCCGCATGAGTCAGTCGGTTGTTTGATCGATCACATCTGGGACCAACGGCCGACTCTATATGGAAATAACCTACAAATATCAGGTAAAAGTCGGAATAGAATCTTGACTTGCAGGTTAATAAACTATAGTACGTGCTCCGATCACTGCGCTATATCGGAGTACCTGTAGGATCCAGATTAAACAGTATTAGCCAATCATTTCAGCCTCAATCAACTAGGATGTGTAAGTCATTAAAAAGCGGGGGTGCACTAACATTCTGGATGATAGTCTTATCACTCACTAATTAAACCGCCAGATCCAATAAATTATTGTAAATATAAAATTTTCTAAACTATCTAAATTTGAGTGAAACGAAAATGCGTTTGCTGTCATATGGTAATTTTTGTGTACACTATCGACTAAATGAGCCAATTAACTTCCAACTGTAATGAGGCAACGTCAGATTTGAAATACCTTGTAGACATAACCTGGATGGCTATGATAAGAACGCAGGTACTAGAGTTTTGTGGCCGCCCGCACTACCAGTTAGACCAGGGAGGATCCCTGTAAGTTTCACTGAGAATATTAACATAATTATACCAATGAAGATATCTTGTGTCCAAGCAGAAAAATAAACCTTTTATTTACTTATTTTGTTATTCACAACAGTAATAATAACAGAACTAAAACATTATGGTAACAGCCATATAAACATCATTTTATTAACAATATGTATATCGTATTATTCAGGGTCAACTAATTTACTGTCTGAAATAAAATAAAGGATTATTTGGGTCCCAATCTCTTGAGATGCTAAATACTTTTACTGCTTCAGCATTAAACAGCTGGCAAGTGATAACATAATGTAGGTAACCTGTAATATCAATGCTAGAAATGAAATTGTGTAAACAAGATGATAAGGAAGATCAAATGAACAGCATATGAATGAAGACCATATTATCATTATTATCGTGATTAGCTTTTATTACAAAACTTAAATTTCTTAAATCAACAATAATGATTGTTAAAAAATTATTTGGAATTAATACAATCAGTTAAGGCAATTATTATACGAACAGATTTTATAATAAAGTAATTCACCAGCATAATAAATAACATGAACAACATTAATTCACCATAGAATAGAAATTTATTTCCAACTTCCACAGTACAGACAATATATATATATATATATATACACACACACACACATATATATATATACACACATATACATATATCTTAAGAGCTTCAACAGGATCTAAAATACAATAAATTACAGAAAATAACGGGGTAGGCAAGAAATAGTGGTAAGTTGTACTTTTCTCAAGTATGACTATCTTGAGGAAAATAATCTGGACAAAAAGAGTTGCTGCGTGTTACTAGGCTTTGATAAGAACTAAAATATTTGCCTTCATAACATTTTTGAATTTTGAACGAGACATGTTCTGAGGCAGTGTATGAAACCATTTGTTCCATATTTTGGGAATAGCATAAAGCGGCAATTTATTGGCAAAATGGGTTTTGCACCTGGTTTCATACTAGAGATCTGATTGTCTAGTTGCTCGCGAGTTGGGAATGTCATGGTTAAATCTGAACATTTGCTCAAATGGGTAGGGAAGATATTTTGTGATGAAGTCAAATACAGCTTTGAATTTTGCATTATTGATGGTCCGAATTGCACGTTTCTGAAGTAACGCTGTACGGTGTAATGTTTTGACATTACACATTTCCCATGACAATGATCCATTGAATAAATGAGAAAGTATCAGTGAAAAATATAGAGTTCTCAAGCAGTCCTTTGGTAATATGTTTTTTAACTTGTTTGATTGAGAACAAGGCGCTGGATATTCGCTTGTTTACATGGGCGATATGATATTTCCAACTAAGATTTTCATCTATGAAGATGCCCAAGAATTTTACTGATTTTTCTTCGCAATCGTTCCATATTATTTTTAATATATTATTATTAATTGCAACACTTAGCCTTGTGAAATTGCATTGTTGTTGATGGGGTCTAATAACGATCTATTTAGTTTTTGTTGGATTTAGAGATAATCTGTTTGCGCAAAACCAATGGAACAATTTGTTAACTGTTTCATTTGCCTCCAGAAATAACGCTTGTAAGTTGGAGTTCGACATACACAGTGTGGTGTCATCAGCAAATGACAATATATTACCATTACACGAATTTGGTATATCATTTACATAAATGAGATACAACAAAGGACCAAAAATAGAGCCTTGAGGGACACCACATTGTATATTGAGAAGTTTGGAATTAATTCATCAAACTAAATATTTCCCTGTATCATGCACGTACAAATAATATATATATATATATATATATGTGTGTGGGTGTGTGTGTTACAATATAAATTCAGAGACCTGCATAAATTATGGAGTTTACATCTTTTAAATCAAATAAATCATTGGTTAACAAATGAAACATTAACATTCATTATATAAACATAGTTTATAATAAACTGCTTAATTTACATATTAATTAACATCATCAGATTAATAAGAAAATAACAATGCATAATGTACATACACATATATAGCATTACAGTTAAAGTCAATGTTAATGATAAAATATGAGGTATGTTTAATATACTTAACAAAATGTGTACATTATATGACAGTTTATCATTTTGTGATTTTCGGTATTTTTCTTCTTTTTTTCTAATTTCAGCCAAACGCCATTCACAGCTTCAGCTCTGATCTTCGTTAGTTTTAGTGGCACCTGAAAATAGAACAGTTTCGGTGAAATCCCATATAATGCTTCCTTGGATGTTGAGGTGATGTAAAAGCCTCTTATCGTCTTTTGTTTAGCTCAGGTTTAGAGACTGACTTTTTAAAACTGATATAATCATTCAGAAGATATGGTATATAAAGTCAGTTTAATGTATTATTATTATTAATTTCATTCATAGAAAGGAAGAAAACTTAGTTCCATTACTCTAATAAATATGACAATGAATGAACACATTTATACTCAAACTATGTAAAAAATAATTAAATAAATAAATGACTTCTTTTGTTAAGTCATATTTTTCATTTGCAATATTATACAACAAAGCAACAACTTACCAATGATATTTGCTTGAATAGTGAAATTACCTATAACGTGTGTATAGTTTTGCCACTTTTTCAGCACCCAACAGATTCCTCAGTTTTCTTTGAATTAGGTCAAAGTTTGAGAGGATTCATTCAAAAGTTAGACTTAGAGAAGTAGAAAATGAAAGCAATCAGAGATATCAAATCTTGACGAGCCACTAATCACTTAATTTGTTTCTCTTTCGGTTATGATTTCATTCAGAATCAATCTTACTTTAATACAAACACAATCCATAACATTTAGACAATGGATGTTTTCATTATCTGAAGTTCTTATTTATTCCTAATCTTTCCCTATCATTTCAACAATTGTGCAGAAGATCTTCCCCTTACTACCAAAAAATGGCAGAATATTTTGTGCATGAAAACAAATGTCCCGTTTCAGACCTTCCAATATTGTAATAATAAAATACAGAATATTTGCAGAAAATATTGTAGATGCCTGTGGCGCGCTTGGCACTGGCGATCAAATCCCGCGCTGGCCGGAACTCGTGACATTCCCGGTCAATACTGATCTTGCAGGGCAGCAAGTTGCACAGAGTCTCTTCACCTAAAGATGCTCGGAACTCGGTGTCATTCTTGGTACAAAGGCTTAACAGGCGTTCGACAAGGTTTGGCCGTACAGCAGTATCAGCAATGTGGATAAGTGGCCGAAACTCAGCTGACCACTGCAGTCCTTGCGCTGAAGTAGGTCGCCCCACCAATTGTACACTTGCACCATCACAAATTCGGGCATATATATATATATATATATATATATAATACTTTCAAAGCTAGTTTCAATCTGATTGTCATATTATCATAATCCAATCATTAGTTAAACTCCAACCCTGCTATCGATGGAATAGGGAAAGATGCCACCATCTCCCGATGCGCTTTACCCACCAATACAAAACCAGAAGGATACATGACAATTCGATGTTGAACATTCAGGAAATCTTGATTCACTGAGTCAGAAATGAGAACCTGACAGGACGGGGTGGCTATGTATCCGCGTAACGCGGATCCCTGTGATACACTAAAATTAAGATCTACATCTGGTGTTGTTTTATCCGCGACTGAAAAACAATGGACGAGTTCTGTCGGCGAGGTACGACTTGACCCAGGTTAAGGCCTTTCTCTTGCATTAGACGACGACTCGACGATGTGGAATCATTTAATTAAACGTTTATTGTATTAATTGTATAATACCAATATAAACATGCTACAATGTTTACATGTTCCTTTGTAAGAACCAGACATATTTTAATGTATCTTCTAGAAATGAAAATGTACAACAGACTTTGATGCCATTGTACGCTGTTAATTTGTTTTAATATTTCTCAGATCAATATTTACCATAGAACAAAGGAGCAAGTAATGCATTTGCCATAAATACACAGGTATTTATAGAGATAACTGAGATTACTGCAAACAGTATCAATGGAATTGTTTGAATATTTAGGAAATATATATTTAGTAACGAAATGCATCATGTGTGACGTGACTATGGCTAGCTAAGGTCTATATAATATATAGGATAATTTGAATATAGTCAAACCCCCAACTCCGACTCCATCTGTAACTTGACCACCTCTGTAAATGGACTTTTTCTTAAATTATTGCTATGCTTTAAAATTGTATTTTTCTTCAATAACTGGATCATCTCCCAACTTCGGACTTCGATCTCTGTCTAATGCCCACATTAGTCACCCCGTATGTCGACCGGGGACCAATATGTAGCCTTGTTTATGTTCATAAACGCATGGCCAATCAGGGTCGTTTGGAGCTCTAGTTAAATCGACGGTGTGACTAGCTTAGACTTAACCATGTGAAACAACACGAGTTAATATGAAATGCCTGTTTATATGACTTATAATAGCGGCAACATCTGAAGCAGTGTTTCAACACATTTTCCTTTCATGTTCATAGAACCAATGAACTGATAAGTCATCATGTATATAAATATGATAGCAGTCCGTCAATGAGTAACTGTGCCAAATAGGCGACAGCCAGCAGTCTCTACTCCAAACTTCAACAAGACAAGTCAATGGGTAAATAAGTTATATTATTATCTTTTGCCTTACATACCAAACCGTATATCTGGGAAGACAAAACATGGTAAATAATCAAACACCTTGTGTAATCGTGAAAGTAATCACTGATTACGATTATACTTACAATGTAATCGATTACGATTACATTGTTTCTGTAAATTGCCAATTACGATTACTTGAAATCAAGTAATCGATTACGATTACCCTATGTCTGTTCCACGTTCAGGGATGGCCTTCCTGCCTGCTGCACGATCTTCACACAGTTTACGCAGACGGATCTACTTGTCATTGTATTCATGCCTAGTCCTCTTCTTGTGAGGTTGATCATTTAGATCTCTGGCGATGTGAGTGCAAGGCACTGCATCTTCTTTCTTCGAGCCATCTATCATGATCCACAGGAAGAGATGCTGGTAGCCAACCAAATGAGTGAACCGATTGTTCCAGTCCTCGCACTGGTTATTTGTTTGTCATCCAGAGAGGCCTGGTTAAGATTCCACAGGGCAGGTGGGTACCGTGGTGGAACTCTCCTCATACGAACAATGGGTGCTGCACCTAGACCATCTCGTGGAACACCAGCACGATGTAAAGTGCCAGTGACGTACGTCTGGTCGAAGTAATTCACCAGACCTTCTGCACCAGAAGCGGTATTACCACGAATGCACATCATTCCCCCAGGAATATCGTCGGTAGGCAAAAAGGCTAAGTCATCTAATTGTCCACAGAAAAACTCGTCATCTCTGTATTGAGGCACTAATCCCAGCTCTTTTATCTTCCTCCAGATTGCTTCCGTCAGTTGGTAAAAACAACCCCTGACTTAGATATCATTGTCCAGTGTTGCTCTAATGGAACTGATAACAGCCTGCTTAAAATCAACCAGAAAGGTTTTTCGGGTCTGGATGCAGTTCCTGGGGTTCGGTTTTTGATGTCAGAAACCTGTTTTTGACATGGCACTGTCAAAAACCTGGTTTGAACCATTGACCTGAAAGAAAACTTGACCGAGCACTCAGTGGCGTTTGATTGGGCCGCCATGACCAAACAGCGCTGACTTCCGCTCGGGGCAAAAAGCAACCTTGACCCCTCTGCGTTTCGAGTTTTGAACCTATGAATACGGACATTCGATTGGGTTAAATATAATAATAGTTAAGCTTAATTTCCAGCCAAAAACGCTTTAACAACCACTTTAAATGTTTTCCTTGATACCAGATCTACGGAATAGTGATGTCACAGCCTGTATTTAATGGATCACGGCAGATTGTAACGCTCCCTAATCCAATGTTTGTCCAATCGGGACTCGAATGTATTTAATGTGGGACTATCTACTACGTGCACTTGTAACTCGTTCCAATTGTTTGTCACTTTCTGACTGAACAAATTTCGCCTCAAACTTAATCTCGAGCGGCGCTTCACTAGCTGGAGGCTATGCCCACTGGTGTTTGATATGTCAGCCAACGAGAAGTAAAAGGTAGATTCCAGTCTGTCTATGCCCTTCGGGATTTTATACATCTGAAGCATGTCACATCGTCTCCTACGTTAGCACAAAGATTGGAGTCTCAGGGCTTCTAATCTATCTCTATATGGCAGACTTCTCAAGCTTGTTATCAGCTTTGTGACTCTCCTCTGGGTGTTTTTAATTTCCAGCTTGTCACGTCGGAACCTTGGACACCAGATCACATTTCCATATTCTAGATGAGGGCGTACCATATGATAGCGATGAATAGCCTGGGGAATGTCGTCTCGACAATGCATTTATACTTACCGAGGAAAAGATATTCACTTTGTATGAACTCCACGGCTTATGCAACCAACGACACAACAAGAATTCACCATATTTATAAATCTAATTTTAGCAGTCTGCGTTCCTTTTTGCCCCGACACGACCATCAAATCGTCGGCGGTTTTCGGTCTAGCCTTCTTCCAGGTCAATGGCTTGAACCGTCAAAAACCCCTCTGATGTTGAAAACTGTAAAAAAAAACATTATGGTAGTTTTGGATTTCATGTTTGTAGGTCAGATGTCTACGTTTGTGATAATAATGCAGTTATTTATATTTAAGGTAATCCTATTTCTGGAAATGAAGCAAAACAACAGTTTGCAGACATAATTTTATTTGTGCAAAGGCATGCTATTAGCCATTCTTCTCAAGTTCAATCAAGTAAACCACCATCCATTTTTATTTATTCACCTGCACTTATATAGCCATTAACACATGTTAATTCACTTAATTGCAATTTGCTGTCACCATGTGGAAAGCATAGTTAACTTGTTCAAAGGTAAATAGAAGTATCCCACCTTCTACTTTGTGATTTCTGT
Source organism: Paralvinella palmiformis (assembly GCA_025642065.1). Taxonomy (NCBI): domain Eukaryota; kingdom Metazoa; phylum Annelida; class Polychaeta; order Terebellida; family Alvinellidae; genus Paralvinella; species Paralvinella palmiformis. The sequence goes on along the minus strand of JAODUP010000141.1, from coordinate 963,369 downwards.
CAATAACTGTTGCCAAATAGATATTTTGGATCTGGGTTTTTTTCCAGGATAGTTTTGTTCAAAAGTAGTTTTTATAATGATTTTGTTTCAAATTGTAACGGTTTTAACTATATTTTAACCAGTGGTTTAAAACCATTGACCTGAAAGAAGTTTTATATTTAGGTCAATGTTTAAAACGCTTTGTCAAAAACCTGCAGCAGGAAGTTCAGCAAGTTTGACAGACACCATTGTTGCAGGTCATTTTCTGCTGTTTGCTGGTAAATGTTTCACACTGACTTTGGTCTTGGCAGCTGCAACTTCAATCTGATTTGCATCATGGTTGTGAGGTTTGGCGTTGAGTACCTGAATAAAGTCGAGATATAGATAAGACACCCTTGCAAGGGTTGTTGCGTTTAACACATTGCTAACTAATCTGTTTTTGGAAGTTATCTGCTTGGTATACATAAATCCATTCAAATAGCTTTCTGCTTCCCTCGGTTAGTAGTTAAATAATATCCATGGTTAAACTTGTGCAAAATTCTGACATTGGGTGGCCTTTTCTCCATGGAAGACATGCGTTCGCGGTGAATGAAACTAAGTGTCATTCGGGATTGTATTCCAGGATACCAGAGTATAAAAGGCTACTTCCTGTTGGATATTCCGGTCTTGACTAATTTTGCACTTTCTTATTATACAGTCTATGGCGTCGCGTACATGTCGTCATTTTCGGTACTTGTCGAGTCTAGACTTAAAAGAATTTATGGTAGTGGCTGTGATGATATGATCTGATAATGAGTTCCAGTCCTGAACCACTCGTTGGCTGAATGAGTCTTTCCTTATTTCGAGTCGACAGCGCCCCAAGAATAACCTCTGACTATGACCTCTGGTTCGTTTATTGAGTGCTCTGTTGAAGAATGCTCTTGGGTTAACATGCTCTAAGACCACAATGATTTCACAGTTCACACTAATAAACACATCTGGGAGTTCATGAATACACATATCCATGGCTTCCGTTCATCAAGACTTTATAAAATAAGAATTGTATAAGTAGTATACATATCAAGTTGCTGTTGATTATAATCTCATTGAATACGGTCTATTGCCAAAGTTGACATTGGATATTGTATACAACCATTTGTGGCATTATTTATCTCAAATAGTGACAACATTAGTGAGACATTGCCACTATAAAAGGTAGTCGACCTTCTGATCCTGTGAGACAATTTTTCTTGAAATTAGACCGATCTAAAACCAAATGTGGGATTTGCAACAAGAAGTCAGCAAGGCACACAGGAAACATTGTCCAAAGCAAGCCACTGACTCTTGTGTCAATAGTGGGGTGAAGATGATGATGATAATTGGTATTTTACGGCCACTTTTGTGCACATGGTAGGCTAAATGGGCCGAGCGACATCCAAAAGTAATGAAGCAAAGTCAAAGATGAAACAACCTTCAGATATGCCAACGCCAGGATTCGAACACGGTGGTAGTGATCTGTGGTCCAATACGCTACTGCTCGAACAGTGAATCTGCAATATTATCAACAACATTGGACTCAACCATGAATTTAAAAATCTTCATAAAAATCTGTCACCCTATGCTCTTGATCACCTACAATCAGACAGAACCAGCATTGCTGATGCATGTGAATGCCTCCAACCACACAAAGCCAAGATAGAGAAGCGATTTCAGCAGCCATGACCCCTGATCACTACTTGGCCTACAGTCTTCATCCAAAACATAGGGGTGAGAGACTCCAATCTGATCAAACTGAGCCTTGCTCATCGGAAAGAATCCGGATTTCTTAGTGCAACTTTCAGGCTGAGACAGAGCCCTTTCTGAAGTCAATGTTCCATACTGCATGTATTGAGAAGTAGAAACCAAGTGGGTTGTATATATCCACAAAGAAGACCTGCAAGAATGTCAATGCAGAACTATGTGACCTTGCTATTACATTGCTACATCTTCCTTCAAGCTTTGCTTCCATTGAAAGGATTTTCTCAAACTTTGGTGTGATCCAGACAAAACCATGCAACAGATTAGGAACACAGAAAGCAGCGAAACTGGTAACATGCTACAGGGAGCTTCGAGGTGCAATTGATTTGGATTGGTGATTATGCTGTGAAACTCTGAACTATAAGCAAGCTCATGTGTATATATCATATACATGTATACTATACATGCAATATTATCACCATTCAATAAATGATTCACAACACTTATTTCTGCATTGCATTTATATTAACAAACTACCGCTGTGTAAATCTAAAATAAGGGTTTAATCCAATCCAGTTTAAATAGGGGTTTAATCGGGGGGGGGGGGAAACTTGCCAACCCTGGTTAACAGCAAATGATATGTGCTGGTGTAATTTCAGCTCCTCATCAACATAAACACCGAGGTCCTTTTCTACTTTAGTGGACTCCAACTCAATGTCTCCCATAACTGTATCCAGTCCAGGACTGCCGTTGAATCCATATGCTACTATCTTAGCTTAGCATGATATAAATCTGAAGGTACATCAGACAGAAGCACCGTAAATGAAGCCAGATTTAATTGCTTCGCACTGAACCACTCTCACACATTAAAAATCCATTTGAAACTGGTGTCTTCATGGCTTGAGTGATAATTGCTTAAATACACATGGTTAAGTGTTGAGAGATCTTTGAGTGATCTCGATTTGGCCTACTTTTAAACTTGTGGTTCTTAGTTATTATGACATGTATCAAATAAAAAAATACACCACAATAGACTTGTGGCTTTTGTCTATCATTTTTTTTATCAACATTGGTTACTTGATTGATTGGTGATACTTACTTAAACGAAGCACTATAATTTGATAGGACACAGCAGTCAAGCGCTTTGCGCACGTTTTCAGCCAGACTATTTTGCTTTAGGTTCGACGTGAGAACCCACACGCTAATATAGTATGCTAATTAGATAGAGCTAAGACTACTCTTTAGTTTCGTATGAAATGGGTAGAGACAAAAGTTCAATAAAATCCAATGGAAGCTGTATTTGCCATCACTTCGATTCATGAATTGTCCTCAAATTGCACTTAGTGTAATATACATGTAAATACATACTTATAAAGATAGGCCCATATATTGGTGAAATATCCCTCTCGCTGCTAATAATGGGTAAGAGTTGGTTGGTTAAATGTCCGGATAGCCGATAGGCGTATCACGGTATCACGTATGTACATATAATATCGTCATATCATATCATATGTCATATCGCCGTAACATAGAGAGATCCTGAAACACACACTAAAGGTGGTACATAGATTACCATCTCCCCTATGTTACGTATGTAGGCTTAGTCAGAAAATTTAAGCTACAGATAAGGTAGCAATGGATTCGTCCAGGCCTGAACTGAAGAGCATTACTAATATAAACATAAACATGACACCAACAAACAGGTGAAGCGATTACTCAGCTTCGAATGACTGTGACAGCGGGTTAATACAATACTGCACCCTTTCATTTCGTTCACCATCAAAAAGCCGTTATTTCATGTTATTAGCAGTAGTTTGTTTTGGTAAACAGCTCATCGCCTTTTGGGGAAACGTATTGCAAATAAGTCATTTAACTGGATTCGAAAAAGTAGATCTTGATTTTCATTATATAAAATATTGACATGATTTGGGGACGATTTGTCTCGGTACGAAGCTGTCAAACTAACGTCACGTATCACATGACTGGTCATCGCAGACGAAAATATGGCGACGTTCTTGGCGGTTCCCGTAAAAAGAACTTGGGAGGTTGATTTGGTGAGCCCTCTCAGGGCTTTTATATCCATGACCTTTGCCAATGCCTCTCCGGAAGAGTTTATGCCGGGATTGACAGAGATCCATAGGCTGCGAAATAACATGATCAACAAATCGGTTGATAAACACGAATCAGCGTTGGACGTTTTGTACAGGTGGGTCTAACTGCTAAGATTGCCACTTTTTACGCGGGTACAATCATTTTGGTCCAGTTTTATTGATTTGTTTAGGCATATCCGAGCATATAAGGAATAGACGACACGTTTTAGTTCAGTGGAATGGGTTGTAACTGCACGGATATAAGTGTCACGCCCTGGTTTAGTGGTTACTAGTCAGGAGATATCTAGCTCTATTTCTAATAAATAATTATTAGAAATCATTTGGACTAGATAATAAGTCTAATCAGACAAATGAATCACTCACTCATTATTACTGTATGTGACATATTTCAGGTTGTCAACAAATTTGGAGCATTGTTATTTGTGATGATAGAGTAGATCTAGTTATTAATTTGACATTAGCTAGTCTAGTTATGACGTTTGTAGGTTATTATACTTTTATTTCTGATATCATTTTCAGAGCTTGAACGCATTTATAATACACATGCAGAATTTACAATTGATTCTACTAATTTTAGAGGTATTATGGCACTGACATAATTTTATTTTGATGAAACTGATGCTAACAGTAACAGATAAGATTCTGGCCAGACCTACATTTCTTTGGGTGTGGCATTCATTTATTCTGTAAACGCCACCCATTTTGGTAGTTTTGAAAGACAAGTGCATGGGCATCATTTATTATGATAAATATTTACTATTATAAAGTTACTATGAAGTATAAATATCAACTGTGGTTTTGCAGTTGATTACATATTGTAGTATTATATTTAGTTTCTAAATTAATTGTAATACAATTAATTTAGAAACTAAATATAATACTACAATCATTGTAAAAACATTAGTGTTAATACACAGTTGTACTTATATGTTTAAATGTATTCAGCGCTCACATTCATAGCATATTAGTGATGTGGATATATTGCTATTATAGAGTTACTGATAAAACACCTGTAATTAACGGGGTTTCTACATCCTGGAAATCTCCTTGAATTTTATAAAATCAGGAAATATCCTAAAAAAATATTGCCTGTGAAAGAAATTCACCTATACTTATAACCCCCAAAAAACTGAATAAATACTATGCCTGTACACTAATACAGCTATACTCATAAATAATATCAATATGTGTAAATGATCACCCACATATTAAATAATCCAGTTCAAAGTGCTGATTAATCGACTTTTAATGGCCTGTGTGCGCCGCCATTTTGAAGCTAGGCAGAGAGCGGAAGCTCCTGAATGCTGACGTCACTTCAACGCATCCGCGTAACCGGAAGTTTGTAGAGCCCATATAAAAGCATTTAAACAAGTGTGAGAAAAGAATTATTCCAGAATATAACGCAACTGCGTTAAAATTACGTCGTGAATGACATACAACCATATCAGCTTGAGTCAGAAAGAACCTAACAAGAGGAAGATGATTCAAAATGGATCAGATATTAACACTCAAGAGAAACTATATTCCGCGTCAGTATAGAGATTGCCCATGTGATGTTAGAGCATTTCAATTTGCTCCTTCCTTTCTTCGAATCTGGCTTCCAATGCAGCTGTTATGGTGGCCCTCCAGTGATTTTGATTATTTCACAATATCTGTGATATCAGGTATATTTCGTGATTATTATTGTGGAATTTTTGGTTACTGTTCTAGGCATTACATATTTTTTAAATATTTTCTGAGGGTGCAATGTCTCTTTAACCAAGGAAAGGTCACGAACCAGTCAGTTTTTATAAGTCGTGGTTTGTAATGACAAAAACTGGTCAGTAAATTTCTGCGAACAGCAAAACATCAGAGCGAACCTGTATGATGATGCTAGATTTCATATATTTTACCTAAGATTTTCATGCCAAGAACATGACTAAAATTGCAGCTTTGTACAACATAATCCTGTGTAGCATAATCCTGTTTTTATTGATGAAGTAACCACCTCATATATCATACAAGAATATTTCAAGTCATGCTAATCAATCACACTAACCATTCTGATGTGTTCCATCATTAACAACATCAGAGTGGTATATGATATGAGTCAGGTGAAGTGGGGATGGATGAAGAATATATTATTATAATATTAACCAACCACCCAACATGAAACCTAACTTCTTCACAACACCATCACAGTAGGGTGGTCTGAGACATCCGGCTTTGTACCAGACTGTACGTCTTTTGAGCCGGTCATCCTCCATCCGGCACCAGCTTAAGCCAGATCTATTTTGTTTGCTCGGGTGTTATATTACATGGAGGAAGATTGTTGTCTTTCATTGTGAAATCTTGCCAAATTGTTCAGGAAAGACTTCTCCCTAACATCATATTCTGGATTCCCCACCCAATTTTATACTAAGCTGTTGCATGAATTACTTCATGGAGCATTTGCAGCTGCAGGACAAATTGTATGCTGCATCCTCTTGTCTGTTTACATGTTTTTTCGCATGCAGCTTATATGGAATCTTAAAGCTGATATTCCATATATACACTGTGTATGTGACATTGTGGTATACATGCATTTTCGGACACTCCCCCTCCTGACCTTTTTTTCTTGGAAAAGCCTGTCTGGGTTGTAAATTTCTCATGAATCATTATATTGAGTGATCCTTTTTGTTGCAAATCGCATACACAGTCGCACATGTGGACTCACACACATACGTTTACATGTGTTCCATTTCTTGTCATATTCGCATAAATGGGAATATATGGAATCTTGGCTTAATCTTTAACAAAGAACTCTCCGCCTTTTTGTTATGTCCGGTACTGGCGATGTTTGTATTTATGAAGTAAAGTTGAGATTCCATATATGCTACATTGCAGTCACCTTCTTACCTATTTTTCTTGAGAAAGCCTGCTTGGACACTCAAATAGGACTGTTGAATCCAGAATTTTACAACCTGGAGTCATAAAATTCTGGATTCAACCATCTAATCAGCATTCACACCATTTGCTACATGGAGTGATCCATTTTGTCACACTGACAAATCGCATACGCAATCGTGTGTGTAGAATCACGCTTGTGTGTTCACATGTTTTCCTTTTTTTGTTGGATTCGCATACCACGTGTATGGAATCTTGGCTTAAGTTCTCATTTTTTCTTTCTTCATTTGGAAATTGGTTTTGCCTGTGACACAATTGGTGATCAACAGCACTAGCCTAGAATTGTTATAAATAAAGGCTACAAACTGCCCTTATATAAAATAATCAGATTAATTTCTTTCATATACCAAAGTGGTTGATTTAGGCTGAGTATTACTAACATTGACAATTATTTACAAAATGTTGCAAAATATATGACGTGGTTCAGTCCTCTACATATGAAAAATGCAGGGGAGGTAAACATCGCTCACCTGGGCTGGCCGATATGAGTGATTTGTTCCTCTCAAGAGCAACATGAATTTGCACACGTCTTCTACGTGATTATATTTAAAGGTCTTTAGATGGACTTTCACCAGTTCACTGCTTGAGCAGCCAAACATGTGTGAAACTTGTGGCTTTAATAATAATAATAATGTATATTTAATCAAGTGCCCTTACTAGCTGGAGCTATTCAAAGGCACGGTACAAATAATATGTAATATAATATTTGGTGATATTCGTTCTTCGGAAATAGTACACTGAGGGATTAATTTTAGTTACATTGCATCAAAGTAAACATTCAGGAAGGCAAAGGAGAAAAGAGTCTTCAAAATGCTTATCAAATTTGGCACTGCTAATCATAAGTACATATATTTACTTGGTTATTTAGTCAGAATTATTCACCAACGTCTGGATTAATGGTGCCAGATGAATAAAACATATGTAGCATAAAATGATATTTATAAAAGCTGTGTTTGTGTCACTCATTTTATCTGTGAGTGTTTCAGCATGCCTCGGATCTGAGACAATTTGACAAAATTGTAGTCAGAAGGACAAAAAGGTAATTTTTTTAAAGCTATCAATGCACATAATTTGAATATTTTATGTTTTATTCAGTGATATATCCTGGATAAGGAGGGTTTTCAGCATATCCAACTGTCATAATGTTAAATGGAATTATGATTAATAGGATTTGAATTGATTATATTAGAAACTATCTTGTTGAGGGGCAGGTTTGCTGTTCACTTGGTTTTCATCACATTAAATATGATTACTGATTCGGTACCATATTTAAACAAAGTGCCTGTTGATAGACCAGAGTTAGCCTTTTCAGTAGGGAATAGAGTAGAAGACCCCTTACAAAAAGTAGGCAGCAGCTCACCTGTGGTGGCCTCTAAAAACACTGCGACGCCATTGCTGTAGCATTACTGGAGGGAGGAAGGGCATTGAAGGGCTGTCTGTGGGGTAGTGATAGTCACACTAAGACAGTAGTAGCCCTTCACTATTGGAAGGGGCTTAGGGGCTCTCCCCTGAAAAAGTTGGGTGAAATGGAATATTCGGTGCATTCTAGGATACTTTTTCGCCAAAACCAAAGTAACAGACCGATTTTCTGCTGATAATATAGGTGACGAGTGACTATAAAATATATGACGTATAGCATCGGACATCGGCTGTTATTGAAATGGCTGCAGAGTACATGGAAATTATGACTTTACAAGGCAACACTAAATTAATAAAATCCCAGGCCAGCTATTTAGTTTTATGTCATCAGTAGATTGATACTTTTCCATATATATGAACAATCATTAAATATAATAAAACAGTCCCACTATATCTATCTGTCATAGACCTACATTTGATCATTAGTCTGGCTAAGTTGCATTACATACATGCTATATTTGTATAAAATGGTCAGGTGCTTAATATGTCTGCCACCTTGAAATATTTAACATCTGTTTTAGGGATAGAACTAACGGCATTTTCCTAATCTGAATGAAGTAAACCGTATAATGGTGTGTTTTATTTTTGATGATATTCAGAATCTGTAAGCCTTTGGCCAGGCTGATACTGATAAAGTTTTTTGATTGATACACCAATATATTTTGTATGCAATGGCTGTAAATGAACTATTTCTATTTGCGTTAATAAATGATACTTTAAATATTGTGTTACTGTGCAATAAGTCTTTCACTGGTTCACCTATACTTATTTTTATTTCAAATCCATTATTTCTGCACAGATATCACGACCAGTTGGTCTCGTTGGAAGCCAAAGTGCCTATGACAGAGAATGGGGTGAGTCAATAACTACTCTGGTTTTGGATGTGGTGTTATGTGGTAGTTTGTGTGTGTGTGGACTGAGCTTTATATGAATGTTTGGTCAGATTGTAAGGGGCCGTGTAACTGGCAACTGGTATGAGTATGCTGACAAAGAGGTTGAACATGGCAGGTTGTGGGGACAAAGTCAAAAGACCCCAGATTTAACTAGATTGTGAAGTCATTAGAATGGTGAAGCTGGTTTCAGACTGTAAATTGATGAGTACCAATAATAATATATAACATACATACAAGTTGAAATGTGCTATTTCCACTCTCCTTATCATAGTTGGTATCACAGATCCATTTAATTATAAAAAAGGCAAATTACGTACCGGTAATTGTGAAACAGGGAATGGCAATATATATATTACTTGTTTGTTTGTTGGCAGAGAGATAAATTAATGTAGACAATCAGCCCCCTCCCTCTTCTCCCCACAAGTTAACCAGAAGGAAAATATTGACGCAGGTCAGTCACAGGACTGGAATGATGAGCCGAAATGTTTACATTTCTTGGTATACTTTTAGAGTTCAACATTTCAAGAATGGTTGTTGTTCTTTTGTTATGTAACACTTCTGAATTGGAAGCTGTATGATAATTATTTGGCGTTGTTTATTACGATCAGTTGTATTAGAGGCCAACATATTTCCTTAAGCTGTGTCTTATGTTAATATCTTAGATCTATAGGCTGGTCAATTCATGGCCACTTTGAGCGGTGTCTGGTCTGAGTTCAGAACACATTTAAGTAATTCGTTGTTGTTGTATTTATTTTACATCAGCTCTGTAGCTCTCTGTTGTAAATTTTTTTCATGTGTCGTGTTTCTGTCTCTCATTTTTATGATTTAACGGTAAAAGAACGAGACGCTCTCGGATTCGTTTAACAAAGACTAGTTGTGCCGTATATTTTTCAGGTTCGTATCAGCTTTAAGTGGCAGGATGCCTTTGACAAGCCGTCATTCATGTCCGGCAAAAGAACGCTGTGTAAGTGCTGAGCAATGTGTTAACAGTTTTATGTGGTCATCGCTTGGCGAGCTTTTAGCCAGCAATCAACCCGGGATCAGCTAACTTAAAGATTTCAGAAGCGAAATTACCACCGCTCTCCTCTGGTCTTTCTCTGGGGGCTAGTGCAGAAACCTTGCTTACTGATGTGGTATTTGGCGGCTAGTACAGTAACTTTGCTTACCGGGGTGGTATTTGGTGGCATTCTGAGTTAATATCTTTCATACTGTGGATCTGAATTGTTGATGCCATGCTTTATAAAATATGTATACTGTGGAGAAATTAGTATTTGAACTAATGCACACACTGCTTATCACCTATAGATGCCCATTATGTTTATGGCAGAAGAGCTTTCTGGCTAAAAGCCAATCCCCTACAGACTACCAAGTCTGTTTTACATTATTCAGCAATCTTTGCATACATCCATTATTTACAGTAAAATATACCATCACCAAAACCTTTGACTTTTTCTGATGGTGACTCAACATGTTGCCAGTATCACCGTAATTGACAAGGTTGTGAACTCCTATGTTCTGAGTGGTTGAAGTCTGGGGGGGTTAAACTAAGATTGCACATATGGAGATGCAGCATTTGGTGTGAATGCGTTTAATGTGGTTCCATACTTGTAGATTGCTGTGGATATTTTCTCGTTGTAACAACAAAAAATAATGTTCAAATTTATGGTTAGCCATGATTCTCTTTCAGCTACCAGTGATTAGCCAAACAAAAGAGCTAATATTTCTTTAAGCGTCTTATCCATATCTATTTAGTTTTACTTCCGAATCAATTGCGTTCTTAAATATGTATACCTCTTACATTTGGGAAGATACTTCTATAATCATAATGATGTCACTTCTGAGAATTTTGTCCATGGTTTGTGTGTGTGATGGCATTTCAGATTACAACATGGAGATAGTTTAATTTGCTGTATTCGGGTGACAAAACGTATTGACAGACTCATATGTGAAATCGTGTCCACCAAATACAATTAGTTTCTGCATACTGCAGCAACATGCCCCAGCCACACCTATGTATTCCTAGCTTCAGGGTTTTCAGATAAGATGTTTGAAGGTTGGTTCCCATTTGAGATTTCTATGAAAAGAGCGCCCATCTTATTTGCATGCCAGTTCAGCTGTCAATATTGACAGGTGTGTTCCTGCTTACAGGTGGCTGATCAAATTTAGCGATGCCACTTAGTCTCTCATTTATGACCTACAATCAGGGAATTCCAGCTCCATCATCCCACACTTCTCCCGTATGAGCAGTGGGGAAGGTGTATCTTTGAATTGCTCACAACATTACAGATGGATTCCCCACACACAATGGCAAGATATATAATCTATGTATACAGAAGTTGTGAAGGTTTGTCACTGTGGATAAACAATGGTAATTGGGTGGAAATGATCTATGGCCAGAGGCTGATGAACTCTATACTCCCCTGGAGTTGATCTGTTGTGGGATTGCTGGCCTTGGTCAGGTGAGGCATTAGATAAAATATTAAAACCAGAATACCATTGTGTGTCAGCTTATTAGAGTATCTCTGTTTCTAATGAATATATATTATATACCTTTATTATATAACAATAATTATAATAATGAATATGGAGGGGACACCCTTATCATACAATTGACACAGCATGGCCACAGCACAGAGAAAATTACTTGAAATTTTTCACTGCATGGAAACACAGGGAATTAAAAAATTGGAAAAATACAGGGAATTTGTATGTGTTCATTCTAAATTTATAGCATTAAAGGGGGTGCACTACTAAATAAAGTTCAGTCAACATGTAAATTTTGCACATAATATACAGGGCAAATTTCTTAAATTAGACAGGGATTTAGATTTTTGAAATCCTGTGGCAGCATATTGCAAACTTCCAGGACTGGGTTGAAATCTGATAGATGGTTCTGCTTGTGATTTCTTTCATCAATTCATCAGATTTTTCTAACCTCTTATAGTCTTAGATATACCTGGAGTAACCAGTGCTGGGATTAAACAATCGAATAGCTAAAAATGGAAGCCTGATGAGATGTTGTTATTATATAATAGTTGCTTCATAAATGAGCATCCTTATAATATTGGTTTATCCCTGGAGCAATGTCACATTCACACAATACATTGCTACCTTTATAGCTGGAATATAATCTGGTTTTCATTTAAATATATCATTGTTAATTATATTGTAACTTTAGTTTTTAAATGGAACAATGCCTAACAATTCTGTCACCAAATTATGCTCATTACCTGTTATTAATCGTGGTTTCTATAACTATTAGTACCTTGTTTCTTCATTAGCCATTGCCTCTGGTGCATATGAGAGAGTCTGCGTTTTGTTTAACATCGGTGCACTCCAGTCACAAGTAGCTGACTCCCAGAACCATTCATCAGATGATGGACTTAAAACATCAGTGAAACTTTTTCAGGTATGACGGAATGTTTATTGTGAGTAATGCTTTATGAATCACAGGTGTGTGTGTGTGAAGTAATGCACTAATTGTATGATTGTGTTTTATGTTTGAGAATAAACATGGAACAAGTCTGTATTGTCAGTAAAAGTACTTGGTTAACCACTCTAACAAAATATGTTATCACTCACAAGACTAGTGTTAATGACTATTAATCACTTAGTAATCTATTACCTGTCTAACTCTTGTCTTATTTATGGTTTCTTTAAAACAAATTCATTATATGCATAATCCTAACATGAATTTAGTAACCCATTTTATCAACCAGCCACCAAAATCTGGGTTTCAAATTGTGTTTTTGGTGGTTGCCTTAAATATTTGTGTATATTTTAATGGATTTTAAATTTAAGGGCACTGTAAAGTCAGCTAACACTACCTTGGTATCCAAGTTCATGTATAATTATACTCTTTGTTATATTGAGATGTACATTGTAAATGTATTATTTCAGCTAAATTTGGAATATATTTAATTGATTAGACAGAAATGTGATACTTGTATCCTCCAAGTACATACACACATATACAGGCACAGAGAGAGAGTAAGAGAAAAACTCTTAAGAAGTTTTATGTTAAAACTGTAATTATATAACTATCTCTATCATGTTAACCTAATACAGCAATCCAGTGGCATCTTCAGTCAGCTGAATGAGTGCGTGTTGGCATGTGTCCAGAATGATCCGACCCCTGACCTACATCCAGACACCTTGGCAGCCCTATCTGCCCTGATGTTGGCCCAGGCTCAGGACTGCATCGTACATAAAGCAATGCAAGGTGAGTGTAAATAATACAGTTGTGATGTCAGCTGTCACACTTTTGTCACGAGGGATTTTTTGCTTTAATTAAATGCAGCACGATACAGAAGTTTATTGTCTAAAAGATGAGCAGTAATCTTAGATATATTCATGTAGAAAAATATAATTTCTCTACATATTCAAACATTATAGTTTTAGTGCAAGCTTAGTATGATAGGTAATGTAAATGTGCAACACCCTCTTAATTGAGTGTTCTAAAATTGATAAATGCTGTTTTTAATTCACCTTATGTGGCATTTTACTGAAATCCTAGGGGATCAGTTAACAAAACAATTCATCTTATAATTCAGTTTGACAATTATGTAGGGATATACTTTAAGTTTGTATAACAAAGCTGAAAACAACACATTTTATGTTTTCCACTTCCCTGAAGCACCTAATATTTGCCCAGTGAATGAAATATAGGGACACATGTATGCTGTTTTCTGTGTTGTAGGCCACTCGGGAATCTAAATTACCTGCTTTTTGGCACTGTTTATTACATTTAGCAATAGTAAATGTATTCAGTTTTAAATTTTAATGAATTTGATTATAAATGTGGACTTTATTTAAGAATTCAAAAAATTCATGTGTAATTTAAAAAAAATATTTTCAGTGACTAGTTTAGTTTATATAAAAGGGCTATATGTAAATTAGAATTAGAATGTACGTTGATTAACTGTTAATTATTAATGCTGGAATATGGAGTAATTATTAATTGATAGTTGTTTGGGGGGGGGACATGTTTGTATCAGAACCTTAGTATTACGGTTCATTCTGTATATCTTCATAGCACTCTTAATGATCATCATATCATTAATAACTACATGTACTAGAATGTTTGTTAAACACTAAATCCATTTTTATTTTAGTAAAGAAATACAGTCTGACTTCATTTAATGTGCAGACTGGGGTCCATAAACAGTGGTTGTCTTCAGCTGAAGGGTCTTTGTACATTAGTGGCAGAACTAGAGGGGGGGGGGGAGACCAGCCTATTTGACACAACTGATTTGCCTGCCCATTTTGTGTCTTATTTATTTCATTTTAGATCACAAAAACAACCATAACATTACATAGTTTAGGAAAACAGACAGTTTGTTGTATTTTCCTGTTATCGTTGGAAACTTTGGCTTGCGATTCATCTTGTTGTGATAACCTCTAATTTCTCTCCAACAGAATACCATCTTCATTTTGGCATCTTCTCAGTTTCATATCGTTTCAGTATGGCAGCTAAGATTTGATGTGATAATTATGCAAACAATGGGGCTTTTATTTGGAAATGTTTTCTCTACGTGTTATTAACAAAACACAAATACTAACTGAATTTAGGTGTAAGTAATTGGAATCTGCTCTTGGGTAGAGCCACATAGGATGGACTTCGGTGAATGGCCACTTAAATGGATAAAACTTTTCCCATGAATGTGTGTTTCTTGTAATATATAATTAAGTTTGAATTAAATGTTCATTACCCTAGAATACCTCAGTTATGTGACAAACATGATAATTAGTATTGTTCTGACAAATACAGTGTTATATATTTCTTTGATTATTTATGTATGGCCTACTACGATATGTGTGGATTTTCAGTGGATTTACCCTTGATAATCACAAAAATGTATGTCTTGTGTCCATTAACAAGCACCCCCACATTATCTCCACTTATGCATTATACTAAAACACATCAAAACTACACAGTCTGTTGTTTTCCAAACATATTAGATAAGATGAAGCCCGCAGTGACGGCTAAACTGGCACATCAATGTTCTGATCTCTATGCTGAGGCCATGAAACTTCTACAGCTTGATTCAATCAGGGGACTTTGGCCAAAGGTCAGTACTAAGTGGTGGCGTATCCTGTTTGTCGTCGTGTGTCACTGAAATTGCTGTTTGTGGAAGTGATGCATTTTGGGGTGTCAATTTTCATTGTTGTTGTGATGAATTTATGCTAGGTAAATGTAGTCAGATCATGAATATCAAATTATGTTGGCTGTCATTTAGGATGTTTAAAATCAGTGAAAAATTATCCAAGAACAAGTGATTTGATAACATATTATTTCAAGTTTATATTCAATACACCAGAAATACTTTGATGGGGGATTGGGGAAAACCCAGATATTTGTGATTACATGTAGAAAATGAGGGAAAATAATTTTGCTTGTGTAACTCATTTCTTCGCTGTCATCCAATACAATCTTGTTTTACTTCACCGATTACTTATTGTTGAAATAGCTTGACCCTGAAAGTATCTAGAAAATCAGAATTGGATCATTTCGCATAAACTGCTTTGGTATTTTGATGTTGGTATTCGTTGTTTAGGATTGGATTCCAAACGTGGCCAGCAAACAAGCATCATATCATGCTCTGGCAGAATATTACCAAAGTCTCGTACACAAGGAGAAGAAAGAATTCGGTGAAGAAATCGCACGCCTCAGGGTAAGTGAATGTTAAATAATGAACTGTAACTTTAGCATGGCAGAGAAATAGTACAACATATATGAATGATTGTACAGCACAGTGCTTTTATGACTACAACTAAATGATCTGTATTTCAGTATCATGACTAGTTTTAAAAGCTGAATTATTCTCCTATTGACCTGTTTAATCACAAAATTTCGGTGTCATCTGTACAGTAATCTTACAATTTTCATGATTCTGTTCTGCCCTCTGATAAACAGTGATGGAAGGGGTCTTTTCTGACTTAAAGGTTACTTGTATAGCATATGATACAATACATTAAGTGCATTTTGTTCAAAGGTTCTTTATAAGTCCCAGCTCTCATTATACTAATTTGTTCCAACATGCCTGATTCGTATTACTATTAGTAGAATGGTTTCATACATGATTGTCAGTATGATGTTTGTAAACGGCAAGAAGCTTTAGTGTCGGGGAAAAGGTTGTCTATTTCTGGCCCATACTTTTGGCAACATTTCATTTGACAGAATATATCAAATAATCGGGTTGTACAAGACTTAATTTTCTATAATTGTGTGTCTCATCTTCAAAACCAAAGGCTACACTTATGCTGGACTAAGACTGCGCTTAGTTTGTCTCTCCTTGCCTTTGATATAACAAGGATGCATAAATCTTTTCTTTAATATTTATCAGATGGTTATTTATTTAAATGAAATAGTATAAACTTCTTTTGCAGAAACAAATATCATACAATCCATTGAGATTAGTATGATTAGTTTTATAATAATGGTTAACTTGAAGTCATTTTCATCTGAAATATTGACAGTTCTTTAAGCATTAACTATTTATTAATAAGTTAAATATTTTTGTTTAATTCCCATTCCACTCAATTTCATTTGGTCAGTTTAAATTCCACATCAAATTTATCAATTCCAAATTTATCAATCCCAATTCCATTTTCTTCTTCAAATAAGCAATTCTGGAATTGGAAATGACCCCATGTCTGACCTTCTCTGAGTAGTTTTGTCATTAGAATTGTCATGGAAGAAATATTTCTGAATTAAAAAAATTAAAAGGTAAATTAATTTGTGGATTAAATTTTTTGTAGCAAACTTCAATTCCAAATTTATCAATTCCAGTTCTATTTTTTTTAAATAAGCATTTCGGGAATTGAATTGACCCCATGTCTGGTTATGATAACCATATTTTGTTTTCCTCCATAGCATGCCAAAGAGCTGATAACAGCTGCAGAGCAGAGAGGAGGCTCCCACTTCCTCTTTCAGGATCAGTCAAAGAAGATCATTAAAGCACTGACAGATGCCAACAAAGATAATGACTTTATCTATCATGCTAGAATACCGGATATCAGCTCCTTGCCAGCAATCGAAAAGACAGTAGTGGCTAAAATCTTAAAACCGAACGTACCCATGTCTGCTAACTTCAAAGGTGTGTGTATGTTAATTAATCCCAAAGAGATGTGTTCCAGGGGGCAGCATAAGAATTTGACATTGCATACCTTTGGTGTTATGATAGGACAATTAATACTAAATGTTAACCTTTTATAAACATTAATGTTTGCTGTTATCCATCCAAAGAAAATTTTTGTGTGTATTTGTATTCACCAACTTTTAATGCTTGGCTATGATGTCTGTTCGGTGTTAGTTCTAAGTATGTGGCTTGTAAACTGAGACTCGCCTTCTTGCGTCAGAAACTTTCATTCGTAGCCTGGTCGTATTGGCTTTCCATTCAAAGCGATACACCCATTAATGTATGATGTCCATAAAACGTATGACCATATGTCCATCTATAGTGATGCCATTTTATTTTGAGAACAGACGCCCTGGAGAAAGTTGTCCCGCTCTCCGTTCACACAGCATTACAAGGTTTTGAAAACCGCAAGCAGGAAATTGTCAACAGAGAGATCGCAAGATCCAGGGAGGCCACTCAGCTACTTAACAGGTACTGTGTTAATGTTTATCTATCTGAGATTTGTTTGTGTTTTTGTTGGATTTACGATTGCAGGGATTTTATTGGCCATTAAAGTTGATTCACTTGTAATGTTTTTTCTTATATTTATTTAAAAAAAATTAAGTGTGTTAATAGCATTAACTGTTTCAGTGATTATCAGAGATATCTGCACAAATATATAACATATGATTGTGTTGGTTGTAAAGGGTGACACCCATTTGTCTAATTTCACATAAACGATTGTAAATTTTGTATACAATGTAAGTTTTCCCTTGTTTTTTTTTCCGAAATACTATTAAACAGGGTTCGCACAGGTCCTAAAAACGTGGAAAGTCCTGAAATTTGAAAATTTGCATTCCAGGCCTGGAAAGTCCTGGAATTTTTGTATAGGTCCTTGAAAGTCCTGAAATTTGGACATACAGATCTGTATTTCCAATCATAAGCATACAGGAATTCAGTCGTAACATTTCTTCCAAAACATGGGTGTATTTTTGCGTATTAAAAGTTCGAGAATTCATTGAAACGGTCCTTGAATTTGACCATGGAAAGTCCTGGAACCTGAGATGTCAAAATGTGTACGAACCCTGTTAAGCAACATCTTATTTACTTACTACTTATGTAGTATAAGCTGCTGGCTAAGTGTAATTCTCCCTATTTCAGTGTGCTCGCATCACTTAACTTACCTGCAGCCATAGAAGATTCTGGCAGCAAAGTGCCACAGTCGTTACTGGAGAAGGCGGGAAAGGTTAGAGAGATGGGAGGTATCAGCCACTTAAATCGTCTGATGAGCGATCTACCTGAATTATTGACACGTAACCGGGAGATACTAGACGAGGTATGTGTCAGTGTGTTTGGTGATGAGAAGTGAGAAATGAGATCAAAAGAAAACTGGAGAACTGAAATGCAAGCGCTGATTGTCATTCTTTTCTCCATTGGATGATTTAGTCCTGAATGTTTATTTGGTTATCCATCGCAAACCTGCAATTGACATGGGGGGGTTTTACACCATTGGATAGGATTGTACAGCTGTCTCTCATAGAAGGATAAGTACTCAATTAATATATCCTTTGTCCCAACCTCTCACTAGAAATATTTACTGATGCTTTGTTCAAGAATCATGTTCACTGACCAGCACCAGAACAACTTGCACACTGCTATGGATATATTACAAGTATAAGCCTCTAGACTTAGAACTTGAAGCTCGATCATTGCTGCTTTTTTGCTGTGGATGAATAGTGTTTTGCCTGTGTCAGAACTGTTCTGAGTTGAGCCCAAATTGTGAAAAAGCACACTTAGTAAGGTCATTCCCTGTCACAGTGGTCATGACAAACCCTTTTTCCGGTTTTGGTAAAAGTACCAATTGCTGATGTTCTGATCCATAGGTCAAACCCTCTTTGCTGTTTTGGTAAAACCACAGCTCACCGATGTTCTGATGGATATAGGTCGAGAACTACTCTTTTATTAGGAGAGGCTTTGTAAACTTACTATTTTGCTGTTTTTTTCTCTCCACTTGGTGATTCCTCAGTTAGCTTTCGATTTATAATTAAGAAACTTATATAAATATACACAAATAAGAATGACAAACACTGTGCGACAAATTCTGTGAATGGCAAAAATATCATAACACACCCATACAGTAAATATGAAACTCTTAGCTTTTCCAATTTTTAAGATAGAAAAGGTATGTATAGTACTGGCGATTCTTGTATTTACGAATTTTGGTTTATTATGGAATTGGAAAATACCTTAAAGACAGTAAATTCTTTTGGTTTTATGCATCTCACCAATGAGTCCAGTTTTTCTTTTGCCATTTGGAAATCGGTTTCGTGTATGACCCAGATGACAATTAACCGCAGTTTTTGTTTGTTTTTTGTTTCACAGTCTGACAGGATGTTGGCAGAAGAAGAGGCATCAGATCGTCAGTTGAGGGAACAGTTCAAGGAACGTTGGACGAGAACACCATCTCCCCAGCTGACTGAAGTGATCAAAGCTGAAGGCAATAAATATCGTAAAATCCTGGATAATGCCATACAAGCTGATCACATTGTGCAGAGCCGTTATGAGCAATGTAGAAATGGTGTCGAGTTGATGAGCAAATCTCAGGTATGTACATGTTTTGTTTTGTCTTATTAATACATATTAAAGGGATAGTCCATCTTCATTTAATATTTTCAGGACTAATACAGCTATACTCACAAATATTATAAATAATGTCGAAACGTGTAAAAGATCACCCACATATTAAATAATCCAGTTCAAAGTGCTGATTAATTGACTTTTGATGGCCTGTGGGTGCCGCCATTTTGAAGCTAGACAGACACCGGAAGCTCCTGAACACTGACGTCACTTGAACACATCTGGTTAACCTGAAGTCTGTAGAGCCCATAGAAAAGCATGTAAACAAGTATGAGCAAAGAATTATTCCAGAATATGACGCAATTATCTTGTTAAAATTACGTCATGAATGACATACAACCATATTATTTTGAGCCAGAAGGAACCCTACAAGAGGAAGATGATTCAGAATGACTCGGATATTAACACTCAAGAGAAACTATAATCCACATCAGTCTAGAGAGCGCTCGTGACGTCAAAGCATTTGAGTTTTCTCCTTCCCGCCTTTGATTCTGGCTTCCAATGCAGCTGTAATGGCAGCTCTCCAGTAATTTGGATTATTTCCCAATATCTATGATATCAGGTATATTTCGTGATTATTATTGTGGAATTTTTGGTTACTGTTCTTAGCATTACATATTTAAGAAATATTTTCTAATGGTGGATTGTCGCTTTAAAGGATTCTAAAACAAAAGAGGCAATTTGTAATCCCTCATCCGATTACTAGAGAAAGCCATATTCAGGGTATCCCACAGCATAGGGAAAACAGGGAAAATGACATGAAATTTTTCCCTGCAGGAAAAACACAGGGAATTAAAAAAAATTGACAATTACAGGGAAAGCACAGGGAATTTTTATGCCTCCGTTCCAAATTTATAGCATATTAGGTGGACCATGTTACTAAAAAAGTTCATTCAAGGTTCAATTTTTGCACACAATACACAGGGGCATTTCTTAAATAAGACAGGGAAGATACAGGGATTTAGATTTTTGAAATCTTATGGGTATAGGGTCATATGGTGATGTAAAATACATCTTTTCAGCTACAAACTAGACATGGGCTCAATTCAATTTCGGAATTGGAATTGATGGGTAGTTCCGAAATTGGAATTGATGGGCAATTTTGGAATTGTTTAGGTTTTTTAAAATTGGAATTGATAAATTTGAAATTGGAATTGAAGTTTGCTACAAAAAATTAAATCCACAAATTAATTTATCATCTAATCTTTTAATTCAAAAATATTTCTTCCATGATATTCCTACTTGGACTATAAACTATTCAGAGTAGGCATTTGGAGTAGGTATTCAGGGGAACCTACTCAGAGTAAAAGGTAAAAAATGGAATTGGAATTGATAAATTTTGAATTGATTTGGAAATGATAAATTTAATGTGGAATTGGAATTGATTAAATAGAATTGAGTGGAATTGGAATTGACAAAAAGGAATTGACCCCATGTCTGTTCCAGACTGTGTGAATGTGGGAACTTAGCTTTGTTTTAGAATTGTTGATGAATGGTAATAAATGAATGATGCCTTAATGTCGGCATTTGGAAAAGTTTAGTTACTGAAAACACCTTATATATGAAACAATTGTTGAGGACTTGCTGTGATCACATAAGCCCTAAATCAGGTCAACTGGTGCTAAGCTAAATAGCTGCTACAGCTAATGATATGTATAGAATCAGTGATAGATGTATATCGACTATACTTTTTTGGTAGTAAATCCTGCCATGTATAAAACTATTTAAAGGGACAGTTCTCCCTCAGATAATATTACTTAAATATGTAATGCTTGTAATGTAAACAAAAATTTTACAATAACAATCACAAACTATACCTGATATCATAGATATAAGGAAATAATCCAAATTACTGGAGGGCTGCCATTACAGCTGCACTGAATGCCAGATTCGAAGGTGAGAAGGATAACAGTCAACGCTCATTTAGACACCAGTTAGTGTTCCCGGTTCTCCTCGCGTTTTCTTCAATGATTCCACCTTCTTCAAAACAATTGGAATCATCTTCATCTTGTAATATGGTTCTTCTGGCTCAAACTGATATGGGTGAATGTCAGTGATGTTGTAAATTTAGTGATTTTTCTACATTTTATTCTGGAATTATTCTTGGGTATTACTTGTTTACATGCTTTTAAATGGGTTATACAGACTTCTGGTCAAATTGTTTGGTTCAAGTGATGTCGGCCTTCAGGAACCTGCAATCTCTGTCTAGCTTAAAAATGGCAGTGGACACAGGCCATTAATAGTCGATTATTCAGTACTTAGAACTGGATTATTTAATATGTGGGTGATCGTTTTCACATTTTGACATAATTTATGATATTTGTGAACACAGCTGTTTTAGTCCTGAAAATTTGAAATGGAGGTAAATAATTGAGAAAGAAAATAATTGAAAGGAGTGACAATTGTTTATTTTGAGTAATGGCTATCACATTGTATTAACACTTATAGGCTGAGATGAGACTAGAAATTTGTTTTAGCTTGAGTTACCTGTTCCAGATTGCTTTCAGTATTAAATAATATTGATCTTTCAAAAATCTTATTTGATTTGAATGGCTCCTACTGTTGAGGGTGCTTTATTAAATGTACACTTTTATTAGTTTTAAAAATATTATTATTTAAAGGTATACTCCTAGTTCTCAGGGATTTGTGGATAAATATCATGACTTTAGAAGGATCCATGAACCTCACTTTGATAAACACCTGTTTAATCAAATTGTCATCCAGAGTGTTTCTACTGTAATAAAACTGCTGCACAATTATTTATCACTGTACGAAGCCAACATCAGAAAATACTTTTTGCTATCACTCATTTATGTAGGGGGAACTCCAGGCTGCCCTACCAGCAGGCAATCAGTCGTCAGCTCTGAAGGGTAATCCTGCTGTAGCTGAGCTGAAAAAATACATGTCCGAAGTGGAGGCCATCAAAAATGAAAGGGAAGTGATGGAAAATGAGCTGAAAAATGCCAAATGTGACATGGGTAAGTCGGTGATTGTTGGTGATGTTTGAAATCAGGGATAGATATTAAGTTGTAGCATTAACTCAGGCAAGTAACGTAAATTGTTGTCATACATCTGGAGCTGGTGCACTTATTAGGTGGTTCGGTTTTATATAAGCCAGCTGTGTGATGACTTCGGAGAATCATTGCTTCTCCTCTCTGTGCAATTGCAAAATATGAAATAAATGTTGGAATCATTATCCTGGAGCCTTGTTACCACACTGGACAGCCCACAATAGCTTTTATATTGCCCATTATCATGAGTAGGTTGCCAGTGGCAATTGGATGAGTGTTAATGTCAAACCCTGGGAATAATGATTTATCTGAACTAGCTTGTAGTTAGGTTGAATTAGGACCATGATACTTGCTTTATGCTATCACTCATCATAGCCAGCTGGGTTTGCTCATCTGGTTTAAGCACAGATAGCCATAAATATGATCATATCACCCCAATTCTTTAAAACCTACATTGGTTACCTGTTAGACAGTGTATCCATTTCAAGATTTTATTAATAACTTATAAATCTGTTAATGATATGGCACTTGAATACCTGTGTGAACTGGTGTCCATTAGAAAGTCATCCCCAAAACTCAGGTCATCCGGTCAGATAATATTGCAGGTTCCTGTGTCTGGCCTCAAGTCATATGGTGATTGTGCATTTAGCGTTGCAGTCCCCACTTTGTTATTAGAAAAACAAGTGTCGTCTCTTGAAAATTTAAATCCATTCTAAAACACACCTGTTCAAGGTTGCTTGCAGTTTCACTCATAAATAATTATTATCTTTTAAATCTGTTATGGGGTTTTGCAGACGTATTATTTGGGTATTATTATATTACATATGATTTGTACAGCACCTTTAAATGCCTCCTGCTAGTAGGGCACTTTATTAAATATACAGTATTATTATTATTATTATAGCTTTTTTGCTATGTTTAGCATTTATGTAGCTTTGATTTTTGTTGTTTCATCTGTATCTATCATACAGTTGTAAATTCATTGTTTTGTTTCGACCTGTTTTGCATGAAGTTTGTTTTCTTCTACAAAGATAATCTTAACTGAAATTAGGAACATCTTTTTGCTGTTTCACCGAAATAAAGCTTTATGATAATTACTCAATAAAAACTGGAATGTCTTTTAACAAATTTCATTTCTTAGACTTAAATTTTGAGACTCAGTGGGAAAGGATCATCAGTGTGCATTTTCTAAGCATTTTATTAATTTATCAGTGGACAAGCATCTATTTTGTCTATATAGTACATCTTATTGTGCTGCTGAATAAGATGAATAATTGTTAATGTAAGTTTTAATGGTTTAGTCATTTTTGTCTAGTCTACCAACTTTGTATGTAAAGCACCCCAGAACAACACTGTTGAATGCAGTGCTGTATAAAATCACACATTATTATTATTATTATTATTAACTGTCAATTTGCGCATCAGAAATGTTTTGCTTGTTGGGTATGTTTGCTATCTAAAGTGCTGTGTATACTAGTCCGATCAATGTATTGTTTATTTATTTACTTGTTTATTTTTATTTCAGCTAACATATTCCTTGCTGCCTTGGCTAAAGATGGTGCCATAAATGAGGAGCAGTTATCAGAGGAGCAACTCGACAGAGTGTACAGAGACCTGAGGAAACAGGTGTCTGACAGTCTGCAGAAACAGGAACAACTATTGGCACATATCCAGGTAACAAGTGATATATGGACACAAGTTGTGTAGTGCTCATTTCTAAGTTTGTAAAAAGATCTGCAAGCTTTTTATGTAGCCAAATATGAGATGTTTATATACAACCAGTGTAGTTAGTTAATTAGTTGGGCGAGGCTGGGAGTGCACCTGAAGGGAAGATATGAAGCCTTATTACAGGGAGAGACATAAATCTGCAATGAAGTGCATTTTATAAGGAAAATGAAGCAAGCTTATTCAGATTATCAAATTTATAATGTATATAATAATAATAATGTTCTGTACAGTATTATTATCCCTGACTCAGACCTGTTTCCACCCAGCACACATCTCAACTTCCAAGGGAGCATACAATGCATGCTGCCATTATAGGCGCAAAGCGTTACTCAAACACATAGCCATCACGTCCTGTCAGGTACTCATTTTTTTATGGATGAGTGGACCAGTCGCCACATGACAACATTGCAGCTTCCGGAGATTCGAACCCACGACCCTTCGGCTATGAGCCCTATGCTCTAATTAACTACGTTATTATGGCTCCACATATATAATATATAATTCTCTCTGTATGACTTTCAGTTAAAAACATTTTATACCTACATCGACCGTGACATGATGCATGCTTTCAGTTTCAGACATTTCAAATGTACTCGTCTTGTTTAAAGTTTAATATATAAATCACAACTGTTTTTAACATTAATAGTAGCTTCATATCAGATTAGATGGGAAAGATGTCTTGATGTACCATATCTTAAGCGGTTTTATTCATGGAACCTATTTTAACTTTAAATTTTCGTTTGGTTTCCCCCTAGGATGCCAACACAAGATTCGGTGAGGCCAAGGCCCAGAACCAGTCTGGTGCCTCAAGAGAACAGGTCCTGAAAGATTTAGCGGCTGCCTATGATGGCTTTGTAGAGTTGAAGAATAACTTAGAAGAGGGAACTAAGGTGCGTGTGTGCATGAGTGTGTGAATTTATCTGCTGTTAGTGAAAGAAAATATAAAAATATTAATTTTACATCACTAATATTTTGCCATTGGATGGCCATCAAACATGTTTGAGTTAACTTTTAAAACCAAAATGATATTAGTTTGTGGTCAGTGGATTTGGTGTACCCTTTTTACACAAAATCTGTATATTGTGTAATGTAATCCATTTGTTTATCATGAATTATTATATCCTTTATTTGTGGCAAGCAGTTTGGTGTCAAATATTTGTTTAAGGTAAAGTCCATGTATGTACATATATACATACACATGTGCTTATGTTCATATTTATGGCAAATATATTTTAGTAATCAGTTTGATTATAAATAAAATTCATGTTTATGGCAAGGTTGAAAATAAATCATGATATAAAAAATTTTAATCAAATGTTTTGGATTTATTTTATTTAACTTTGATTTTAAAAATTTAAATCAGCTTGTTTTTCACAATCCATAATGCCATTCAAACTGATTTGTGTTGTGCAGATATTAAGTAGTGATGATACACTGGGTGTTCAGGTATGAAATCTCCCAATAGCTAATTACTATTTAACAAATAACTATGATTAGCATAGGATTAAATTTGCAAAAACTAATTTAAAATATATCCAAGTCATAATTGGTTGATGTGTATTAAATCACAGCCAAATTAAAAAAAAATCATAAATAGATTTTCAAAAAAATTAAAACCATTGATTTTTTAATGATTTAAATCATTTGATTTAAATCAAACGACCCCTAGTTTATGGTAAACAGTTTTGGTGCTATGTAAACAATGGGCTGATTTGGTTAACTGTTATCATTCCAGTTCTACAATGACCTGACCCAGTTGCTGGTTAAGTATCAGAGTAAAGTTAGTGATTTCTGTTTTGCTCGTCGTACCGAGAAGGAGGAGCTCATGAAAGACTTACAGAGTGCTATTGCCAGGCAGCCGGCACAGGCACCACCAGCTGCTCCAAGTTATCAGGCTACCAGTAAGTGTATTCTAAGATAGGTCTGAAATGCCTGCCTGTCAAACTGTATGTTTGCTCTTCTCACTGTGAGTAGTTTTTATAAACATACATTTTAACATGGTTATAGTAAAGCACAGAACTAGCAAGTCATAGCTAAAGTGTGGATTTATGAATTGAAGAAAAATTAGAAGCAGCTGAAAACAGGGCAGCAGCCGGTTTACGATGGAAGACACAGAATAATGTTATAAAAATGGTATAGTGATTGTTGTCAATAGCAAATTTGTTGAATTTTGCATGCATTTTTCCCTCCGTCTTAATTAATATTTAGCCATCCTCAGTTCTGGAATAGAACAGCTAAATACATGCATTGAAAAAGTTGTGACACAAAAAGGCAGTTCACCGGCAAACAGTAATATCTTTATCTTAAAATGAGTAAGTGATAGCACTTGTTTAATGTGCTTTATAGCAATATGACCATCTAAAATGTATGGTTTATTTGTTGTTAAATAGTCTTTTTAATAATTTACTGGTATTGGTGTTGTTGTTTTTTGTTTTGTTTGGGGGTGGATGTTTAATTTGTTTGTTTCTATATGTTTGTAAGTGCTGTCTTTCATATTTGTGTACAAGACTCTGGTTAAAGCCTTTGTTTCTTATACTCTAACCCTGTATCTAGTTGTGATATATTAGCATAGAAGCACCTTTCAATGATGTTGTTCGTTTCAGGTGTTACATGGGATGCTGTTCATTTTGATATCACCCCATAACTGTTTATTTGACTAAATTATTCACATCCAAAAACTCTATACAACCCTATGAAAGTATTAACTCTTCAATAAATTCATGAGATTATTATTATTATTATTGTATTTGGTATTTTTATTAACTGAAACATATTTTGAATGAACAAATTAATGTTGCACTGTTTCCTTTATATATCCATGTTAAACTCTGGGTTCTGGGCAGACATGGGGTCAGTTCCATTTGGTCAATTCCAATTCTACATCAAATTTATCAATTCCAATTTTATCAATTCCAATTCCATTATTACCTACTCTTTTTTACCTACCACTTTTTACCATGAGTAGGTACTCTGAGTACCCACTCTGAGTACCTACTCGGAATACCTACTCTGAGTAGTTTATATTCCAAGTAGGATTGTCATGGAAGAAACATTTCTGAATTAAAAATTAAATGATAAATTAATTTGTGGTTTAAATTTGTTTATATCAAATTTCAATTCCAAATTTATCAATTCTAATTCCATTTCCGTTCTAGGATTATATTTCCTTGACTATCTTTTATACCTAATATTTGAGTTATGCACTCCCCTGTCAACAACTCAGTCAGCCAGGTTACAGCATATTTCAATTTAGATTCTGTCAGCATGGCCACCTTACTTTAACCTGTTTAAGGTTAACAATTTCTTATGAGAAAACTATAGGTTTTTTTTGTGTAAATAGAATTGTTATTGCTTAGAATGGACTCTCTCTCTCTCTCTCTCTCTCTGTGTGTGAAGGTGTATTCACATAGAGAACATTTCTAATTCTGCTTACAACAGTTAACAGTATCTCCCACATTCATTAAGAGTATATCACAAAGGAAAGAAAGGTTGTCAATAAAGCAGTACTATATATGTTGGTATATATACTCCATATTTCCATACACTTCTTTCAATGAGTCTTCATCACCTAAATTTATTAATTAGATAACTTCAGACAGACTGTTGTTTATGTTCAGGTATAGTATTGTGTCATCTGTTGGGGGTAACTCTGTATTATAATTTATATACTGGCTAAAAATATCCTAGAATTTAAGAGTTTTTGTGACATATTGGATTTGAAAGCTCCTCGAGAAAACTGAAATGCTCTGACGTCACATCGGTACTCTCTAGACTGATTTGGCTGATAGTTTCTCTTGAGCATTAATTTCTGATCCATTTTGAATCATCTTGTCAGGTCCTTCTGGCTCAAACTGATATGGTTGTATATCATTCATGACGTACTTTTAACAAGATAATGCTGTTTAGTTCTGGAATAATTCTTTGCTCACATTTGTTTACATGCTTTTGTATGGGCTCTATAGACTTCAGGTCAACTGGATGCGTTGAAATGACGTCAGCATTCAGGAGCTTCCTGTCTCTGTCTAGCTTCAAAATGGTGGCACCCACAGGCTATAAAAGTCGATTAATCAGCACTTTGAACTGGATTATTTAATATGTGGGTGATTGTTTACACATTTTGACATTATTTATGATATTTCTGAGTATAGCTGTATTAGTCCTCAAAATGAAGGTCCTTGAAATGAAGGTGGACTATCCCTTTAAGTATAGCAAATGTTAATAAGTTCTACACACACACACATACTTAGATCTGATAAGAGGTTAACAAACTGATTGCAGATGAAACCAAATGATACCTAAAATCATGTACCGGTAGCAGCCTACCCTTTTCTGTGTACTAAACCAATCGCTTTCATTCAGTTTATGTAAGAAACAGACTCTTGTTTTAATTAATATCATTCAGTTGAAAGTTCCCGTTTCTCTTTTGAACAGTTTCATGGTGCGTCACATGTAGACTTGTCACATGACAGGTACAACGGAATCATACCCTGATCAATAGTTGTTTCTTTTTTTAATGTCATTAACCTAAATTAATTTACCTAATCTTTGCATACATATACATGAAATAAATTAGTTGTTCAGTTATTCAGAGATTCACAGCGTTAACCCGATTAGTGACGAAGATACTGTAAGCTGTGAGTGATCGCTGTGTTGTATGATGGTGTGTGCACGTTAATTTTGTTGTAGTGATGTCCACGTCCGGCGCGCAAGCCAATATGGCCAACGGTGGTGCTGGAAAAGGAGGAAAGAAACCGCCGCCGAGACCGCCTCAACCAGCACCACGTTCGCATCCCAACCAAGGTATAACTGACCAACAGCAAACACAATTTATCAACTTACCACAATGCTTATCAGCAAGCTCCTGATGTCTCTGTGCACCCATTTCTCTCTCTCTCTCTCTCTCTCTCTCTCTCTCTCTCGTCCTTTAACAGAGCCTCTTCTTTAATGCTGTATTAAGGCTGTTCAATAAATACTGGCTATTTCACTGATTTAACTAACTACTATAAGATGTAAACTGAAGGTGTTTGTTAGTGTTTTTGTTTATTTATATGTTACCCTTGTTTGTGTTTTGAGCCATCTTTTCTTGTATGGAAGAAGTATAGAAGATTATTGGCACAAAACAGGTTTTCTCTGCTTTATCTTCGGTAGCTTTGTCTTCTATTAAATATCTTATATTTTTTATTCTTTTATGTGTCTCTTAGTTTGCTTCTTTTTCTTCTCTGTTTTGAAGTTGCTCTTGATTGAAGGATTTGACTTGTGTGTGTGTGTGTTATTTAATCATTATATAAATAAGTCATAAACTGTTTTATTATTATAATAATAAATGTGCCAGAAGTCCATATTGTTTCTGAGGCTTTAATATTTTTCATGGTACTTCGTATTCAAAGAAGGCGTGTATTATGTGGAAGTGATCTAAATGTAGTATTTCACATTTTTTCCTTACTAGCTGGAGCAGCAAATACACCACCAGTAGCACCACCAGTAGCACCACCAGGCTCCTACCCAGGTAAGTTTAGTCAGTTGCCCAACTACTATTTTCTTCACTCTCAGCTACTCTGTTCTTAGTCGTCAAGTGGTCTTTCTTGTGGTGCATTGATTAAAGCGCTGCACTGTAAACCTCAAGGTTGTGGGTTAAAATCCTTACCATACTTGAATTTGTGGGGAGTGTGTACCTGAGGAGTAGCCTATCATCCATATGATATGGCCCAGGTGTGATCTGTGCTGAGGCTAAACACCTCAAATCAAATCTGAACTCTCAAGCTATTTGTAACCAATGAATCGAGTTAAACCGGGGCACAGACAACTTAACTGGCCATGGTGTATACCCGATCTCGTGATCTTGAATGTGTACAGCCAGTGTGACTGCATTCGCTAAAATGTTATCCTTGGTTTTAAGCTTGATATGTTTTGATCTATAAACACTGATACATTTTTATTTTATTTTCTGGAGACTTCAACTGTCTGCATGTAATACTGTTACTGATTACTGCTTATCTGCTTGTTTACTTCTGCATATAACTGCCTCTCTATGTGGAGAATCCAAAATTTTGTGGGTTGCTTTGCTTATTATTTTTGGTAAGGGATTCTAAAAATGTGCTAATGATTTTCATGTTGTATGCACACACACACACACACACACACACACACACACACACACACACACACACACACATAATTTTTCTGATGCTTTACTATTTCTTCATCTAACAATAACTAGGTTATCATTCTTCACCACAACAAGGACCATATGTGCGACAACAAGGTTAGTATGACTAGCGCTGCTGAACTATGACAACAATAATTACTGTATATACTCACATATAAGTCACCCTTTTTATACTAAGAAATTGATGCCAAAATCGAGTGCATCTTATACGCGGGTCAGACTAAAAGGGAAGGTAATATTTGGCATAATTTGGGGGAAATACAGTAATACTGTTTTTCAGCGTTAATATTTAATATATGAACAATAAACAAACTTATTAGGTGTGTTTTCTCTGTTGTCTTTCAAAGCCAAACTTAATCGTGATAACTGGCATGATTATTTAATTCACTGGTCTAATTAGTGACGTGATCACAAAGAAGTGTCATTACTATCGAAATATATGAGCGTGTGTAATTGAAGGGAATAGTAAATGAGGCCACATAAAGAACGACGATAGAAGCCGCATCAAAGGAAAACGATTACAGCAAACACACTCTGTTAATTAGATCCAAAGCTGACACATGGGAACTATTAAAAAAACTACTTCAAAAAGCATTATGGAAATGAATGCACAGCAGTAGACAACCTAAAGCAGCTGTCGTTACCTATTGTCACACAGTGGGTGAAAACGGCCTAGGATTAAATAGACCCCACCATCATTACCAAGAAGTGCTCTATCAGCAATGATTTAGATGGCATGGAAGATGATGTACTGTGGGCACAACAAATCCGACACTGACTCCGATGAAGAAGGCGACGACATGTATGATGACATGATGACACACTAACAGATACAACAGATGTTCAATGATGAGAGTGATGATGATGAATTTTGCGGTTTTGAACCAATGTTGCTGATTTTAGTTTGTCTTATACGTGGGTTCAACTTCCGGGGGGGGGCTTCCTGGTCCTAGAAACAGGTGCGTCTTATACACAAGTGTGACTTACATGCGAGTATATACAGTACTTACACCTGTCATGCCTCTAGCTGAATCCTGCTTATGAAACATTTGCTCGTACTTCAGCTGTCTGTATCTGTTTTGTTTGTGAAGTTTATTATATCAAATGTATCCCTACTTGATTAAATGATGCTCTACTTGATTATCTTTTGTTTTATCCGAGATTTCTAATGGGAAAGATTTTGTGTGTTATGGAGGAGGTTTATTTACGTACATTGTAACGAAATTAGAACTTCCCCGATTAAACATGTTTGAATCTCGTGATTATACAATGCTGCAACATCGGACAAAAGTAAATACTTATTTTATGTCTTTTGTAGGTAATCCTCCATATCCGGCACCTGGATACAATAACATACCCTACCCAGTGGCTCCACCTGCTGGTTATTATTCACCACCCGTGCCACAAGGATACAATCCCTATGCCTCTTACGGTTACCCACAACAGACGCCACCTGGCCAGTATCCACAACAACAGGCATATCCAGCATACCCTGGATACCCACAGCAGTAACCGTCATCACTTCATGGGATGATGTTATGTTGTGATACAATATATAAGAATACATCTTAATTTATTATCTTTATAATCAGTTCCAAATAACATGAATTATTCCTCAGATTTCATCTTTTGATTGAAAGAACTAAATGCTTTGTTGGAAACCACAAATATGGTAGAAATGTGTGCGTGTGTGTGTCTGTCGTGGCATACATGCTTAATCATTCCAATTAATTGACTGTTGTTAGTTTATCAGTGTCTTGCTATGTTTTATCCAATATATATATATATGTATCAATTCTGCCACCTTCTATACACCAGATTATACCAGTCCTAACTTGTATCTGTCAATCAGTTAATTTTATTATTAATAGACAACTAGATATTGATTTATTAAAGGAAAGGTTCTTTATGGTAATTGATTTAACAGCATTTATCATTATGCTTTTCTTTGTGTAGACTATTGTTACACTGCTATATATTTAACCTTGTGTGTGTGAGTGCATGTGTGTGGGGAGGTGGGACATCACCAACACACAGCATAAATGATAGCATTAATCATATCACGTTTCAAAAATACTAATATATAGGAAAAATAAATGATAATGTATAGGTAAAATTATATGATGATTAATCAAACAGCTGAGGTAATAAAAGTGAGCTTTAGAGGTTTAATTATTAGGTTTTTTTATTATTAATGTACTTCATTATTATTTGTTATACTTAGTGGTGCTTTCTCATTCTCTCAAAAACACATTACATCCAAATTAAGGGAATGGAATCAGTACTTGAAAGTTTACATCACTGTAAAAGCATAATTTTGTTCAGATTGTCCATTTTGCTAATGTATGAAGAATTATAAGCACATCGTATCCAGGAGGTGTTCTCTTTTATTGAATTGTACTTCTTCATTCAGCTAACCGTTGAAGGTTTGTGTCCAATTTATGCTAGTTTCATCGCACTTAAATGACTGCTTAAAGCCTCTTTGTGGTTTGTTGAAGACTTGTCCTCGATTGATGACATCTTGATTATAGCACACTCTGTTCAGCATATTATCCTGTTTATATATATATATATATATATATATATTACTGGTTGATCTGAACTATTTACCTGGAATTCAATATTTATTCATTGAACATATAATCAGTCATTTCCACCTCCCTTCTGGTGGTATTGGTTCATAGTAGTCACATGAATGCATATGATTGTTATATATTAAATATGATTAGATTTGTTTTCTGTTGAACTTGTATAAAATGTTTTGCAATGATGCCTGTTGATAATGGGGTAAGATAGATATCTATGTAATCTGTTCTAAATAAAATGCTTCATGGTACATGATTGTTCAGTAACAGTATTGAGTGAGTCAGTAAGTGTGTGAGTGAGAGACGAGGGAGTGAGTGCTTCTTTATTCTCAGTCCTTGTTTTGCTCGAGACGTTTGGCTGAGACTACTCCCTAAGGAAATGAGGTTATCAAGGCAAAGAAGGATATTATTAAATGAAAATCCTCAACACATACAATGAGGGTTGATCCCATAAGTGCCTGTCTATGGCAGAGACATGATCAAAGTTACAGAAACATTCTTTTGTGAAGACGCATTCCACTATCAGGACAGAGTTGTTTCTTTGTAAATGGCTGGTTCTCCATATGATTATGAATTGTCTATCTGATAATTCTCAACGGAGCATTAACTGTTGGACAACCAAGCGGTGTGATTTATAATAGAACTGCCCTATATTGATATACTGAATGACGCAGTTTTACCACCATCTGGTTAATACCTCATAAGAGTTGTTACTGCCTGGGCAATTGCTCGCATCTAGCGCATGTCTACTAAAGGACTTGTCCTTAGGTTGAACCTGTCTGTATATCTGCGAGAATGTGTGCCCTTTGGCATTGGTGTATTAAGTTATTAACACGTTTAATGCCATCGACGAATGGCAGAAAATATTCCCGACAACTGACCAATGGTTCATAAATAGTGCTGGCATCTGACGAATGTTTTTCGATCTCCTGCTGCCATCTTGTGGATGAGGACGTTCGAGATGACGCAGTGGTTAGAGCGTTGCGTTATAATACAAGTGTGCAGGTTGTGAGTTGTTCAAATCGGGCTCGCACCCCTCTGTCTGTAGAATGTATTTCCCTAATGGGTGGGGCCAAATGTCCCAGGTGCGGCCACAAACCAACCATCTCGTGAATACCGTTATAACAGTTGTTCTCTGGGGAAATGCTCTCTTGCTAATGGCCCACGAGGCCACAGCAGTCCCGCCGTCTGTGGGGATGTGATATAATCGGTGAATCATAACATCGTCGCTCTTCCAGATATCCTGTGCCAGTTCCAGGCGTTCTGATCCTATATGACAGTTATATAGTCGTCTTCCAAAATGGAAATAGTTTCTAAGCGGGTTTTTTATTTGATCCCGATTTCTGAATGTATATTGTTACTATGTTATATGATTTTTACACTGTTTACATGTCATGAATTAAATAGATAATTTTTTTTATAATAATTGTATTTATTTATTTCGTTTCATGGTCGATGATTTTGATATTGTGATGACAGAGTGTGGTCCTTAAATAAGAATGGACGGTCTGAAGAAATATTCCCATTAGCATTAATACTTCGATATCTGCTGTATACAGTTGCATAAACGTAGTTTTGCGTTGCGTAATTCAACATTTTGCGTAAACGAATTATCTGTTGGCGAGAAGCTGTTCAATCAGGACAATACGATCAGCGCACAAGCATATGCAAATAGCGCTAACGTGTATACTGACTAAGCGAAATAATCAACATTCAGTGCTGGCACTTCCACAAGCTAAGTAGTAACGCGTTTGACTACATACCTCTAGCACCTGACTTCAAACCCTGGGTGGACTATTTATGAAAAGTGTCTTATCGTTCACCTTTCTTCATTACCTGTGAAGAACGGGCGCTTCGATAGCGCAGTGATTAGGGTGTTGGGCTGCAAATCTCCAGGTTGTGCGTTCCAATCCGACTCCTACTGTTGTTTGCGGGCTTGTCCCTAAAGACAGTCGCCACTAAGCTACATGGCCCAGGTGTGACCAGTGCCGAAGCCGAAAAACTCAATTCGTTACCTTTGGAGGTCGCTAGGTGGTCTAGCCGTATCGTGTTGGACCACATATCACTACCACCTGTGTTCGAATCTCGGCGTGGGCATATCTGAAAAGTGTTTCATCTTTGACTTCGCTTCATTACGTTTGGAGGTTGCTCGGCCCATTTAGCCTACCAAGTGCACAAAAGCGGCCGTAAAACACCAATCATCATCATCATCACCACACACACATACACACACAGAGAAAGTATAATATAAGAAAAACTTACAGTAGGAGAAGTTTTTCATCCAACTGGCAAGGTCTTCTCTGCCAAATATGTCATCTATTGTAAATTCTAAATTTATTTAGTATTAATGTTACAGTTAATCTGTATAATCAGATTTTAGGTCTATTTCTTGAAATTTTTAGGTAATCTGTATTAAATCTCAATTAGCAATAGACGAATTACCTGAAAATTTCAGGTAATATAGATATTACCTGATTGTTCAGATTAACTGTAATATATATATATATATATATATATATATATATAGTGTACTCGCAGATATATACATTGAAGGTTGACTGAATGGCTATGCACCAATGCGGATAACGTAAAAGAACCATTATTCCACAACAATTATTTTGACGAAATGTCAATACATATTTTATGTAAACGTTTGGCGAAAATATTAATTTAAACTTGGAAAGATGAAAATAATTAAAGTAGACAACATCTATGTATGTTGTCAACAACTAATTCAATATTATTTATAGTAGAAAAGCAATCAGCTTTTAAATTATAATATTGGCTATTTCGATTCTGGAAATTTCCAGAGGACCGGCCGGGTTCGGCCCATTTAGCCTACCTTGTGCACAAAAGTGGCCGTAAAACATCAATCGTCATCATCATCATCATCCAGAGGACCGGCGCCCATGGTTAGCAGTCATGCGCTGATCCACGCGTCTCCACTTCAAGTAGCGATGATTTAAAGCACGGATAATCTTAGCATTTGGACGCGTCGGATGGTTTGTTTACAGGTGGCGCTGTCATCGTATGAGGTCATCTTTCTCTGGTTTTTGTCGAATCGTTTGTGACGGTGTCGTACTCAGCGTGTACACATTTAGCAGACAATGGCTTATGTGGGACGACTGCACGAGGTAATTCAATATTTTTTTCTGTTCATATTAAAATTAGAAAATATCTTATCCCTTGTCTTACTGATTGATGTTCAGTTGATCATCAACTTGATGTATCCGAAGTGGCTGGTTCTGAAACCAAAAAACCGCGTATCTTAAAAATAATAACAAATCTAACAGTCGCAGTGTGTGATTTTATTGAATAAATATGACATAATTGGATAGGTTTTATATTATTTGTACTGTTAGAGATAATACTCGTGTAATCACATTACAATCGGGGGATATTTTGAGTAGGATATTCGTTGAAAGTTGAGACGGTGGTCAGAGTCACGGCGAGTGGGATAGCTCAATTTGGTACTGATTCAATGATTTGCAATCCGTCAAAGTTTCTAGGGAGGCAGTGTATTTCTAAACCCAGTTTGATATAATAAATCCTTACAGCCCCGTCAGACTTATAATCATAATTATGTCAACGTGGATTAGAAGTACGCTACCAATCAGCATTAAACAGGAGAATCACTGGTAAAGGTTAAAATAACATTACTTTAAGTTTAGCATGGGCCCATTTTCAAGATAGGCCCATGCTAAATTATGTTTAATTGAAAGATCCAGGCAGAATAGTGTAGTTATATAATAGATCTAATATATGAGCAACGTTCTATAAAGGTCTAACAGTTTGGAAACCACCCCACAAGTGATATAGGTCCCAGCACAGCACGCCTATTGGGCATCACTGGCCTGAGCATTGAAATCTTGTATAATAAAGGTTTGAGTTCACAGCATCATAACTATACTGATTAATCAGTGTTATAGGCCCAAGCAGTATTCCAGCAGAAAGTTTTATATACTCTAGAGTGATGCATGAACAGTATATCTAGACTAATTCAGTAAAATTCCAGTCCATACCTTGTTTTATACTCAAACATGCACACACACACACTGTAATATAACTTGATTAAACATGTGACTTGATTACTAATTTGTATCAGACTATATACATGATAGTTAATGACATTGGTGTGGTGGTTAAATGCATTGCACCAACTCCACCAAGTACCAAAAATCATTGGTCTGAGGGACCGGTTAAGGTTTTTAAGATACCACAGATTAACTGACTGTCACAAAACATCTACTGTCTCATTGAATTTATTTAGAAATTGAGATGTTAGACCCTCTAGGGACATATTACTCTCTTACATTGACATCCTTGGAGTAGATTGACTTGATCT
The DNA here is from genome assembly GCA_025642065.1 of Paralvinella palmiformis. Classification (NCBI taxonomy): domain Eukaryota; kingdom Metazoa; phylum Annelida; class Polychaeta; order Terebellida; family Alvinellidae; genus Paralvinella; species Paralvinella palmiformis. Next base: position 925,734 of record JAODUP010000141.1, on the reverse strand, counting down.
TTTCATAATACTTCCCTATGATAGTGAGGGGGATATGTGTTCATATTTTGATGTGTCGTGCCTGTTTCATGATCATAAGTCATGAAACAAAATTAAAATATCTAAGTGCAACCAGGGCTTTGTCTTACCCACCCGATAAGAGTATATTGAAGGTATGTCTATGAAGTTAAATGGCTGTTTGTCTAATTTCTTGCACCACTTTATTCATGTCTGGGTGATTTAAAAGCTCCAAACATCCTATCATTGATACCAAATGCAATAAACTTTGTTTTGTATAAATGAGAGAGGAAGAAAGAGTGGAAATTGGAAGCAGCATATCATGATTGTATATCTAGATTGAGTGCTATGAAACAAGTTTTTGGTGCTTGGCAATGCAATACTCCATTTATTATATTTGTAAAGATAGAAAACTTTGATGATTGGTTGAGTTTACTAAGAATTTCAGTAATATATATTAACACACACATACATATATATTCTCTGTATCATTTGTAAGCGTAGTTTATTTTTCTTTTATTCAGCCATAGTCAGTAGCCTTACGTGTTCTGAACTTTGGCATATATATATATGTATGTTATGGAATTGAAATATATTTGTATTTGTCCAGTTTAACTCCATTTCAATTAATTGCTTAGAGTTTTATGTTTTGCTTAGCAATTATTAATTAGTTATAGTAACTGTTAACTTGAAGGACACAGTGTATTCTGTCACGTGTGTTTCTGCAATTGGGGCAAATATGACAATATTGCCATGGACTGTGCTGAATATGCTAGATGGCTAGATACCTGACATTGATTAATGGATAGTAGCTTATGATGTTCATCTTCAAGAAACCTTATTCTGATGAAAGTTTGCCATTATCAAGAAATTTATGTTTATGCCACCTTAAAAAATGGAACATGGACCATACTATTAAGTTCCTTTTGATGGTTATATAAATTGTGTTCTTGAACTTTGAAGCTTCAGCCTTGTAAGGCTTCTGTTGCCATATCCCCAAAGTATTGGTGAAAGTCTACTGATAGAGGCCATCTGGGTGGAAGTACAAGAATGGAACTAGCACCTTTGTAGAATACAGTTAATTCTTTGTACAGTTTGGTCTCAATTTTCCTGGAGGGATTTATGGATGTGTGTGCAGGTGGGGGGGGGGTGTATTTAGTGAAGGGTTGGCCATGGGGTAGTGGTAGTCACACTAATACAGTAGGCCGACCAATTTATTTCTGTGGATAAAAAATGCAACACGGGATAGCAAAATAGACGGGATAGCAAAATAGACGACACATAGACATATAGAATCGGACGTCTGCTGCTATTGAAAAGGCTGCTGTGTAAATCTGTTTCAGTGTTTGTAAATCAAATAACTGAACAAATACCAGTACACTATTAACCAGATACTTTTATTGATTATTATACAAATCTGGTCTTTAGGTGTTTGTGATAAAGAGATATGCAGAACCTGTTAGTTATAATTATAACAGATGCAAATTAAACATGATGAAATGATTAAACTTTTGTTAGGGGGAATTATTCAGTATTAATGAAGGGTGTAGTGTTTAGTAGCCAATAAATTTGGCCCCTTCAAGAGTTTTGTGGTGTAATAAGATTGCGTGTGTGTGATCATATATCATGTACATGGTTTATAAAGACATCCTTAGCATGTGATTATTATTTACATGCGATAATTGTAACTTAATGACATATATGGAGCCAGAGATACATACATTGTGGTTCTTCCAGTGTTAACTAGGGTAACACATTGACCTACTGATCTGAACCAGTTTTGGCTAAGTTTGGACACACATCTCTGACCTAAGCCTGATTTTATCTTCTAAAGAGCACATATAAACTGTAAGTGCTATGTTATTATATTATTATTAACTTGATAAGCAATGCTCCAGAATCAGATAAATTAAATTCATCGTCATTTTACAACTGATTTTATCCGTCCTGAAGCTCGGAGCATTGGAAGTTAAGGACGTGCTAATTAAAGTTCAGGATGTGCAAAGATTGATTGTTTGCGTAACTCTGCACCGAGCAAATTTGGTCGAACAAAACACAGCCTTCTGGTTGCTCTGTGCTTCCGTTGCATTCAGACAGATGGGGGGTCATGATGGAGGTTAGTCGTAATAACACTTTTAGTAAACAATGTAAATTCAGTTAAAAATGTTTCATCTCGGTAGTGAAGTTGTGATTGCAATTAACTCCGATCCACCCTCAATCTTGCCCATTATAGGTGTATCTCAGTGTGTGTGTATGTTGTGTTCACACAAAACAATAACAAGACAGACTAGTGTTTGATGACCATCAAACCATGATAAAACAGGAATGAGATGTTCATAAGTATTGTGTTCCCCACATGTGGCCAAAATGAGTAGAAAACACTAACAGCTAGAAAAAAAATAAGACGACCATCTTGTAATAGCCATGTGTTAATTCACCAATGAAGATATAGATGTATTTATGAAATAATCAGCATACAGGTAGCCAGTTATCAGAAAACTACTAAGTTCCTGATAATTGCCATTCGTCCCCATATCAGTTGTACTTGATGACATCTTGTGGCTGCCTTGATAACACGAGCCACATTTATCATTCCACTGAACCACATGTCTATGACTGGAAAAAGTTTATGGTTAGAACTTCTTAGAAGAGTTAACGTGGTGTGAATCTTAGATGTGAAGTAAAGATATTAGTGTATGGTCGTTACATATTTAAGTCCTGGCATACGGAGTTGTACAGTTTGGTTGGCTTGGTCGACTTCCCTTGGTGAGTGTGTTAGTTTTTGTAGCTTTTATTCAGGGGGCTAATCTACAGTAATTTGTCCTAGTTTACAATTCAGCCTAATAAACCAACGAGAAAGAGAACAACAACAGTCAGTCAGTGGTTTTGAACTAGAGGGCTTTGAGCATTACAATCCCCTCTTCTAGTGACTGAGTAGAGGTACTTTGTCTTGGCTTAATGAAGGTGAAAGTATAGCTTCCAAAAGGTGTGTGTGTGTGATGTCTATCTGGTTAAACATACAGGATAGTTAGTGTCTGTACTTAAGATCACACGTGGAAGATAAGTGCAACAATTGTTACTTTTTCAAGTAAAGGAGGAGTTCATGTATCACTGTATGTGAAAATTAATGGTCCCGCAAAATTAGTGTTCATGTAAACTGTAGAATAGAAGTGTGAGTGAGTGGTTTGTTTAGTGTCGGTGCCAGTCAAACCTGGCACATAAGCGGAGGAGGCAAGGACGTAGGGAAACATCATATGAATACAGATAACTTGGTTTGATTCAAACCTGGACTTTGTAGTTCAGTACTCTAACCACAGCACTAAATGAACACCCTCTGATATACAGAAATTCAGTGATCATGACAACATTGTTTAATGTGTGATGAAAGATATCGATTAGCTTTTTGGGTAGTCCTTTAATCTAAGAAAATGGCCACAAATATTAAAAGACATTGTAGAAATCACGGCTTATGTTGCACAAATAATATTTCAACACATGAAATAGCATTTTCATTGATAAAGAATCGTGGGCTCCACCGTAGGTTGGAAACTATATATGGCAGGTAATTTCCTGCAGCTGCCGTGTAAATAGCGTTGTTGTTACACAGCTATGTTATCTGCCTGTAAAAAATTACATTTATATCATCTGTGTTGTGTTATAGTGTTTGTTATTCCAGTGTCCGTATATCTATTTAATATGGCTGCCAATGTGTTGACACAGATCTGTCATACCTGATATATCTTCATCGTTATATCTGTTCACCCTTTGTTTCTCCAACAAATGTTTTTTTATATAAATTATTGTGTCCCATCACAGTTTCTATGTTCCAGCATTTATTAATGATTCGTCAATGGAGTACGTATTTACTGAGAGGCCAGCAGTTAATAATTGGTTGATAGAATTCTGCGCAAAATTCATCTGTCACTGGGAATTGTTTTTCTCTTTTTGGATATTCAGCCAATGTCGGACATGTTGTCATTGCCATAACTTATTGATCTTGTATTCATCTTAGTCACGTAGATGGTAGAATAATGGAGTAAAGTTTTGTTCTGGGGAATGTTTTGTTAAACTAGAATTATCTCATCATCTGGTGTTTTAACAAGTCAAATGTAAACTCCACATCTTGTTGTAAGTGATGATTGTTCAATGTCTTTTATAGGCTGGGAGGTTTATCGTTGTTATGTAGTACCCAGCCATTGGCCAGTTTTAATTATATTCCGAGCAGCTCGAAGTGGGGATTTTGATGGCCCAGTGGTTAGAGGACTACATCATAAAGTTTCAGGTTGTGAGTTCAAATCCGGCTCATGCCTGTGTTTGTGGCACATGTTACTTTAGGTAGTTGTCCTTCGGGCCAGGTATGACTGGTGCCGAGGTTCAATTCAACTGAATACAAGCAGTTGGACACCGAGTGTTTTATTGTACAAAGAACTTAACAGTTTTATGTCATCATTTGACTATTCTTCTTTAAGCTAATGTAATGGCAGTGATCTGTATTCGAAATCACGAATCAGCAGTAATGGAAAACAAAGGCTTAGATTCAGATTCAAAGCACTTAAAAAAATTCGGAGTTTGTACTTGGCCAGTAATAGGCCACCTTACTGCAAGCCATAAGTCATTCTAATGACGTAACATCTTGCAGGAGGTGAGTGTTACCGATTCATTATGCGACTGTCATCAAACAATTTTTCTTGTCGTTTCTTTAAAATGGGAAAATCATTTCATCCATTCAGATTCAACTAAGATGAATACATTAACAGCTACTGGCCATTTTGTGGATTGAAAACTGTACTTGGAGCCATTTAATCTTTCACTGATATATTAACCACAAAATAAGGTTATATAATAATAGTAATAATAATACAAGTTTTTTTTAGTAAATTACTTCCTGATAGACTACTTTACCTGGGCTATATACACATTTACAGATCAAGTGTAATGTTGCTATACAACCGCTTTTGTGCACATGGTAGATTGGAATGAACAAAGATAATGAGTGAAAGAATGAAGATGAAACACCCTGAAGACAGAGCTAAACCAGGATTTGAACCATGGTGCTACACGAATATGCTACCAAATAAGATGCCTTTTAATTTACAAATGAGTGAATTCTTACAACCAGCCAGGGGATGCCTTGATTCTTTTTAGGGCACCCCGGTAGTGTGTAATGGTTGTTTATAGAGTGCTGTGTCGGGCAAACTTCCAAGTTAGTGTATGTATTGTAAAAAGAGGTGTTTTACGGAAATATGTTGATTATGGTTCACTAGGTTCGTACCCCAATCCTTTATCATTGAAGCATGGTAACATTGTGACTTCTACAACGTGCTATGGTTTTGCACATTACGTTACAACACAATATGCATGGGTGAATAACAAAAATATAAATATAACGTGGCTCAACCTTCGATCATTATTTCCTGGTCTTTGTCTTGGCTGTAATTAAATCGTATCTTTGTTGTGTGTGTATATGATGCCCCGATAAATCAAATTTTGACGATGTTTTGTGTAGGCTTCTCTTTATTTTAATGGATCTGAATGAGTACGGTCTTCTTGAAGATGTTTCCCGTTTCCGGTATAAGACTCAACCAAACACTCGTAATATGTGCATGCTGGTAGCTATAAACAGGCTGTTACTGTTAGATTGACCATATATCTCTGTCATACCCCACATCGGGCGCCTCTGTGATCTAGCGGTAGCGTGCTGGACCACAGATCACTACCACCCGTGTTCGAATTCCGGTGTGGGCATATCTGAAGGTTGTTTCGTCTTTCATTTCGTCTCATTACCTTTGGAAGTCGCTAGGCCCATTTAGCCTACCTTGTGCACAAAAGTGGCCGTAAAACATCAATCATCATCATCGTCATACCCCACATCATACAGATGTGAACTTATCAGTTCTGACTTGACACAGATATATATACATGTATAAGATTTTATCACTTTCTCTGGTTAGCTATGGGTTGGGTGTTATGGCAGTAATAAATATTTTTAGACAAATAAATGCCTTGGCGCGCGCGCGCTCAAGGAGGGGGGAGCATTGTAGTTTAGAATTAGAATGACTCGAGGTGCGTTAACGCACCGTAGTTTGCTATCATCCCGATTGGCTCCAGGTTCAGTCACAGTAGCAAGTAATGTGTTTTCATTCTGAATGGGTCAAGGTTCAGTCACAGCGCTATAATGTGTGTGCTGTCATCCTAAATGGTGCAAGAATCAGTCACAAATCTCTAATATTGTGTATTATTGAAAGACACAAGCAGAAAAATATAAATAGATAAATAGGTTCATTGTATCCGCACTCATTTAACACGTGAAAGGGTTTTATATGTCAAAATAAACGTTATGTTTGTTGTAAATAAGGTTACCATTTAAACCGGAGATTGGGGTGACTGGGAATCACTTAACTAAACGTAGACTTATTAGCCGTTTGTCTTCCGACTGGAGGATGATGATGATTGGTGTTTTACGGTCACTTTTGTGCACAAGGTAGGCCAAATGGGCCGAGCGACCTCCAAAGGTAATGAGGCGAAGTCAAAGATGAAACAAACTTCATATATGCCCACGCCGGGATTCGAACCCAGTGGTAATGAGTGATCTGTGGTTCAACACGCTACCGCTAGACCACGGAGACGCCCCCAGTACATCTGGAGGAACAGCGTTACCATGGATCCGAGACAGGCATTCATTCCTTATTAATCAGTTAGCCTTGTATATTGATGGAACACAGGGAAGCGGTGCGTTTAAAGCCAGACATTTGTAACATATCTCCGAACTTAACAACACATTGTAACACAGCTGTAGTGTAGTAAGCCAGTAAAAAACGCCCACCTGCCACTATGGTAGATGTTGGGGATATAGTAGCCTGACCGTAATTTGTCTGGTGTTCAGTGACGCGATACGCTAAAAATCCACCAAGGTGTCAATTTTCTTCCAGTATTCTGTCACACAAAGTGCTAGTGTTATTTATCAGTTCAGTCCTAAAGAAGTTCGAATAATTGTTTTATTAAATGTATACGAGACTGTGTTTTTTTTAACGTAATTATATTATATTGGGAACGCTTTTCATTATAACCCAGCCACTGCGTTTATACAAAACAGAATGCTGATCCATTTATTGTATGGAACTATACGGTGGTCACAATACACAGATATAATTATCCGGTCGAACTGTTGTTAATGTCCATTTGTAAATTGTTTTAAAATAATATTATAAACATTAGTGTAGCTTGTAGGAATGCCCACACACCAGTTGGTTTAGAGCTATCATTGTCGTGATGATGATGATTGATTTTTTATGGCTACTTTTGTGCACATGTTAGGCTATCATTGTTGTGAAGGTTATCATCACAACTTGGCATAAATCAATGTACTGGATTTTGTATTAGTTTGTTATTATTCCTTCTTTTGCATTGATGATTCTGCGGTGGCAAAACATTTCCCTAATCGAAATAATACCCAGTGAATCGACCGGGCTTGAATCCTGCAATTAATGTTGCTGTCGTATTTTTTATAGTGCACAGAATTCTATCTGTAGGTTTATCCCATGTTAAGCTGTGTAGTAGTAAGGAATGGAGCTTTCCTGAAATGTTTCTGTGGCTGGTAAACATGTCCAAGAATGGTGTCAGCGGGATGACTGGTTAGTGTCCACGACCCGGTTGACGTAGTGGCTGAGGCAGGTAAATGTGTCGATGTTGGATGCCGGAAGCTTCAACAGAGAGATTCCGGATGGTTGTATTATAAATGGGTAGAGAGGTCAGGTGTTTTCTGTGTTATTAGAATGGCATAGTTCATGCTGATCATTGGGTCATTGGTAATCTGTGGGCATTTGCTCACACCTTCATTTGTGCTGGCGGGGGAGGGGGGAGGGGCGCCTCCGTGGTCTAATTGGTGGCGCATTGGACCACAGATTACAACCACCCGCGTTCGAATCTCGGCGTGAGCATGTCTGAAGGGTGTTTCATCTTTGACGTTGCTTCATTACCTTTGGAGGTCGCTCGCTCCATTTAGCCTATTGTGTGGGCAAAGGTATCCGTAAATCATCAATCATCATCATTATTGGTGGCACACGGAATAGGAGATTTCACTGGGGGAGGTGGATTAGAAATAAGGCCATATTTTCAGCTGGCCATCTGTAACAATTGATTCTTCAGTGACAGATATGTTGGCTTTTATAAGAGAGTGAGTTATCCATGTTACATTTGTATTTTACAGATGATAATGAATTTGAGGGGGTTTGGTTGGTTGGTGGAATTGGCACAAAGACAATGCAATGATTGATGAGTCATCTTGATAATTTATTTATTGGGAGGTTTTATGGTCAAATTAAAAACAATGATTATAATACAATTGATGAAGTGAGTCATTTTGTTCTGGGAAGCCAAGAATCTTGTATGGCTGGAACAGTTTAGAAACGTATTTGATTGCCTGGTATCAATTTTCAAAGAAGCTGACTGATAGTACTATGGTCTCGACATCTGTGCATCTTTCTGGATCCACATACATCCATTGTTTGTCAGACGAGGGTCACATATCTGGACATATTTCAGTGTTTGGGGGTTATACCAGAACGTGTAGACGGCAATGGTTTGATTTTATTTCAGCGGAGTTTTATGGATGGAAAATCTGATTAAATTTCTACCTTAAACATTATTACAGCGTTCTCTTTTTTATTGTGATGACTTTTTGCCTGGATTATGTAACTATAAATAGCACACTCCATTGAGATTTATGCTGTCCATACTCTGTGTGTGTGTGTCTGTGGAGGTGGTAGGGGGGGGGGGGTAAAATACAAACGAGTACTTCAAGCCTTGGAAACTTGGATATATGTTAAATGCTTTGAGCAAACAGTAACAAAATGAGATGATCCATTTAATTTTTTTAGATGTTGTTAAACTATTTTTTAGACCAGCTCAGCTGGAATTTGAATTATGTGTCATGATTAAATGGCATCCAGGCTGTTAATTGGTCATAAATGGTTAGCTCGTTCAACCAGTTTAGTTATTTATGTGTTCATTATTTATTGGCATAATGTTAAGAGATTAAAATACTGTTCTGTTTATTTTTTATTGATTGTTGGTCTCTCTCTCTCTCTCTCTCTCTCTGTGTTTGTGTCCATGTCAGCGTGTGTGTCCCTCCTTATGGTAGGTACTATAGAATACAAGTCCAAAGACTCATAAACGTCAGTGTTTCATAATAATATGTAAGGATCCTGAGAGTAGAGCAGTTTTAGACTCCCTCTCTCCAGCCTCAGGTTGCTCACTCCAGAGACTCGTTAGTGCTGAATGCAGTATTATGATCCCTGTCTGATTTGATAACCTAATTGTTTGACCTCAGAAGCTGGCCACTCTGGACTTTGAGCTGATAAATAAGAAGGTATGAATGCCATTTTAATTTCCAAATGTGTGGCTTAAACCAGCCCTTTTCTCCCTTTAAATGGTCTTAGCGTTTATCCTGGTGCTTAATTAGCCTGTATTCCTCTGGTTTATGGACTGGCTAGGAAATATCGGACCAGAATTTAATATTCCCAGTGAAGTCCTTGCTTTGACAAACGGGGTCGACAGTGTCCTACGGTTTCACGGGTTCTGACTCTGTTAATTTGATTATAAATGCGTGTGTGTGTGGCGCTCTCTTATGGACGACCCCGAATCCATTTCTGATGCTGTATATGAATTCCCATACAATCGTACTCATTTAGCCTTCTCGTACAATATATCGCCCCGTTGCTACTTTATAAACTTAGCATAAAACATTATCAACAGGTACGATTGTTTAACTTGTTGAAGTTTGGGGTAGAGACCCCTGGCTGTCGCCTATTGGGCACAGCCACCTGGTGGTGACTTCTGTTGTTGTGACGATTCGTGAACTAGGAGTTGTTTAACATGGTGGCACCTCAATTTACTATAAAAGTCACTTTCGGAGGAGAAAAAACCTTACCAGTTGTCTGGTTGGACTAAAACCTCCTCCTACTATAATGTCGCGCCGGGAATCTCCGGCCTCCCGAACAGCATGGACTATGGGTACGGAAGCCCCACACTCTTATCCATTAGTCCATAGGGGCGGTCTGATCTGTCTTTGGTATATGTAGGGATCTTTCTGGAGAAATGGAGTTATGATATCTGGTAGGAATGTTGATTTCCTTATGAGCAATGCTGCTAGGTGGCGGTCTGGAAGTTTATGGTCTTCCGGGCGGAGATGACCTTTAAGTATTCTTCAGTGCTTCGGGTAGGCTGGGCAGTTAAGCAGATAATGTACTGGATCGTACAATTGTTGACAGTGCCGGCATAGTGTTAGGGGTGACGGGCCGGTGAAGTTTCTTGTGTAAGCCCAGAAACGCAGTCTTCTGAGCTGGGTGTCGGCCAATCTGTTGTTGAGGATAGTATATCCACCTACAGTGGTCTTTTGGTACCAATCATTTGATGCTGATGTGTAGTCTGTGTATCAGGTACCGAGAGCTAAATGTCAGACAAAAAGTTAACAATCAAATAAAATGATTGATGTTTCTTACATTTAATATGTCAACGATTACATATGTCAGATGGATTGTTGTGTGTAGCAACTTCAGTTGGAATTAAATTAATTGCCAGAAAGCTTCAACGTATTTTACATCATTGGTTCGGATATTAAATATTCATTTTGGCATACCTGCACGTATTCATTTGATCGCCATTCCACTCAGGTGTCCTGACTTCTAGCTGGGACCGTATCCAACACAGCAGCTCGTGTTTGGCACCCGAGGGCGTCTCCGTGGTCTAGCAGTAACGTGTTGGACCACATATCACTACCACCCGTTTTCGAATCTCGGCGTGGGCATATCTGTAGGTTGTTTCATCTTTGACTTCGCTTCATTACCTTTGGAGGTCGCTCGCCCCATTTAGCCTACCTGATGTGCACAAAAGTGGCCGTAAAACGTAAATCATCATCACATTTGGCATCAGGTGATGGATGGGCTGTGTGTTTGAGGGGGGGAGGGAGGATGAGGCTGTCTGATCAAACTCGCACACACGGCCTTATTTAAACACTGATGCGAATGTCTTAAAGCTGTTTATTTACTCTGAAAAGATAACAACAGGTGTTGCCACCTTTGAGACCATCCAAGGTGCACCTGTAGATATCCAGCTTATGAGTTCGAATCTCAGTGCTAGCGGTGTAGCTGTGGAAATCTCAAATGATTACTAAGGCCGCCATTACCTCATATCACATCATTTCCTAAAAGAGCAGACCCAATTAGTCATATATGTCAGTGTTGAGGCGAAACAAAGCATCATGAGATGGCCTCAGACATGTAACACCTGCTTTCAAATCCCAGCCGAGCTGTGAGTGAAGGGTGTTTCATCATTCACCTTATCATTCTCATTATCTCAGGAAATCAGTCGGGTCATATAGCCTGATGTGTACATAAAAAGTGGTTGAAAAATATCAACATCAAACGAAGCATCGGAGAGTCGATTCCAGTGGGACAGTGATTCGTCAGCACTGTGCTGCAAACCTTCAGGCTGAATGGGCTCAAATCCGCCTCATGTCTGTATTTGTGGGATGTTTCCCCAGTCAGTCGGCTAAACAGTTAAACTCATCTCAACTCAAACAAGGCATCACCATGGAGTCGCTAATTTTTTCATCCGGGTGACTCATCGGGGCTTCACACAGCTGTCTGTCAGGCAAACCTGTTATGTTCTGTGTGTTGATAATTACCTGTCCCAGTATGTAATATTACACAGCCTAGTGGCTACCAGTCTGTTAATAACTGTGGCATATATACGGTAGATATAATGTGATATCGTTAGCAGCTGGATGGCTGTGCGCTGTTTCACAGGGATCTGTTTAAACGTGAACTTCTGTGAGTACAGTCTCAGTGATTTCGAGACACTCAGGATTGATTTATAGACGGATACGAAACCGATTCCGGGCTGATTTCTATACATCCAAGATGTTAATCAACCATCTAGACTATTCACATGATGGTTGACTGGGTCTACTAAATGCCACACTTCAATATTAGAAGGGCCATTACTACCGGTTATCTAAGGGGCCAGGTACGGCGTGTGCTGAGGGGCTGGAGACTTGACACATTATTACTGTCTGGTTCATGAGCGTCGACAGTGTTACACTGTCCTCAGCAGCCAGTGGCACATTCAGATAGCGCAGTGGTTTAAGAACTGATGATTGAGTTGCAAACATCTAGGTTCGGATTCGAAACCCGGGCATACCTAGCGATAGCATATTCGACCACAGATCACTACCACCCGGGTTCGAATGGGAGTGGGCATATCTGAAGGTTTTCCCATGGGTGAGGCATATATGGGGTGTTTCAGTGTAGCCATGTATGACCATGTGTCCACAGAGTGTTTTGTTCTGTCTTATTATGTGTTCATTATTAACTTTATTTGTTGTTGTCTAAGCTATGGAATACCTCAAAACTTAATACTGACTTAATATTGTTAAACAAATAAAATAATACAATAATGTTTTGAAACTACAGTCTACAGGACTGTATACTGCTAATTATTGTATAAGCAATACATGAATGTCATTACCTAATATTGTATTGTATACAGTTCCGAAATAAACTTGATTGATTGATTGATTGATTGGTTGTTTCATCTTTGACTTCGTCTCATTACATTTGGAGGTCGCTCGGCCCATTTAGCCTACCATATGCACAAAAGTGGCCGTAAAACATAAATCGTCATCATCACCTTAATAGTCCCTGATCCAGTCGGGTCCGACGTGTACAGGATCTTTTTGGTGAGCCATATTGGATTAATGGTTCTCTCATTCCTGCTGCCGTCTGACGGTCTTTATGGGAAACGGGGTCACATGACGTCAGCCCCAACTTGTGGTTGTGGGTGAAATAATTTTTGATAACGTTATTGCTCTCGGTGTTTTGTTTTGGCCGTGCCGAAAAATGCTCTGAAATCCCAGAGAGTCGAAATCTAGTTTTATACTAATACACGAGATTTGTTAACTGTGTGACTGAGTTCGCTGAACAAAACAACACCATTCATGGGGTATGAGGCCTGTAATAACCACCACCCCCTCCTCCTCACTCCAGTATTTTTGATAATGTTGCCGGAACAAACCTATATCAGACTTTGATCAGTGACGTAGCCAGTTGTGAGATTGTAGCATATTTTGACACCTCCCAGTAGTGGATTTCCCGGTGGTATCATGCTTAAGAGATAGATAGGAAGATGGATAGACGGACAGATGAGATACAGAGACTGACACTGAATGAGCCATATAACAACAGACCCTGTCTGTTGTGTTATTTGTTCTCAGTGTTGTGTTATTTTAACAATTTCTCTATCCAGAGACAACGGGATCGCTGTGTGTGTGTGTGTGTGTGTGTGTGTGTGTGACATGGTTTCCGAGTTAAGTGATCCATACAGAGGTCGGCATAAATTGACTAAATTGTCTGGGATTATTAACAATGGTGAACGAAAAGACTGGTTTTGGGATGTTTGTTTGCATTTGTTCTTTCTAATCTTCGTTGTTATTGCTTCCAGTTCATACACCAAGGCCACCACCAGTGACCCAGGATACACCACATACACACAGGTGGACGACACACACAACAGAATGGTGATGCCATGTGGATGTCCTTGACCGTTGACCTTTCATCATGACTACGTGTAGCATACAACGGAAGGGGTGAGTGACTTTTTGTCCACCTTAGGCTGGTATGAATTTCAAAGTATACAATCCCCGGTGTTTTTGAGTTTATGTCGTACCTAGATGCTCGGTGACATAGCAGTCATTTAGAGGGGACTGGGATTTGTGTTTGATTATGAACTCCATTTACAGGTTATTTATCCAAAAATGTAATTCGTTTACATCACCAGGGATCATTCTTTCGTGCGTCCTTTGTGCTAAATAAAACTCACCCAATACAAAACTGTGAAGATCACGGATCAAACGGGCCTGCACACACAGTTTATGTACTATGTCCAGTTTGACTGCTGCACCGTGACACCCGTTCGGGGCGGGAGGGGTGGGTTATTTCTTTTCGTTGCATATGGAAGACGTCTGCAAAGAATTAATTCACACATGCACTGTTGTTTTTAAATGAATGAATTAAATTGACTGAGTTACAACAAGTGCTGTGATTGGTGGGAAATCTACACCAATATGGTATTGTTTGATGATTGGCTGGTTCCCACGCTGTTCCACCAATCAGATTTTGATTTGCAGTCACTTTAACGAGGCATCATGAACGAGCAACTGTGTCACTGTGAAACGACGAAGGTTACCCGGGTATCTATTTCTACAGGTTATTTATCATTAGCAAAATACTATGGAAAGAAATATTGGGGCACAGAACAAATGACAAAAGCACACTTTTGCTAAGCACAGATGTGCCCAAAAGACTGCTAACTCAGAGTGATGTCTGCATCATCATCATCATCATCATTATCATCATCATCATTATCTTGCTAATCTTGAAAAGCTAGAGAGAGAGCTTTGTTAACAAAAATGAGACTTCTAAGTTATTCAAGAAGGATGATGAATAATTTATAATCTCGGATACTATAGACAGATTGACTGACACATCATCCTGTGATGAATAGACAGATGGAAGGATAAGTGAACAGATAAAAGATTATTTCAATGTGTTTTTTTTGGTTGTTATTGATGTTTTTATTATTGTTGATGTTTTTTGGCTGTTACTGATATTTTTGTCGTTGTTATCGGTTGTTGTTTTTTTTTAGCCAAAGTAATCCACACGTCTAGGTTACTTTAGCCAAGTACAGTTCAGGTCTCTGAGTTCAAATCCCAGTTATAGATGTGTTTGTTGGATGTTTCCCTCGAGGTCTTATGTTTCAGCTGTGATGTCAGCGCTCAGAGGCTAAACAATACACTCACACTTACAATTGTTACTGGTACCTTTATTGTTACCTCAACTTGATGAAAACAGGTTTTATGCCTTTTACTCACATTTAATTTCAGGTCATTTCTTTTCGTCGAGTAAGTTTCGATGACATCACAGAAATTGTGCTCATACCGTGATACGCTTATTGGAGAACACACACACATAAATAGCCTTATTTTACCAGACATTTTTCACACGTATTGCATGTTCTCTGGCTACTGTGACTGCTCCTTTTTAGGTCATGTGACTGGACCTTGCTCATGGTCAGAATCTATGTCCAAAAGAGATCATTGTCTAGCCAGCATAAGGGTTGGGAAGATTTTCTCTACTGAATATGCCATCTATTTCAATTTAGAATTAATTAAGTAAAGCAATACATTATAGACCATATGCGATTCCCGTACTAGAAGTAGCCAGCCATGTAAACAAACTGCCCAACTGGCCATTATTATTATTGTTATTATTATAATTACAATACAGATGTGCGAGTCAAAACACCAAAATACAGTTTTGAAAGAATTATTGAAACGTTATCTGTTTCTATTATTTATGCCTTTGTACAGCCTGTTTTTCCCCCACTATATAAAAATGCAGTACTTAATATTTAAACAAATAAAGAAAACCTTTGATTATACTGTTGTATACATGCGCTCTAAAATATACGCAAGCCATGCTAGGTTAATTATCAGAAACACTAATTTGTATTGTGTGTGTGTTCCAGAGGGAAATGGGACATTATGAGCTAGTAGGCTAATAGAAGAGGGGGTAATACTATTTGACTTTTTATTACTTCAAATGATATTATGCCAATTAAAAAAAGGTGTTACTTGTACAGACATATAGTTGTCTCTGAATGTGCAAGCAAGCACGCACACACACACGCACAGATTATTTGTTTCAAAACAACAGTTTGGCAGTCCACTTTGCTCTACCATCAGACAATCAGCCTGTATTGTATGACATAGTAACCGGCCTGCCAGTCACTTACAGTTACACACACACACACATACACACACTGTGTGGTCCGGTATCTACAGTAGCAGCTTTATAACATACCAAAAATAATTCTATAATTGAGAGTTACGTCTGTCAGTCTGGCACATAGCTGACATTTTATTGTTACTGACAATGATGGCAAAAATCGAGAAAGAGAGAGAGAAAGAGAGAATATTCCTCTAAATGGGTTTAATCAAGGTGTTAGTTGATTTAGTTTTGTCCATGAGCGTTGTAACAGCCCGTTTATGCCATGTTTTGATTATTGGGTTAAACCAACTAAATCTGCTCCAATCATGTGTGTAATATCATTTATGTCCAGGAAACAACTTTATTAGCAATTGCCACATCACATTCATTATATATATATATATATATATATATATATATATATAATACACACACACATGCGCATATACACACAATAGTGACCTCTTTGGTCAAGTTGGTACCACGTGGTGCTGATAACCGAGATAGTAAGATCAAATCCCGCCGTTAGCTTTGTCTGTGGGGTGCTTCACCCCTCAGTAAAAGGCTTCAGCCTAATCATTTCATTTCCCCATAGAGTATCCTGGCAGTCACAGCTTGTTCCAGGTGAGATTATCGTTTCACCCCGCCCTTTTTATTAAACTGTCTTTAAATCCAAAGGTGAGATAGGTTCGTGTGCAATAAATGGGTTAGATGTTATCAGGGTCACATTAACCCATGGCTCGGCCCCATGGCTTTTAGGTACCTGAGAGACCCCACCCCCACCCGTAGTTCAAATTTTCACCCCTCTACAGCCTGACCCTGGTGTGGTAGGCTGCAGTTTATAGCCCTATAATAAAAGGTCTATTTTAATTTTGCGGTTCTCCTGAAGAATCCTACTCACAGTTTATTTTAATATTATTTAAATAATATATATATATATATATATATATATATATATATATATATATATATAGAGAGAGAGAGAGAGAGAGAGAGAGACGTGTGTGTATGTTCTTAATGATGTGAGGGAAGTGAATTATTTGTACACAAAATTTCTGGCATTTATTTTTTGTCTTCTCTTTTTAGTGCTGATGCTAAAACCTCTCCCTGTTTCTGAAATTGAATTTAGAAGAATTTAATTCAAAGGAACACGTTTCACTTCCTAGACCGAAGTTGATTGGGCTAATGGCTGTCCCAGTAATGTGCGGTCCTTTTTTTTCCCGTTTGGGTTGCAGATACTAAGACATCAGACCTGTAAATTGGTTGGAAGAAATATTATACATTTTCTTCAGAGTATAAAACACTCTTTACCATTTCTTTGTATTTCACCTTCAAGCTGGATTCGTTTAATAGGCTAATCTGTTCGCAGGAATGATCGTTGACGGTTTTTGAGATGACCCTCTAAATGGGGACCAACTCGGTGTAAATAAAACGAAGTTTTGCTCCGTTGTTGCGGGGCTGTCGTTTCTAAACATAGGAAATATATTTGGATTGAACTGTATGTGACACGATGGCAGGGTTACTAGAGGCGTGGGCGTATGATAAATGTCACGCTGTCACTCTGTGACCTTGGTAATGTGATGATATGTCTGATGGCTGTTGTCTGTCATCATACGCTGTGTTTATTAATGTTGATATATATATATATATATATATATATATATATATATATATATATATATTAATCAGTTTAGGATTTCTCTCAGCTTTGTTGTCTTTAGTCTTTTTATTTATATATTATTATACATGGCCACGATATTGTACTTGTTTCTTTATGTTTCTGTTGATGGCGTTAATGTTAATGCCGGTGGTGGTTTGTGCGTGCGTGCATGGCTGCGTGCACGCGCGCGCAATCACATAACAATGACGCCTTGGAACATAGCTAAAGTCTCCGGGGATTATCTGTTTATGATGGGACAGCGTAGGATAT
The DNA here is from genome assembly GCA_025642065.1 of Paralvinella palmiformis. NCBI lineage: Eukaryota > Metazoa > Annelida > Polychaeta > Terebellida > Alvinellidae > Paralvinella > Paralvinella palmiformis. The sequence continues at coordinate 907,983 of JAODUP010000141.1, read as the reverse complement.
ATAGAGTACGAATCATAAATTAATAACAGCCTAATGGCATCAATTGCTGAATGTCGGGAACACTAGAGGACAATGGTCGTTTTTTATAATTGAATGGGGGAACTCAATGGAGAGGGGGGTGGTATTACGGAGCCATTGTGTTGGGTATGTTTTCCTAGAGCTGCCCTCGGGATACGTGTCCCGAATGTGACGATTGCCATGTCTTAGGAATTAAATCATACGAACACTCACTGTTATTGAGGTACTCGTGTAATGTTTATAATGTCTCTTGGCTCTTTCTGTGGTGAATATCATCGTACGAAATATCATTTTACGGCAACTTTACGTAATATTTTTATGAATGTTTTGATGTTTGATGTTTTGCGGCTACTTTTATTCACTAAGTAGGCTAAATGGGCCTTAAAGCGACCTCCAAAGATAATGAGGCAAAGTGAAATATGATACACCCGTCAGACATACCCATGCCGAGATTTGAACTCAGATGGTTGAAACCTGTGGCCAACCGCGCTACCAGTTAGACCACGGAGACGCCCCAATATTTGTGATGACGAGTTAATTGTCTTTTTTTTATTATAATCCTTGACATTGAAATGGTCTTTAAAATATAGTGACAATACTTCATATGAAGTCGTAGAGCAAAATGGCAAGCCACAGGTCTGTTGATGCTCTTAGTCAGTGCCACCATATATATATATATATATATATATATATATATATATATATACGTGTGTATCATAGCACATGCACACACACACACATTTAGATACATTTAGTCCATCAGTAAAACTAACACACATGGTCAACATAAAGTACATCGTACATATCTATGAATTATAATTAAGGTACCTAATAATACACAGAGTACTGGGTGGCTATATGGTCTTTACAACAAGACCATAATAATACACAGAGTACTGGATGGCTATATGGTCTTTACAACAAGACCATAATAATACACAGAGTACTGGGTGGCTATATGGTCTTTACAACAAGACCATAATAATACACAGAGTACTGGGTGGCTATATGGTCTTTACAACAAGACCATAATAATACACAGAGTACTGGGTGGCTATATGGTCTTTACAACAAGACCATAATAATACACAGAGTACTGGGTGGCTATATGGTCTTTACAACAAGACCATAATAATACACAGAGTACTGGGTGGCTATATGGTCTTTACAACAAGACCATAATAATACACAGAGTACTGGGTGGCTATATGGTCTTTACAACAAGACCATAATATTCCCAGACCCCGGCAGCGTTGGTGCTGATGTAATTGTAGACGTTTTCAAGATGTGAAGTACATCGCAATACTTTCACCATAAACAGGTCCATTGTTTCCAAACTGTTATTTCAATTCTGTTTATATTCATCCCATTTCAGTCATAAAACTGACCCCTCATGCATCCCCAATGAACTGGTCATGAACTGGTCAGTTGACAGTTCACCTGCCTCGTTCATGAACCTTATTCGTGAGACGTTCACGGACTCAATCAGTTCATTATCTGTTCAGCAAGTGTCTATTTCATGTGAATTAGTATTCATGAAACACTGATGAACGTTTGTATGCCATCTAGTCATGAACGTTTAATGAAATTTCACTGAGGGTTTGTTTCATGAAGTGTTTGTAAACGTTTTATTGTCTGTGAATGAACAGTTCATGGAATGATGAACCCCACTTCGTTGTGGACAGAGCATGTTTGTTCTGTGGCAGCAATAAGTCCAGGATTTCTGTTGTGTCAAGCTTGACCTGCTGATCTGTGACATGGCTAACTCACCAGATCCTAATTATGGTCTATTGTGTGTCTGACACATTGACAAGAGGAACTAGTGCTCTCCCCATAGAGTTGGCACCAGTTTGCTTACAGCGGCATTGGAGTGCGCTGTGCCATTCTTCCAAGTTATGAATGGTCAGGCGCTTTTTTTGATAAGGCATGGCTGGCTTGAGGCAATAGTTTATTACTGTTTTATTGTCTGTCCTCAAAATAGAAAGTAAAACCTGTCAGTAACACCACCTGGTTGGAGAGATAATCTTTTACACTCACACACACACACACACACACACCTGTATGTACCCCGACAAAACCACAAGTAATCCCATAAAGAGTTTCACGGAGAAACACAAGCAGATTTTGTGTCAGTATGTTTTTCAGTGGCTCGCCATCGATGCATAGTGCTGCCACCTGGCGTGTAACCAGCCATAGAGATGTCCCTTTGTCTAGTGATTATTGACCAATTGTGAATAATGACTTGACTCTCAGGCCTGAACCAGTAGCTCATTTGCTGACAAGCGGATGCATCATATATTGCTTTCCTGAACATATACTTTTGTGTGAAGCAACCAAGTATCGTTTCTGTTCCGGGTTCATTAGTGGCTGTGCTGTGCTCCCTTCTAACTAAACCCCTTTAATATGTCTGCAGGGAGGAAGTCATTTTGCAAGAGATAAATTGTGTCTGTTCTTTGAGGCTTGTTGGAAGATGGCTGCGTGCACAATATTGGCTCCACATTTTTATATCAAAATGTTACTATTCTAGAATGAATTTTCTGCACATGTCATGATAAATAGGCCAGTGAGTGCAAATAGGAAATAGCAATGTTTAAATCACGATGTGGGTTCATCCAAGCAGGTTTTACTCCTATAGAGTGGTGTCCATCTACCATATTTATTCTATTTATGTGTGTTGGTATTATATTTAAATACAATTCAGTTCAACTGATGTAGCCAAAAGGACGGACCCACTGGTGTATACATTAGACTAATGTATACACCAGTGGGTCCGTCCTTTTGATTAGTTATTGTTAATACTTTGGACTATTAAGGCCACGAAATATCTAGTCTGGTAAAATAGGACGTGTAATTGTGTTGCTATTATCTGAAAAGACTGTTATAGTTCCAGACCAATCCATGGACACATTCATGGCCTGCCAGGTGGCAACGCCTGGGTTCAAACCCCTGCCCTGCTACGTCTGAGGGGTGCTTCATCTTTCACTCTGCCTCATTACCTATGAAGGTCCCTAGTTTCATTTAGCCTAGCACGTGCACAAAAGTGTCTGTAAAATAACAAAATTTGAACAATTCGTCTGGATACCCAAAACTGTAATCCATGACCTCAGTCAAATACGTACACACATTTTCGATGGGGATTATTTGCTGAATGATTGATCTTTTACGGCCACTTTTGTGCACATTGTAGGCTAAATGGGCCGTATTTGCTGAATGAGCTAGTACTGGTGTTAACTGTCCATAAATGTGTTTAGCTTTGGTTATAATCAGGATTGGTCAACTGGGTGGTGGATAAATAAGCTTTTATCCTGACCTAATCCGGCTGTCTGGTGTAAACTACGATGAAGACCCATCCCCGGAGAAGGACTGCTACTCGCCTGGTGTTCAGATTATTGTGGTGCAAACTGGAGCTTTTAGAGGGTGATTAAGAATTTGGCTAGACTAGAAGTAGGATTGGGGTCGGGACACCTCAGTAAATCTCTGCTCCGAATTGTAGACCAGTCAGCCATAGTCTCACTGAGAGATGAGCTTTATCCCTGAGGCATGTAAACCTACAATGGAGATGGAATAGGGGCACGAATTCTGGATTCATTGTGCATCATCGCCGGGCCACATCTGGATGGAACATCTGGCAACTTCTGTCTTTAATTCCCTAAATATAAAAAAGACGTCCTTAAAAACAACGTGCCTGTTGGCAGACACTAAACAGCAAGAATATAATTTGAGGATGTTTGGGACCTCAAAACATAAAGATCCCACAGCAATCTATATAAGATGTATTAACTGAATTTAGCCGTTTTTGTTGGCTTTTTATTTGGAATCTAGCTCTGTTGCTCGGTGGACCTGCTTTTCTGTTTAAACTGGACGGATTTACTCCTAACATTACGCCCTCTGGTGTGGGGCGGACCTGTGTATCAAAAAATTATCAACACCCCTGGGTGTATTACATATTTGGATTCAGATTATGTTTGGGGTATTCTGTGGTTGAGACCACAGGTATTACTCCTTATCATTATAGCCCCCCCCCCTCCCAGGGGTGGACCTATACAGTCAGGAATATTATCAGTGCTCCGGGGGGAGGTGATATTACATATTTTGTTCAGATTATTTTGGAGTATGCAATGTATCTATAAACCATACTTTAAAGTGTCATACTTTTCAAGAAGAAATGGTGAATTTGATAACACTTTAAGTTTGTCATGTTTTAAATTATGGTTTTGAGGAGTGGGGCTCTAAAAACACCATGGTCATAATTATGAAGAAGACCTTGTTCCATTTACTTGCGTATTTTATTCGAATCAAAGGCATTTGACATGGTTTCAGTTTTATACTGTCCCAATGATTATATTACACTGCTTATGATGCTGTTCGGTTGGTTTTAACCTTCGGCGTTCATTTACATGTACACCTCTGTCTTAGCCTCTCCACAACAAGACACACTGACCTGGAGATGTTAAAACAAGATATTCATTGGTTTATTCGTTGACCTTGTTATACTAGACTGGGTGAATGTATAGGATCATTTCTATCACTGAACGTATATGTGTGTGGATCATACAGTATCGATTACAGTTTCTTCTCAATTATAAATACCAATTCCCTTGATAAAAATACGAATTCATGGGACTGACTGCGCTTGTACCTGGTTGGGATGTCTATAGGACACTGAAATAGCCCGATTTGTCTTGTTGTTTTATTGACCTTCGTCCATCCTTCCATCAATGGAATACGACGACAAATGTTGCTATAGTTTCACTTGATTAATCTCTGCGTTGACTGGTCACAGTTTCGTTTCTAGCTAAAAGTCTCGAGATGACGCGAATCTAGCTGTACATTTATAACAACGGAGCAGTTTTTAGTTAAAAGACGGATATTACTGAGCCAATGAAATATATAAATCTGCCAATATTTATAACAATGATTCGGGGGACATCTCTTGTTTTTCCATTTCAGCTACAAATACCTTTAGTTTATAATTTAAAAGTCTGAAGATGACTAATAATGTTAACAACAGATACATGTAATAATAATTAGGTTATAAGAAAGTGGTTGACTATTGTTTATGAGAAAAGTACCTTTTTCACCGATTCAAATTACTTTTGAAAGTTCAATAGCAGTTTTTCTAGTTTAATTTTCGTAATTAGAAGGCGAGCCTTTCTGTCCTTGTTATAAGGCAACTCGGAGCCTTAAAGTCCGAACATTTAGCATCGTTGTTGACGTGATGACCTGCCCACTGATTCGACTAAACATTGAACATATAAGTCCAACAGTTACTAGTGTATCGTAATAGTTTATTACCAGTTTGCTCTCAAGTCGACACGGTAGCGTCACTATGAGTTAGCCCTGGAATATAACATCATCAACCAAAGATTTGGCATTTGAGAGCTGTAGAAATGATCACCGAAATTTAATTTGGAACGAGTAAATAATTTATATTACAATCGGTGGTTGACGGGATGTTTTCCATATCATGGTAGCACTTTTATTAATGAATACAAATGCATGATGTCATGTCACTAAATGCCGTTTCAGAAGCTTCTTGGCATACTTAATCTTCTTGAATAAAAAGAGACAATATTAATTAACCCTTTTCTGGTGTGCTATTAAGCCCCGTAACAGATTCACTTGACTCATTCCATATTTTTTAACCCTCGGGTTCGAGTACTGTAAAATTAGTTGCCCCTGGCCTCCAAATAATTCACCCATTAGTGTGCAAAGATTTCTGTGGTGGGAGCTGTGTTTAATATCGAAACCGGTAGCTCATTAATCCGTTGTGTGGTTTTATTGGCAGATAATCTCCAGGGCATCCGTCTTCAACGCGACACACCATTCTAATGTCAGTGAATCAACAGCTTATTTGACCTGTTTGAGTATAGGAGAATTAGAATTGGCATACTTCATCTTCTTGGATATTGTAAAAAGTGAATAAAAAGAGCCAATATTAATTAACCCTTTCTGGTGTGCTTAAATTAAGCCCTGTAACTGACTCACTTGACTCATTCCATATTTTTTAACCCTCGGGTCCGAGTACTGCAAAATTAGTTGCCCCTGGTCTCCAAATAATTCAACCATTAGAGTATTGAATAAATTAGTGCATCACAGTCATATTAATATATACCCCTTTGAGAAGACCTCCATTATCACCCACAATGTTATGAAGTTGATATACCGTGGATCATTGGCAAGAAAATAATACACAGAATTGATTTGAGAATTGTTTTATTTAGTGTAAACAAATATTCAGAAAAAACCCTAATACTCGAATTGAATTTAGATTTTTTTTTTATATTAAACAAATATTTATTAAAAAAGGCCTAATACTGGAATTGAATTTAGATTTGTTTTATATTTATTGTAAACAACTATTCATAAAAGAGTCTAATACTGGAATTGATTTCGAACATTAATTATCACTCAATATGTCATAAGGATCCACGCACGTGTTAAATGAATACTCCACTTTTTCACCTAATGTTCGTGGTCTCTGTTTATTTGTCGGTCTGAATGTGTGTAACCGTGGCTACCGACATCTAAACAAGACTCGTCTGTGGTTGTATATCTTTTTTGTTTTTTCCGACTAGAGTTGGTCGGCTATTTTTGGAGATAGAAGAGCGCTATCACGATGATGTGATGGTGTTAGAGTCGGGATGGAGTAAATGGGCCTCTTTATGTCGCGATTTATTAGGTCGTCGTCCGTGTTGCGGCGGTGTCACTACGATTAGTGCGCTGTGGGGAACTGTGTGGCGAGCCCTGGCTCGACGTTTGTTATGGTCCCAATAGTGCTGAAGATGCCAATGGTGATATTGTTATTGATGACGTTGACGATCGAAGAGATGACACCGGCGATGGCTTCATTCTGTCTCTATCTGTTGGTGAGAATCCCCGAGTTATTAATGGCTAAATGTGGATAGTTTGTCAGTTGTGTCGTCGCTGTAGACATTCTGGTCGTTAAATTGCTGCCGACTTCGCCAGTCGTCTGTAACACGACTGATCAATATCTAGACAACGGCCAATCAATATTTACTATCTCTTAGCTCATCCTATGTTACCATCAATATTGTTAAATGCGGTGAACTGATAATCCCGTGATAAGGTGACTGATAATGTTGATATCGGGTTAAACAAGCCATTTTCTGATGTAGATTTTGAGTACGCCTATGAATATACCACATGTGGTTCATTCTTCAGGGAAGTGAACAATTATCACTCTGCATATCTTCTATAATGATGGCATTCCATGGAATTATCAGTTAGAAGACAGACTTATTACAAGGTTCCCACATGTCCTTGAATACCTGGAAAATAACATAAATTTTCCAAGTCCTTGAAATGCCCTTGAATTTTACAAAATTACTAAATGTCCTGGACAAAATATTGCTTTTCTTGATATTGATTGTTAGTTCAAATTAAAATAAAAACTGGGTGGAGGGGTGGGGGGACACTCAGTATCATAAAACTGTTAATATTCGATCATACATTGAATAAATATATGTGTTTTTTTCACACATCTTGATTTACAACCTTTAAATTTTGTATAATTTGACTTGGAAAATGGAAATTTTGTCTTGGAAAAGTCTTGGAAAATAATATTTCCTTGGCTGTGGGAACCATGTTATTATTGGGAGTTGTCATTAGGGATAAGAAATTCAACACTTCAGAGAGTAAGATGGGTTCTCCAGCAGCACAGTGGCCAGAATGTGGGTTCAAATCTGGATCAACACCCATGTTTGTGAGATATTCCCCTAAGGAGTCACCCTTCACCTATCTGTGCATTGTGTGACCTGTGCCGAGGCTAATACAAACCCGATCAGTTAATTTGATAGAGTTAGTAGACTGGTAGGAAATATAATACAGTTTAAGATCAGATACTTACTAGTTGATGACCTTGTTCCTGATACAGATAACTATCACTTACGAGTAAAACTTGCATACAGTGACGACAATTTCAATCAATTTTAATTTACGATATAAGTTTATAGTCATCACCTGGTAAATTATTTTATATCTTGTTCTTGATCATATTCGGGCGCTTCCGTCGTCTAGTTCGAATCTGGGTTGATTCATCTTTGACTTCGCTTCATTACCTTTGGAGGTCGCTCGGCCCATTTAGCCTACCATGTGCACAAAGTGGCCGTAAAACACCGAAATCATCATTAGCCGACACAATGTGCAGAAAATGTACCTTAAAAGAACATTTAATTTAATTTTTCCAAATACAAACAGAGTAGGAGATATCTAATGATATGATTGATCCACACTTTTCTCGTATATTTTTCTAAACATCAACTTAAGCCAGTATCATGATCAACTCCCAAACAAACTGAGTTATGTTCCATTATTTGTGGTTTAAAAATACTTTTATATTATTTAATGTGGTCTTTGTAGGTGATGATCACGGTGCGAGGTATCATAAAGTATTCATGTAGGTTTGGCATTACCGGCTTTATGATCATTACGTCTGTGTTATGCGTATTTGATGTTTGGAAAAGGATAGCACTGCTTGTTGATAATGGGGGGGGGGCGGGGATTGTGCAGTACCATTAATTAAATCATTACCCTCACTTTTCATATTATTACAACACTACATAGAAACACAGAATGTATGTTTGCCATAAAACATTTAGTGAAGCAAAATCAGTATTAAGTAACACTAAAACATTATGACCATCCCCATAAATCAGAGACTGTTAGCTCCAAGAGAGAGAGTGGAGTGTGTGTGTGTGTGTGACATAAACAGCTGATTCCTGCATTTTCGATGCCACTGCGTGTAGTTTACAACTTACACATCCTTTCAATACTCACTTGAACACAACTGGTAATTCTAAACAGATTTATCTTTTGTGTGATTTAGTTTTTTCCCAGTTATGTTTTTAGTTTTTTTTTTTAATTGTGTCATCTGCCCTATTTCAGCAAATTTAATGGTTTTTTCTCTCTCAAAAGTGTTTCTAGTACATAAAGGTGGCCTTATTCTGCCTAACATTTTCACATAATAATTCTCAAGTGTCTCCATTATCGAATGGTGAAAAGCAGCCGAAATATATATCCATCAATTTTCAGACACCCAATTTAAAATTCCATGAATACTATACAATGTACTGGCTACAAAGCAGATCTAGCATCAGATAGACATATCTGAGACATATTTATGGCAGTGAATTTTAAGAAAAATCCTGTTACTTTAAGTCTCCTGCTTCTTTTTATAAAATTCCTGAATTTATAGCGAACTCCCCGTAAATACTCTAAAATGGATCACCATCATTAGTATTATTGTTAGAAAGATCAATGATATTTATTAGTACTATTGTTTTTAAAAATATAACTATTGGTGTCCAGAACATCTCTGGGATGTCTAATTAAATTTTTGCGTCAGATTATTCCACAGCATCTGGTTTATTTTTTTGGGGGGGGTCTTTTACTTTGTATAGCCCATTGGGTCATGGAATCCGCAAAGCAACATTCTGTCAAAATATGAGTTCAAACCCAGAAAACACTTTTTCTATTCAATAAAATGATATCAGTATTGAATAGCCATTTACCTGCTGTGTTGTCAGCTGAGAAGGTGAATATTGTTTGGAAAGTGATCAACACAGCTCCTGATGTGTTCTGGTTTCTGGATATATTTTTTTCATTTCGAATGTTTACTTTTAATTTGTATTATCAAGTTTTGAACCTTCCTTTTATTCATCAGCATAATCAGGTCATGTCATCAAATGACACTGTTATCTGTATTTGTGAGACGTTTCATCCATCAATACAGGGCCCAGTTTTCTCACTTTCCAACTGAATACACTTCACCAGTATAGTCTTCCAGGTATGACCAGTGCCAAGCCAAAACGAGACACTTGTTTTTTCGGGTTTCCAGACGATTTCCAGCGTAAATGCACTGTAGAAATTGGAAACTAATATATTGTGGTTTGGCTAATATTGCAGCTGTACTGAAGCATTCATTTTGACCCACAGGTGATTTATTGCCAGCTCACATTATTTCTGGAAGTAGTCCTGCTGGAAGAACTTGTATGTGTGGCACGAAGTAAGAGAAAAATGGCAGATAAGCTCCAGTGGCATTGGTCCTTTATTTTGCATGGTCTGATAGTCAATGTTGATTATCTGCATCTGCCGGTGTTAGAGTTAAAGGGCTCGGGTTGTTTATATCTGGAATAAATGTATTTTTTTTTTGGTCATTTTACCTGAGTGATAAATGTTTTAGCACAGGTGTCTTACACCAATAGCCGATGTCTGCTGGTGAGTCATACACACACGCACACCACACACTCACACCAAACTACACCTGGTTTGCCAACATCCATCCAATACTCGTACATCAGTCATCGATAACCGATCCATAACATTACAACAGAAACATCCCAAAAGGTGACCCACTTATTAATTACCGTTATTGTTTTATGCTGACTTGGCTAATTGGCTAATTTGTGTTTAGTTTAGCCAATCAATCGATATCCAGAATGTTTGTTTCCGCATTGTGCCAATTTGTCTGCAGATGTAACATATCCCGTCTGTACTCACCCACTTCCTGATGTTTCCCTGGCAAGCTCCGATCAGCTCAGATACGTGCCATTTCCAGGCACGATGGCTCGGAGATCCTGGAATAGGCCGGCCGTAATGTGAGAGTCCTCCAGTTCGAATCTCACCAACTGATTGCTACTGGTCTCCTTTGCGTACTCTTGCACCAATTGACATGGCAGTAAATGGTTGATTTATTGTTGGGGATTGATTGTTGTATATTATGATACCAAGATCACAGCAGCAACAAAACATCTTATATCTCCAGTGGGGAGAGGGGGAGGGACCCTTGATTATATCAGTGTTGAGATTTTTCCTGGTTTTTTTCCCCTATTTTTTGGTGATCAAGGTAAATCCGGTGTAAAAATAGAGAGTGGTGATGGGGGATTTCTGTATTTTATTCACAGTTGATGTTTCTTGCTGGACAACTCCATCACTGTTTACTTGTTTCTGATAAGAACAACAACAAGAAACCGGAATGTTGATAAATATTGATGCCAACTATTTTTTATATATTAGTCACTCTGATTGGACGATTAGAGGATGTGTTTTATCTGTCATCAGTAACACAACGCTCACCCATCAGATCAGTTGGATTCAAGCTAGTTAACCCAGGGCAACTTATATATATATATATATATATATATATATATATGAGAATATGTGATAGAAGTCCTTAGAATAAACGCATAATACGATGAGTGTCGATATTATTTATTATTCATTCATTTCAAGGTATGATGTAGCATTCTTGTATGCTGAACTTTATTGAAAGAATAAAGATTGTAATAAACTACTATTGTAAGTAAGAACAAATATTTAAAACGCTCTAGGTGAATTATTATTTTGTTGTTGCGTGGGGAAATGTTTCTTGACATTATTTTGGTAAGCTAAAAGCCTCATTCTAAACAAAAAGCTCAATTTTTTGGCCAAACTTGGAATTCTCTGGGATATCATGTGCAAAAACGTCAAAGATGGAAAGTGTAGTTTGAAAATAATTGATCCTGTCAATCCACTCCACTCAAGTTTTCTCAGATTGTACTAAAATTAGACAAACGTTCATATTTTTTCTTGGGGTTGTTACTGGTACTAATAACCCCAGTTAGATCAGGCTCACGTGGCTTACATTTTTCCTTCCCTGCATTTCAGGGGCTTTTTTTGTTGAAAACCCAAACTCTCATCCCTGATTGGATACGTTCAGTCAGATAATACAGTCTTAACTAGCATAATATCCTTAGAGCATTATGGGTCTGGAGACTTAAAGACTCTTAGTTAAGATAATATTCTTAGAGCAATATGGCAGTGTTCAGGTTTCACGCAAATGTTCATTACATTGGCTGATAAAGCGATGAACGTTTTGTGGGGGAATTGTCTATGATCTTGGAACGAGTCATTGACAACAGTAAAACTATGGAGTCACACACATGTACACAGGTTTATAGGTCTTTTACCTGACAGGTTATATAATGTTTGGGTCAGTGCTTGTAATGTTGGAAATAATACAGGTCGGTGTTCCCACAGCATGTGAGTGTAATAAATGTGTATGGCGGGTAGGGTTTGTCTTTTGGTCTAAAGAGAAATTTATGAACATCCATGGCTGACTTTTTTCCATCATAGCACGAACTTATTTAAATTTTACGAACAAGTATCAGACTAAAATGGCATAAAATGTTATCTTAAGTACCTCGGTTTGGGAAAAACCTTCCTGGAACTAGTGCAAGAGAAACCCTGAAAAAGACTCGTTATTGTTGTTTTGATTTGCAAATACCGCTAAGATGGGCACAGTTTTATTTCTGGTTAAAGACCCTTTTAGAATTCAAATATGAAATATTTTCATTTCAGCATTGTTTAAATGGTTTCGTATTATTTTAGAGTTACCTGATAAGATGTTCATAAAATGAATACTTTGGATGTGTTCCTAACTTAAGATTTTTAGATTTTAAAATATGAATGTGACTGTATTATTTAGTATTTAAATGATCTGGCATGTCTCCTGGGATCAGCCAATCATTTCATGTATATTAAATATTTGCTCAGCCGCAAGTGAAGGATAAAGAGAGATTATTAATGGTTGTATTTTTGTTGTTGACAGTGATCTGATGTCATCCTAGATATCAGTGACTTGTTAAGTGGTCAGGGATTACCTGTTGTCTGTTACTATGTTGATGAGTCATCAAAACTCATATACTGATGGCTATAGATGTGTTGTTAATATCGGTGATGAGTAATGTTCGGTTACTTAGAGGACGAGTTGGGATGATTAATATCTCTAACAGCTGATGGTATCTGTGTTAATGTTAATAATGAAATGTACAGATTTGCGGAAGGTGTGTGTTTGTGTGTGTGTTTGTTATATATATATATATATATATATATATATATAGTGAGAGAGAGAGAGAGAGATTGATTTATTGATTTACTGATTGATTGATTGACTCACAGATCACCTTGTGTTCTTGATTGATTGATTGACTGATCAAGTGACAATGGCATATTGACTGGTTGATTGACCAATTAACTAACGTGATAATAGACTGACTGACTCACCGACTGGCCAATATATATATATATATATATATATATATATATATATATTCATTTGCTGATCAAACAAGCCGTAAAACATATCTTAATATGAAAGTCGTCAATATATGATCAGTCCGTTTCGCGCTGAGTTATCCAGAATATGTGCCAGTGAAATATAATTTCTTTGTCAGACCCTTTTCACGCACGCACGCACGCACCAAACTATCCTTACACTTACACACACACACACCATCTTTATGCATCAGGATTAGATGCTGAGCAAGGCAGGAAATGTAGCGGAAAAAAAGCAAGGGGAAAGTTATCAGACACAAAAAGGTTTTAAGCAGAAAATGACAACAATAAAAAAAAACTAATATTAACCTAGTAGGAATATCATGGGCTTATACTACAGTGTGTGTGTGTGTGTGCGTGTGTGTGCCCCCCCCCCAGCCCCTAACTATGATGATGATTACCCCTAGAGATAACCAGTAATAATGGCAATATATCCTCTCTTGCTGTCAGGTGTGTGTACAAAGGTTAGTGGCGCCACCGTTAGCCAGTCAACGGTTTAGCCCATTCTCTGGATCGCCTCAGGCTGCGCGTATATAGGGCAGATCCGGAAAGAAACCCACCATTTACTGTTCAGGATCTGCGTTGCTGGTTGTCGGTGCTCGGTTAGCCAGGATGGCTACGAACGTGTGTCTGGAGTAATAATGTCGCCGGTAGATGGCGCCACATTACAGGGGATTAATCGGGGATTATCCGGATATTTTTGTCGCCGGATTTTTTTTGCAGGAGGATCTGTCTTGTCTGAGGATTACCTTTATATTAATATTTGCATCATGAGGAATTATGTTATGATCATAATTTAGGATTATAGTCATGCTGTGAGAATTATTGTCTGTCTGTAAATCTGTCTGTCATACTCCCCCCTCCCTATCCCCCTGTGTTGTTGTTTATTTCGGTTTTAAGTGCTGTTGTTATAATGGCCTGTGTATTGCAGAGAACACCAGTTTACAGTCATATATATCAGGCGTATACAGTCAAATGTGACTGTATTCGACTGATACGTGACTGCATAAAGGTACTCTGTGACTTTATGCTGTCATTGCGATTTCATAGTCCTACTATGTGATTTTATACCGGTAATATATGACTGTACTATGATCGTATGTGACTATATTGTTGATATGTGACTGTATAATCAACATTGTAGGACTTATATGTGACTGAATATTGTTGATTTTAACCTTGATGTGATATTATTAAGTGACCACGATTATGTCACCATATATGAATAATTTAATACGTTATAATATCAGGCAATTCTTTGGGTTCACCTCCCCCCCGCCCTCTGTGTGTGTGTGTGTGTGTGTGTATGCTTATTAGTTAGTTGATCACATGGCAGCTCTCAAGAGATGTCATCAGGGAAACAGTATGCTGTCTGATATTTGTTAGTACTGGTGTAGAGGTCACAATTACAGATCACTTGTTTGTCATAAGTTGATCCATTGTTCCTTCAGACCTTATTAGTGCTTATACCCAATATATACCCTATTTATCCCGAGCTCTCTATATTGGGCCATTGCCAGTATACACCCAAATTAAACCGACCGATGTCACGGTGTGTCTGCATTTTATATGACGAGCCCTCACGAATGTGTGGATGATGGCTTTGTTTACCATGGTTACTGCTCATATCCGAGATTATGGCCGACGGTATATACTGGAGCTGGTGGATGAAACATCACAGAGATGCATCACGACAGACACAGAGAGAGAGAGAGGGGGGGGGCTAATTGTGTTGTCTCTACTGAGATGCATCTGTTGTTCTATGCACAAACTAAGACTCTGTACCATGTAGTTATCTGGGGAGACAGTACCACAGGTGGTGATAGGGAGAATTCATTATTTTTCCAATTTTTAATGATATGACTGAGTTTAAAAAAATACTAAACACCTTACAGATCGATGGGAGTTGTGGTCACATGCTAACACACTCTCTTCATCTGTCTATACTATGCTTGTTTTCTTGAAGGGAAACTAAAAATTTATAGTTAAATGCTTCTTGCTGGAAGTGATTCATTTGTCGTCTGGTTGATAAGAATCTGCGCGCGCGCGCACACACGCACACACACGCACGCACGCACGCACACGCACACACACACACACACACACACTGATTGATTGATTGATTGATTGATTGATTGTTATGTTTGTTTAGCCCGGATAATGGTCACACCTAGGACATATCACGGAGACATGACTCATTAAGTAAACATCCCATAAACAATAACACAGTTGTGAACCAGATTCAAACCCACAAGTTGGAGGTTTCAGTATCTTAAAAACTTGTGTGTGTGTGTGTGCGCGCGCGCCCGCGTGTGTATGTATGCATGTGTGCACCAAATTACTAAAATATTTGGTTAAATCAGTAACAGAAGTTGGTCACAAACTTATGGCGGAGTTGTTAGCTCAATTTCCCGGCCAAACCTCAAACTTTAGGCTTGAATCCTAATGTTTTCTGTGTCTGTGGACTAGTTCATCCGTAACTTTTAATGAGGCTAATTAAATAAAGCAATCACTCCCTCCCTCCCCCAGTTTTATATCCACTGATTTATCACTATGTTATCACCATAAACATAATATTAGTCATGTGTATGAATGTTTGTGAAAAATTGCAAAACAAACACTGAGGGGAGTACATGAGTATGTATCCATTCCCCCCTCCACCTCCCTGTAGAATGTAACTTGGCTAACAAAAGTTTCCAATGTTTCAGTCACCACAGTTAATTCCATGTGCGCCAAAAATTATGTGTTTTAATGGTCCGAGTGTTGTGCAAATACAATTTATTCACATAAAACAATTATGCTATATGTCATAAGCAAACTTATTCAGCGAACACGTTTAGAAAATAAATTTGTTGATAATTTTGGGACTCTGCATGGCTTCACCAGTATTTTGTTTAATCAATTGATTTGACCTTATTACGTTTGGAGGTCAGTCCCTTGACCTGGCCCATTTAGTTTACCGGGTAAAATATAACATCGATTAACATTAAAATTGTTGATCTTTATGCATATTTGAAAATACGCTTTTCCCAATTTCCTTGATACAAACACACAGAGAGAGAGAGAGAGAGAGGGGGGAGGGGAGAGAGTCTTTTCTAAACGAATCCATCATGACACAATTTATTATATTACTGACTCACCATTGCTAACATACAACAGATGTGATTACTAAAACCAAATTTTCCAAATAGTCTTCAGACGGTATAATGGCATCCATAAGTCTTCCAGTTTATCAGACAGTAATGAAATAACGTTACAAATATAGTACATTGTTTGTTTATTTGTTTGACGATAGGGGGAGACAGATGGGTAGCTTTTAACTTTCATCTCACCTAGATGTGTGGGCAGAGAGTAACAGTTGTTTGTATAAAATGATAACAACTGAGTTGATCTCCTAGTCGCCCGGTAGAGGGTTTTTATTATATTACAATAAGGTAGCTCTCCCGTAATATTGATATTATATGCCATTGTAATGAATTGGGAGACTTTAATCAATAAAGCGATATAACATTCATCATTACCGTAATAAACAACGTCTACGCACAATAATTGTGTGTGTGTGTGTGTGTGTGTGTGTGTGTGTGTTACGTGACCGCTCCTTCAGCCTCATATTTTTCCTGGGTAATGTTGATACCACTAATATAGATATGTTCACCATATAGATTTTGTTATTTACATCTGTCAGATACTGAGTTGGCCCGAGATGACGTGTCTAATCTGAAAGAACGTAGCTTTACGGCTGACAGTAGCAGTCACATTCGAACCCAAGAACCTGGATGACTGTCTGCCAATCACATCAATTGAGCCATCTCGAGGGGGGGTATTATAGTGTTGTCTAGAATCCTGATCTTGGATACATCATCCGTGTTATGTCTAATGTCTGGATATCTTTACATACCCTACAGGTGTGAATTATATCTGGAGTTCAGGTTACCTGAGCTACGATAACCT
Source organism: Paralvinella palmiformis (assembly GCA_025642065.1). Classification (NCBI taxonomy): domain Eukaryota; kingdom Metazoa; phylum Annelida; class Polychaeta; order Terebellida; family Alvinellidae; genus Paralvinella; species Paralvinella palmiformis. The sequence continues at coordinate 890,898 of JAODUP010000141.1, read as the reverse complement.
GGATATGATTAATCATGTGTGTTTGGGGGGGGGGGAGTGCCACAGATAATCACGAATCGTGAATACAACTTCTGTATGAGTCACCATGGATCAGACTTTCAGAGTACAATAAACTGACGTATTATGTTGACAGCGACATGTATGACGTCTACCTGAGTGACATGTATGACATCTACCTGAGTGACATTATGACATCTAGCTGAGTGACATGTATGACATCTACCCTGAGTGACATGTATGACATCTACCCTGAGTAACATGTATGACATCTACCGTGAGTGACATGTATGACATCTACCCCAAGTCACTGTTTAATAAAATTCCTAAAACAAATCACCTACAGTCACAATGTTCGCACAGGTCCTTGAAAACCTGGAAAGTCCTAGAATTTGAAATTTTTGATTCCAGGCCTGGAAAGTCCTAGAATTTTTGTAGAGGTCCTTGAAAGTCCTGGAATTTACACTTCTTCCAAAATATGGTTGTATATTTGCGCATTAAAAGTTCGTGAATTCATTGAAAAGGTCCTTGAATTTGACATTGGAAGGTCCTGGTAAGTCCTGGAATCTGAGATGTCAAAACGTGTATGAACCCTGAGTCATTATGTCTAAGACATCATGGTCTCAGTCGGAGCGAGGATTGTGTGAGAATGAGTTACCCGGCCCTTTACCTGCTTCTTATCATTAGTCAAGTAGCCAATTGTTCAATCGGTCAATTACTCAGTCAACCAATTACTCAGTCAATCAATTACTCAGTCAATCAGTTAATCAATCAATCAGCTACTCAGTCAATCAGTTACTCAGCCAATCATTGATGTAGTAAATCAGTCAATTATTAAACGCAACAGATTCCTCCTTCAAAGCACTCTCTGGTAGTTTAGCTGTTAGATCATTATGTTGCAAACTTCTGGGTTGTGGGTTCGAGTCTAACTCATACCAACGCCTGTGTTTGTGGTAATTGTTTCCTTAAGCAGACTGCCCCCCCAGCCCTGCTAAAGAAACCACACACACACACACACACACACACACACACTCCCTGACTCACTCACTCACTCTCTCACAGTCACACACACACACTTACTCTCTCTCACACACACACTCTTTTTTTCTTTCTCTCACACACACACACACACACACAGCTGAGTAATTGGATTATTGTATTGATATTAATTATAATCTTTCTGATTCTAAACAGATAATGTCAGATGTTGTAATCTTTGGCCTGGAGTTGTCTAATCTTTAATATAAAAATAACATTTAACTTGTGGCGTAGTTTGTATGCAGCTGATCCTGATGCTCAGTTCTGGATTGGGTCCAAAAACAACTATTTTTATTATTTTGCTGTGCCTCACGTTTCTCATAATCCGTCTATGTCTGTCTGTCCATCCGTCTATCCATCTGACCAGAATCAGCCTCATATTTCGTGTCATCTTGTTTTCTATTGGCTGATATTTCACTGATACACTCAGGAATTATGATAACATCACAAAATGTGAGTTTGTTTATGAGTCAACAGGGATTTGCTGACTAAATATCAACAACAGCTACAAAGCGCATTCATTCATATATATATATATATATATATATATATATATATATAACTGGTTTGGACTATGCCAGCCATACTATATGTGTTTTTACTGTAGTATTGGCCGTGATCCATTCTTGGCGCAGTTCGTGGATATTTAAATCTTGTCTTTGCTGCGGAAAGGATGTTTGACACTACAAGCAGTACTAGAGTGATTGACAGTATTGTTGTTGCTGTGGTTACCAGTCTGAGGATTGCGTTGTGAGTGTTGCCATGGTTGTCAGCTAGTGTCAATATTGTCGTTGCTGTGATTTCCAAGATGATGTCGTTAAGTTTGTGTTTCGCGACAATGAGGAACTCGGGCGTCCCAGCGACGCAGTCGGGCGAGCCGGAGTTCGAGGTGGTCATTGAACCTGGTCCTGATGAGTGCTGGAAACGCAGGTGATCATGTGACGTGGTATGATGTGGTATGTGGCGTCCTGTGTGGTACCTTGTGTTATATTTGTTAAGTTATGTATGGTGTGGTATGTCAGGTGATATATCCGGTGATGTACGTACACAAACTGATGTAAACTTCGTGATATAATGTATTAGGTGATATACTACACTACCATATAGGTGATATGTCAGGTGGTGTTATACACTATGTGGTATGTCAGTCAGTATATATATATATATATATATATATATATATATATATATATCAGGTGATATATGCCAATTGTGCTGTATCTGGTGATATTTTACAATTTTATTCAATATACTGTATGTGTTGTATGTGAGGTGATACCATTTTGAGGTGATACACATCATGCGATATGTCAGGCAATTATCCACCAGGATGTTTTATGTTGGATGTTATCTGAAATAATGGCAATACGTGTATATGGTATGTTACCTGTTATACATGAAGCGCTAATATACGTCAGGTGTTAAAATACAGCATGTTATACATCATTTAGCATCATAAATTGGTATGTCGTGATATTCACAATTAGCCAAACAAGCAATATCAATATTAAAGAGACGATTCCCTGACAGTCTATTTAGACATTTCTATGTCTATTGTTTATCGTGGTACAATTCCTTGTTTTTATTAATTATGTGTGTTATCACAATAGAGTTTTAATCTGTATGTGATCAATTCTGATTTAAATTATGCATAAAATACTGCTATGACCTAAAAGAGTAAGAAAAAGAGTCGGTAGTCCGGTATTCCTGATATGCAGGCAAATCCGGATCCGGTACACAGTCCTGGTTATATAATCCTCCATTGATGGTAAAGTCCTGGTGTACTGCGATGCTCCCGGTCTCTGAAAAAAGCATCTGCTACCGAAAGTGTTAAACATTTTGTGAGTTATCTTAATGTCATCGGCCTGTCAACATCTGTCAGCCAGTCGGCTCACCAGGATAAGCTTAACTGGTTATCTCACGGTGGTTACCATGGTAACAGATTACTGATTCCAATCATTTGTTTACAGATGGACCAATAAGAAGAAGGCTGGTACCGAGGTGTGGTTTGGTCGTACGGCTGATCAGTTACCTAACCACGACGTCACCGAGCTCGTGGCTGACGTGTTCGCCTCCTATTCCGGACCTGACCAGGGATTGGCCATCGTACCGGAGTTAGAACCCGTCCCCAGTACATCGCTGGAGAATGGGAATGATGACGATGGTAAGGAATTGTGACATTTAGCATCGACACAAACATGGACATGGGCACAGACATCTGTGGAGAAACAGACATTGGCACATAAATAGACGCACGCACACGCATATATTATATATATATATATATATATATATATATATATATATATAGTTCAGCGTCATGGACACATTGGTGTAGATCCAGCCACAGACATAGATATAAATAGACAGATAGAGACACATATAAAGATAGAGACACAGACACTTGCACATAAACAGATGTACTTAACGTTCAGAACTGTAAACAAAGGCATAGGACATAGGTATAGATAGTGGTTATGGATACAGATATTGGCATGGGCATGACGCAGACATAGACACCCACAACCCCCCCCCCACACACAAACATCTAGTCATCACTGCAGATATAGATAGACCTAGATACAGATATAGATATAGATACATGAAAAGACACAAAAGACAGATACCAACACCCATACGTAAACACACACACACACACACACAAGACCACATTTATCAAATAAGCTGATGTCTGTATCATTATACCGTTTAAGCCAGCTGGTGTATTATCAGTACGCCAACTGATGTGAGTATTCCTTGTCTGACCCAACTCCCACAGTAGTGTACAAGATAATACCCGGTGGTGTGTTTATCATCTACCTGGTTGGTTCTCACTTAAAGCTCTTAAATACTCACTCACTCACAGCTGTCTGAAATGAGTGATGTCTGGCTAGTGGTGGGGGGGGGGAGAAAAAAATGATTAGAGCTTCTTCGGTGAGGAGTGTTGTCATTTAAAAATAGTTTCCACTTTTTATCACATTGATATTTATTCTTTCCTCCTGGGCAGCTCCCCAATGCCCAGCTGGGATGCGGAAGTTTTGTCCAGATGGCAGCCGTTCTCATCGATGCTTCTGGCAATAGCTGTTGGATCTCGAAAACCCGGGATTTATGCACTGCCAGCTGGGCTATTGTTGTACCGATAACGTATCACCAAAGATAAAGTCGGGTTGATGATGGAACTAATAATCCATAAAAGAACACACTTCTGAATAATACTGATAACATCATAACTAAAATTACAATGTAGTTTGTAATAAAGACACCAGTTCTAATAGCTACACACACACAGGCCTCTTTAAGAGAGAAACTGTATTCAAATGCTTTGGGGAGAGACACTGTACCCAGATGTTTGTTTTTTTTGAGAAACTGTATACAATTGTTGTTGCGAGAACAGCTGTATATAAATTTTCTAGATGTTGTGGTCATTTTGGTTGACTCTTCAATTCCTCTCTGGTCAGAAAGAAATACATCAGGATATTCTTATTGGCTAAACTAAAATAGTGTGGTTGACCACACACATCACTAGTACTACATCCTTACTTAAGACTGGAGGGTGTTTCATCTTTCATTTCATGATAATTATCTTCCGAGATTGTCTGGTCCAGTTAGGCTACCACATGCAGAAACGTTTCTAAAACAAAAAATAATTAATGTTTCGCATTTCAGTATAAGAGAGAGAGAGAGAGAGAGAGAGAGAGTATTAAACTTAGAAAATTATCACCTGTGTACCTAAAGCCACAAACTCGTCTACTGTACGTACAATGTAGAAAATGATGGTTGTCATGTATTCCATGTATAACAACAACATACTAACATGATGACCAAATTAGTCAGTAAGCAAGTGCCGTATCAATAACAGTGACTGGAATAAAGCTGATGAGTTCCCAGTTTTTACTGGCAGCACTCTACTACTGAGCTATTGCAATGGATCCATTCGTCTCGTGCAATATAAACCGGAATAAGACATAAATCCATATATTTTGGTCTATGGTGTTTACTAAAAGAGTTAAGATTAAAGTCACTTCAGAGACAAGTGGGTGTCTCTTTGAGATCTTGGCTGGCAATGATCACCAACCTGCGACTCCGGGTTTCAAATCCCAGGTGTGGGCTGTGTCTGAAACTAGTTTCATCTTTCACTTCACCTCATTACTGGGCCTTTATTGATACTTATTCAGGCATATTTGTACCAATGTCACAGAAAATCTATAACACCACATAATAATAATAATAATAATAATAATAATAATAATAATAATAATAATAATGGTATAAGTAGTGGTTATTTACATGGTTGGCTACATTGTTAAGGAAGAAGCAGTTGATCTGTGGTTTGATGCTTCTTTGTAAGAACTAATTCTGAATACATTTTCAGTAAACAATAAATGTCATATTATTCTGGTAGGAAAATCTCTACTCTAATAATGTGGAGCCATTCATCCTGCCAGACAATGGATAAGATTTTCCCACCAGAATAATATGTCATCCATATATATATATATATATATATATATATATATATATAAATGAACCTAATGATTTGACTCATTTCTGAGACTCATTAGTTTAGTGATTTTTTTCCCGAGAGAGGCAGCTAATGAGTAGTTGTGTCTGTTCTAAGAAAACATTTTTTTTTACATTTTCTCATCAAAAATTGTCCAACAGTTGTCCAGATAATAAATGAAGCCGGTTAATAAACAAAGAACTTAGAAAGAAAACCGATAATGACTCAGAGACATCTAGTGGACGATCCTGAGAGGGTTGTCCTTTGGTTAGCTCTTCTTTGTTTTTGTCTCTGCGCAACCCAAAACTATTTCTGATTTATTAATATATGATTTACAACATTGATAAGATGATGTGTGGTAATTGGTTTGTGTGGTTATTGGAGTCACACTTAACAGATCTGTAAACTGCAAAATAAAAATAAACTTTAGGCTGCATGCCCCCAGGTCTGCTGAGCTGTTGAAGGAAAGTGAGAGTAAGAGAGAGAGAGAGAGCGAGAGAGCTTACTAAAATGCCAGTCTGTGTATAAAAGTGTTTATTTAGTCACATGTTTTGTCAGATTTTGCCTTTTGTGAAAGGTAGAATCATGAAACACCAGGAGGTAATTCAGATCCAATGTCTGTGGGATGTTTCATCTGATAGCTCCTATGCCATATATCCCAAGTGTGTCTAGTGCTAAGACTGAACGGAACAAAGAAGGATTTTGGGAATGTTTGTTTTTGATATTATGTCATAGACAATTAACAATAAATCACACCAATGCCAGTAGAAGGCTAGAAAAGATCGAAGTATTTCAATGCAAGTTATGCTACTGCGATTGCGGTTGACGACTCAAATACACAACTATCAGTGATGAATATTTCTTTTGCGGAGGGACCCAGTGGCAAAAAGGCTGAAGTCGCGAACATCCACCAGAGCCTAACCAAGTGCCAGATCATCATGTTTGTTATACCGATAGAGTTCAAAAGATGCCTGTTCCCATGGAACATTTCATCACCAAAAAACTTTTGACAGCAACATTTAACATAATGTTTGAATGGTGCTAGACTAGTTAACAAAATCCGAGATGGGAAGCGGTGATGATGATTGATGGTTTACGGCCACTGTTGTGCACATGCTAGGCTAAAAGCAACCTCCGAAAGTAATGAAGCTAAGTCAAACACCCCTCAGATATACCCACACCGAGATTCGAACTCGGGTGGTAGTGATCTGTGATCCAATGCACTACCAGTTAGACCACGGAGACACCCTCCAAGATGTGAAGCATCTGATAAGTACAAAGATGGCGCCATAATGCAGATTTCAGACTATAATTATAAATACAACAATATTAAACATCATGAAGTGCAATGACAGGCTGTCCAAGTAAAAAACACATTTATTTTGGGGGAAATTATCCTATTTTGATTGCTGATTCATTAATCAGTTTTAAATGATTAAAATATGTATTCTTACAAATATAGTTCTATGTATTACATATTAATAAAATAAAACTTTTCTCATGGTATTTGAAGTGAATAGTACGCCACAAAATAACTATATGAAGTGCAGCAATTATCTGATGTAAGGTATTGTAAAACTAAACACGTCATCGTACGACCAGATATATAACACGTAATGATGTAAACTTATGATATATTGTTGCTAAAAACTTTACAGCAATCTTGTTATAAAAGGCCTCCCCCATTGAAAGTTTAATTGGTGGTAGACAGTGCTATAGATTAATGTGGTTGAATGCTAGTGTTAACTTTGTTGGGGGGGGATATTCCAACCTTCATTAAAAGGTCTTACCAGGTAATTGTCTTAATCTTCAAAATGTGTAGCCACTCACCATTGTGTTTCTGTGGTATGTGACCAGCACAGAAATCAAAACCAAACATTATACAAATATACACTGTATAAAAAACTTTGAAATTACTAAATGTGGAAGTGATCATGATAATAATTGCTCATCTTTCTATCACTGAACAGCAAACAGCAATGATCCAAGTGACAAGACACCGGCGTCAACCTCGGTCACACCTCCGGCTCAGAGTGCGACAGAACCGACGACAGAACCGACGACAGATCCTCAAACAGATCGCGTCGCGGGGGTCGAGAAGTGGAATTCCAAAAGTCGAAAAGCTTATGGCATCTCCATGTCATTGTACGAACAGCATCCAATAAATGGGAAAATCTCAGGTATGTTGAAGATTTTAATAGTCAATGGGGTATACCCGGTAGTCATTTTGTTTAAAAGCCCCACACTGATAGCAGCATGAGATTAAACCGTCTGATGGACTAGTGTTCTAATAACATGACAACCTCTTATTTGACATTGTACACTCTGGTCTCAAACTCAGTTCACTGTTGAGTACACTGCCATTTGTTTTGAGAGTACACAACTGACAACAGTTTAGTGTGTGTTACCAGCCATGTTAAAGATCCGGAGAGGATTTTAGGACGATTTCAACTGGTTTCCCATTCTGTCCAGTTAACTATTAATTGTAATGGTAATTATACTAATATTTGTCAATAATGACGGTGGAATGGGATGATGATGATGATGATGATGATGATGCAGTACTCATGTCTATCAGTTCAGTTGATGGTGTGTGTGTAGGGCGGGGGTTAATACACAAATTTACAATCTTGCGTTCTCTGTTGATTCCAGCGCCGTTTTGTTGGGCTAGTAAGAAATTTGGTTAGGCTAGTGGATTTTAATTTTACTAGCCCAGGCCAGCGGCTAAGTGAGATGTAGAAATATTTTTCTGGCCCTGGGGTGTATGGGTGGGTGGGTGCGTGATAATGTACTTTGTTCTTGGTTTTGGATTCTTCCACGATCGTGACAAATTTATTGACATGGGCCATTGGATTTTTGCATTTTTGGCTCATCTCCTATCAGTATCATTTAATATTATTGATATTATTGATAACATATATATATATATATATATATATATATATATATATATATATACGAACTGAATATGGAATCAAATTCACTCACTCCAGACACACACACACACACAGGCACATAAATTGACATCGACTACAGGTTAAACAAGCCAGACAATAATAATATAGTGCCATGTCCAGTTGTGATGAGTACTTAATTAATTTGGACTTAAAACTTCTGAAAACCGACACAATATTCAGGGCAGTAAATAAAATTAAGAGAATGAGATATGATATAAACTGCGATAAAATCAATCAGCAGATATCTATCTATCCGTCAAATCTCTTTAATGTGAAGCTCACACACATCCAACTCCAGACATTGATCAGCCTCCCACCCTTTAGAAGTATATAGAGCTGCCAGGCATATTATATATATAATATTATACACTCTTTCGGTTACATATTAGACCGATTTGTTGTATAAGAAATTCTGAGATGTATCGGATACTAGGGTGGAGGAGAATTGTGAGACTTTGTCACGTGGTTGATAAACTTTTCAAAGTTACTAAGGGTATCAGTCAGTCTATGTTTTGTGTCTTATATTTATAAATCACGCTTCTTTGTTAAATGTGGTAATTAGTGTTTCCAAAACAAAATAGTTAATTTTTGTTATTCTGTTTCATCTGATGTTAGAATATTAACTGATGATTCACATTAACAGGTGACCGTGAATCAGTAAAATAAGAAATTTTTGTAAGTTCTTGGAACTCGGTTTTTCACCAAACGAACTTAGAAAGAAATACCGGGTTGTAATTAATACACAACATTTAGTGTTATTGTACACATATTTACATGGACGGTGTACAGTTTTTGTACACACTATTTGTACCATTACGATACAGTGTATGTGGTGTTATTGTATAAAGCTGGTGTACTGTTATTGTACACCAAATGTGTACTGTTACTGTATACAGCTAATGTACTGTTATTGTATGCCACCGGTACACTGTTAGTGTATACAGCTGGTGTACTGTTATTGTACACCATTGGTGTACTGTTACTGTATACAGCTGATATACTGTTATTGTACACATTCCAGTGTGTAATCTTAAGAACTGCTGTACTGTTATCGTTGGCAGCTGGTGTTTTACGTTTTGCACATTTGATGTACTATTACTGTTTACAGCTGTTGTACTGTTACTGTTTACAGCTGGTGTACTGTTAATTTTTACACTTGGTGTACTCAGTTACTGTTTTCAGGTAGTGTATTTATACTATACACAACTGTTGTATCAGTACAGTATGCAGCTGGTTTAATCTGTGCTGTATATAGATTCACCATATAAACTTAATATGTGTATAATTTAATCTCTTGCTATGCTGAGCTGGTATGTTTAGTTTCTCATAAACAGCTGTTTCTCCGGTCTCGGCCCGTCTATATTATAAAACAGATAAATGAAACACAAGTCAAATTCCTCTGATTATTAGATATAAAGTTTCTTCTCTTATCGTGTACCATTTTAGAGTCTGGCCAGAAGAATATGACAAAACTGTCAGAGTGTTCTGTAAAGAGTGTGAAGATTTTATTCTAGGTTTCTCCTCGTTATTTACATGCATCTTACAATTGGATTGTTCTATCTGTATTAGTGTATATTTAGCGAGTGAACTATAAGTATACTGACAGGAGAAAACTTGCTATTCTGTCCCGGTGTGAGATAGTGCCGACTTATTTGATAGTGTGTAGGAAAGAATTGGATTTCCCAAGCGGGATAGCCACTTTTCCATCTTCTTGTGCCCGGGATGGGGGGGGGGGGCATGGAAGAGTGTGGACAAGCCAACCATTTTTTTTTATAACAGAGTGTACAGTTTATGTTTTTAGAAAACAGTCTGTGAACAACTTCTGGCTTTGTATTGTTGCCGTAATTTATACAGTAAGACAAGTTCTGGCCATGTTTCACGTTAGTTTCCCATGTTATTTCTGTTTTGCGTGCTGTTGTATATCTAGGAGTGTTCTCATCTTTCTTTCGGGTGTGAAATCGTTTTCGGGAAGATTTCCACTTTTTGTTGTTCTGTTTTTGAATAAATTCATGTTTCTGAGATTTGTTGTATCTATTTCAGTTTCATAAAAAAATAGATAAACGACTGACTTATTTGTATTTTATTTGTCTTATCTGATCTACGCAATACACTTTATGCCGGCTTATGGCTTACTAGAAAAGAAAAACAAATATATTAAAATCTCACAATGGCCCTAGAGATTACTAGTTCAGTGTTACCATTGTGGGCTGGTATTATTTAAATATGAATCATGCCGATAACGAGTTGTGATAAAGGATTGTCTTACAGGCTTCCTAGAAGTATTTACGGTCAGCCTTGTTTATTGACAGGCCGAGATTTGTCAGGGTGTAATTTTGATAATTGTTGTTGGGTCAATTTGTTAATTTTGTGCCAAATACTTCTGGAAGTTTATCTGTTCTAGGCTTAGCCCTAGGCTGTACTTGTCCTTGAACTTGACAATGACCACAGTTGGTTGTTTCAGGTGTCAGGAGTCCTGGATCTGTTTCACAGCTGGTCGTGTTTTAACAGCAGGATTTATGCAGCTGGTAGGCTGTAATTATCAGAACATCTGTGGCAGATGTTAAACTGGTACAGCAATGCAACGACACACAGCTGGTCATTTAAGCTTTTAATTGAAAGCCGCTGGTGGGTGATTATTTTAGTCGCGCTAAAGTCAGGTGGCAAAGGATAATGAGATGGTTCGGTGAGATATCTCACGCATACAGGTAACAATGGGATTCGACATCAAGTCTTGGAGGTCAGTGGTACAACTCGCCAGCAGCTGTGCTATAAGGGGATTATTTGAAAAGACTTCAATTAGTAATTCATTAAGACATCTTGACACTATGTGTACTCTGAAAATACCTGTAGTTAACACGCTAATTCTGAATGTTGTCAGATTGATGATGATGATGATCGTAGGCTAAATGGGCCGAGCGACCTCCAAAGATAATGGAGCGAAGTCAAAAATGAAACAACCTTAAGATATTCCCTCATCATTTCTCTGGTCGGTAAAAATGGCAAACATAATTCAATTAGAAATTTATTTGTTTATGATAAATAAATATATTAAATTATTGTTATTATGCTCTCATTAATTCGATTATATATGTGTTTCCGAGGTTCTGGGTCCATGCAGTGGCTCGCTTGGGCAGGACCGTGTACTATTCTGGAAATAGCTCCGTCCATTTCTCAGTCTCCTCAATGCAGCAATTGCAAGTGCACTGCGCTGTTGACCTGCCGATCACCAAACTGAATCTCTTTGCTACCTGTGTGTCTGTAGGATCGTTCATTCACCGATGAAAGACTTCAGCATGGTTTTATTTTCCCAGGGAGTATCCTCTCAGTGATTTGTTTCAGATAAGACCATCAGCAAGTAATCAGTCACTCACTCACTCTTTTTATGACTCTTTGGTGATTTTTTGGTGATTTAAAACTGTTGATCTGATAACCGTTTTACGACTTAGACACAAAAGGATATATATTTTTTATCGTAGGGTATCTGTCTGAAGTCATACAGGTCAAAAGCAGTTTAGTATATACAAATTAAATCCAACCCCCCCCCCACCTTTCAGCAATTGTCGTTATCTTTTTATTACTTAAATAATATTAAAGTTGTTACTCTTCAAAACAAACTTTTCCTGGAATCACCTTCCATATTTGGTGCCCAGAGATCCGCCTCAACTCGGTACAACAAGACAACGAACGGTTCATCCAGTTCTCAGCTGTCAAACAGTCTGCATGCGGTGATACGAGGTAATTTTATTGCCACCCTATTTACAATCCATGCCCGAGAATAGTCCCCTCGTCGGTGGGACGGCAATAACTAGGCCAGCTTTATGTAGATATTGTCTGTAATGGTTCTATCCAATGTCCACACTGGGACACCATAATGGCGTCCATTGGAAGAGTTATTTAGTCCCTGCCACAACTCGCTTCTCAGTCTTCCAGCGGCGTCCTCTCGGGGATAAGTTCTCCCGCGCTGCCATTATATGCATATTCAATAACCGCGTATGAGTAGATAATGGTCGATTTGATGTGCCACTTCCTCCACTCTTCCCCCCCCCCCGTGGTTTCGGTGGCCTCTCTTCCACAGCCGGTGAACTACTTCTGCCGAAAGTGCTACCCGCAAATTATGGTTACCTGAAAGTTCGCACCGATTTCTGAAGGTTATTTAAAGCGCCGTGTGTCAGCGGGGAAGTAATATTTCGTTGGTCACTGTTGGTATTTGTGGCCGATTGTCAGCAGATTTTTTTGAGCTGGTTTGCCCGGATGACGTCATGCTGATGTGAAGCTCTTCCCAAAACAAGCTCCAACCTGACTATGTTATAGTTCGTCTTAGAAGTTAGATAAATACCTATCTCATCGCCACGTCGTTGAGGGGCTAACTTAATGACTTGATGGCGTATATTTTAATTCATTTAATGTCGCTAAGAAATAGCAGACGATCTATTGGTTTATATCAAGATATATATTTTGGGGCTGTATTTGTCGAGTACGGAAAGCTGATGGTCTGGAACTAGCTGACTGATCAGTTGTCTAGACGTAATAACAATGATTTATGGATGTAGAGATTTATGGGCGTACAGTATAGATTTTTATGGTTGAATGCAATATAGGTCTAGGTACTCTGAGTCTGTACCATCATGTATGTGTCCCCCCCACACATACACACACACACACACACACAAATCGGGTTTTCACACATTTATATATTTCAGTGACATGGCCATTATTTCCCAATACGAGAAGTGTCACATACCTACAATATGCTTTCTCATATCTTGTTTTTGTTTCAACATGAACAATTTTTTTTTGTTATCATGTATGTGCACTGTTTAACCTCCAATGGTTGTTCAATTCGGTTCTTTTATTTACAATATGTAAGTTACCTAGCTTTTGAGCAGATGGAACCAATACTTCCTTATAAATGTGTTTTTATTATGGGTACTTTTTATTGTAAATAGGCACTATTACTATTATAGGAATGAAAACTATTCAGTATAACTCAGACCCCCCCCCCCACACACACACAGAGAGAGAGTGAGAGAGAGAGAGAGATATCCATTGGAACCACAATGGCACTTATAATCTGGTTGTGTTTTTGTTTATTTTCAACAGTTATGACACAATAAATGACCAGAACAAAAATTAACTGCTCGTTGGAAAGATCACACATTTGTGTTTGTAATTAGCCATGAATGATTATGATTGGCCACAGGCAGTGGAAGCATCGTGTGTCGGTGTGTATGGTCAAGGACGGTTGCAATTGGTTACGATATAACAATTATCGCGGGTGGGCGGGTTAATTAACCTTTACTGACAACATGTCGGTGTGTCTTGCATGATTGAACTAGAGGAAATATTTGGGAAATTTTCGTGTTGTCGGATTATCAAGGTCATTTTACACTGAAATGTTACATTCTGTTGATGAAATGAGGTGTCGGAGTCGGAACGCGAGTTTGTCGGATTAGAGTCATTTATAATGGAGCTAAATCCGTCACAGACAGTAATGTGTAGGAAGGTGGATTTGTCGGATAAACGATGTCCGGATTAACGGATTCTCACTGTATATTATAAAAATGCACAATGAAAACGTTTATGTTATCATGTGCACTGTGTTTAAACTTCAATCATTGTTTAGTTCATTTTGTTTATCTAAAACATGTAAGGTACCGTAAGCTTTTGAGCAGATGGCATGCATGTATATATAATATACATGTTGTATTGTGGGAGAACGGTTTATGAATGTATATAGAACATCAAACAATCAGACAATCTAGACTATTATTTTAGTTCATTATTATATTAATTATTATAAATTAAAATACCAACCTACGACAAAAGTTTTTGGTATTAAAAGAAATAATATTTTATTAAGCTAAGATCAAATAATTTTTTCCAGGAGATTTTCACAGTTAATATCGTTAGTTCGAATATACTCTTTAATTCTGATATTAGCTAAACAACACGCCAGCAACACCGTATGCAGCTCCATCCTTTGTGTATGGTGGACCAGGGCCTTTGTGGTGGCCAATTTTGCTGAGTTCAGATTTGTTATTGATCCTGGTGTATGTTACTGAATGGCATAACACTCTTGTTATATATCTTACTCTGTCATATAATAACCAGTTTAATATTTCCGACAATTAATAATACATATCACCATTTAAAGAGCAGCGTCAATCTGTTTATAAAACAATACTGCCGTAGATAGTTATCCTAATTATGAGATAACAAGCCCCTTTGATGGTGATATCGCTGTCTCTGTTGAGGGTATCATTAACTCATCATCACCTACAACTGTCGCAATTATTCCGGCATTTTATCGCGTAAATGCGGGATTACATTGAGAATATGTCGTGTTAGCTGCTGTGAACGAGTCAGTAGGATTTAATCAAAGACGGAAAAGAGCTCACTCATTGTTTCATGGTTCTATTTGGTTCTCTTCGCATGCTGGAGGACATCGAGTGTGGGCCATCCTCAAGATTGAAGTGACGCACTTCCGTTGTCTGTTGGTTTCTATTTGTTTAAGTGCCATATACCAGCATCACTGAGACCGATGACAAATTGCACCATTCGACTTTCACATATGAGACCAATATAATTAAACCTATTTCGGTGATGGGTGGCTCATCCTCTTCTCATCTGAGTCCACACAGACAATGTACATACACAGACAGACAGCTGGCTGTTATTGTCATGTAAATATACATTGTCTAACTTTACGCATAGACTGTTCACCTGACACCGATGACCTCCTCTCATGGGACAGATGGTTTTCTCTGTGTAGCCGTTGTCCAATAGATTTGTTTAAACAGTATCGTAATAGTTTGGGAAATCCACATCATCGTTTCGTTTATGCGAAGTCGCATTTGTATGTTTTGATTGGGGGTGGGTGCGGATGCGACTGCGATGGCACAGTTAGTGGTGTACCGCATACTGTAGAGCTTCAGATCACACGGATTTGAATCCCATTATTGATAATGATAGTGTATATGTGATGTTGCATCCATCAGTAAAGGGCTTTAAATCCTGGTTATCTCATTTCCTTAGGCAGTAAGTAGATCATTGATCTAAAGTTCCAGATGAGGCCGTCATTATTACTGTCATTCCGTCTTCTGATGACTGAAGACTTACCTATATTACCAACAATTTTTATATAAATAAGGTTTTTCCTGAAACTATTTTTTCTTCACATTGTTCCTTTCTGGATTCAGCTTTGTTCTTTTTAATGGCTTGATCAGTGCTAATGAGGGTTTTTATTTATTTACGATGTGCCCGCTCCCAGAATATGTACCTGTATACATCAATGTATCTGCTATTCTCATATTATCCGTCGCTGTCCAGGCAAATACAGGTTTATGTCCTGATTTATATATTAATTTTATAGATCATACTAGGTATGCATACTTCCATTCCCTTGCAGTACAACATAGCTTTTCTGATGTGGTATGAAGTGTGTGTGTGTGTGTGTTATAGGATACATATAGAGAGGCAACAGGCACAGAGCATCAACATATCTAAACATCCTTCGAGACCTACCTCCATAAATCTAAATATAAATACAACTATACATACATCAATCTAACTATAAAATGTTCCATATCTCCACATATCAATACACATTTGCGTATACCTATGCATGTGTCTGGGCTATTCATCAGCCTGTGGGGCCCAGCTAATTCGTACGTGTCAGATATGAATTATAAAAAACACCATGCTCATACAGCAGCAGAACCCAAGAAAATTCCGTTTAGAGCTAAATCAATTGATGCTTGTAAAAGCTTAAACTAACTATTCCGGTAAGTTGCTGATGCAGCACTTGGGAATCGAACCATGGACTTCTTGGTATACGGTTAGACACAACGAGTAATGTTTAATTGCCGGCGATTGGATTTCCCCCATCATAACGTTCCTGAAGTTGGACGCGAACATTATGATTCAATAATTAACCAGCTGCAATTTCGATGCAATATGGCAACATGGAAAATCGTTTTGCACAGTTTGTGGTGGTAACAGCTGGGCTAGTCATCACTGCTGGTTAGAAATTAAATGTTGTATATTTGCTGCCGGCTGACACAGTATGTGCTTAATCTCCAAGAGTTGTTATTCGTTTTCTCATTAGTTTATTAAATAATTGAGTAATGTTGATCTGATTTTGATGATGACGGTGATGATTTGTGTTTTACGGCCACTTTTGTACAGATGATAGGCAAAATGGGCCAAGCGGCCTCCGAAGGTAATAAGATGAAGTCGAAGATGAAACAACCTTCAGATATGCCCACTTCAAGATTCGAACCTGGGTGGTGGTGATTGGTGGTCCAACACGCTACTGCTAGACCATGGAGGCGCCCGAGTAATGTTGATCTAATGTTGACTTAATTGTATTCGAATTTAGATAGACATAACATTATTAGGTGGGCACCTCCGTGGTCTAGCGGTAGCGTGTTGGACCACAGATCACTACCACCTGTGTTTGAATCTCAGGCGTGGGCATATCTGAAGGTTGTTTCCACTCTGACTTCTCTTCATTACCTTTGGAGGTAGCTCGGCCCAATTAGCCGACAGAAGTGGCCGTAAACACCAATCATCAATCATAACATTATCGTTTTCAACATGTAATTCATAGGTTTAGAGCTCTTTGCTTTATTAACCTTAAAAATAGATATAATGATATTATGGCCATTCACCTCTTTCTAATCGTCGTGTCACTGTCAATTATCTTACCTGTGTTTTCCTATTTCAGGTGATCCAATCGCCGACTCTTTCGGTATTTGTTCCAGGACCAATAATTCCATAATGATCGTGGCTGATGGCGTAAACTGGGGCGAGAAGTCCAAGTTGGCGGCACGTTGCGCCATTTATGGCAGCATGAACTACATCAACAAGAGGCTCTTTGGTGATAACAAATCTATCTCAGACACAAATGTATGTAGACCTTGATCTGTTGATAGACTCACAGACGGACTGACATCTGATTGACTGACTGAATGATATAAATGAATGAGGATTGTCCTTTCAGTCATAAAACAGACACACACACACACACACACACACACATATTGCAGCTTTTTGTTTTGCTGTGAGATTAATGCAATCATCCAAATCATTCTTGTTTTCATTCTTGTCCCTTGTTCTCCATGTCTGACATTGTGCTGACTTGTGTATTAATTTTCATCTTCTTTCCATTCCAGGAATCATTCCAGGTCCTTCTGGAGGCTGTGAACTGTGCTCATCAGACCATAATCCAATATGGCGGAGGACAGACAACGTTATGTATGGCTCTGATACTGCCCCTAAAAGACTCCAGACAGTTTGCTGTGTGTATTGTTAATGTTGGCGATAGTCTTGCCTATGTGTTCTCCAAATATCATGGAATTAGGGAGATTACAACGGGGTCGCATGACATTCAGTCGGAGAGAGACATTCGTGATGCTGGTGGAGCAGTCGGTCCAGTCCATGGTAATGATCCAGAACTGCACAATCTGACCTGCTCCATGACACTGGTGGATCCCGGCGATGTGGTCTACTTGACGACGGATGGCATTTCCGACAATTTCGACCCAGTAGTGACGAAGATTGCTGTTGCCTCAAGGCGTCGCCATAGTGATCCGCATTTGCAGCCACTACCGGAGGAGGGCTCGTCGAATATGGAAGGAACCAGTCAGAATGTTCGCTGTGGAACGCTGGATGGAAAACCGGAGATGGAGCCACATGAACGTCATCAGTATGCTGTCAAAGAGATGGAGAGAATTATTCATGAATTTGAGCTCTTCACTGAGCAGCCGTGTTCAGCGCAGGAGCTCTGCGGTGCCCTGCTGCAGCATGTCCTGAAGTTGACAGATCCCAAAAGGAAAGTTCTGGAAAACCCGGATCTGTATGGCAAGAAGCTTCGTTCCAAGGACCGCAAGCGCCGGGACTCGGAAATCATTGCCAAACTGTCGAAATCACCCGGAAAACTGGATCACGCCACAATCATCAGTTACGAAGTGGGCATATACCATGGTGATGACGATGAGGATTATGAGGTGGTGGAGGAAGTGAGTGATGAAGAAATGGAGGAAGTCGAGAATACCGAGAATACTGTGAGCCAATTTAATTTTGACGAGTCACTGCCCGGTGTTGTGTCGAAGCATGACTCGAATAAAGTGCATGATGTTTTGTATGCATGCAATAATAGCCACCATGGAAACAGCGGCCATAGTCCGATCCTCTCTCCTGAATCACAAAAAAAGAAAAATTCACTGAAAAATTTACGTCTCCGAGTCAGGAGTCGTTTTAAGGGCCCTGGTCACAGATCTCACTCTGAGAGCATCCCAAGTCCGGAAACTCTAAAGCCCGGTGATGTGAAGAGCCCCAACAAATCTTCATCCCTCGTCGGCCAGCTCAGCAGCTCAGCACCAGATCAGGGCAAAGCTCAGAGGATGGCTGAGCTGAAAAATGCCCTCACACAGGAACATGCCAAACAGCAGACAATGTCGGAAAAAACAGAGCATGTCGAGAAACCCAGTGAATGTTCTCCAATCAAAGAAGTTGAAGCCAGTTCACTAAAACAATCACCAATTGAAGGGTACCAGTCACAGTCTGATACATCTCCAACAGCTCTACTGGTGCAGACGAAGTCAACTGACCAATCATCCGTTTCCCCACCTTTCATGTCGCCCACTGGTCGCATTCAGGGTAGGCGAGCTCTCCGCAGGGCACAGGCCCAACGTCCGCACTCAAGTCCTCCGTCTGACATAGAACTGACGTCTTCTTATAAACTGGAAGTTCAGAGGTCATCAGAGAGAACATTCTCTGAGCCATCGGAGAAATGTCATACCACAGCGACCCCTGGTGCTGAGCTCTCATCGAATCAGGAGCTGGAAAAAGACACTTGGATAATTAGGCCCAAACTCTCCGAGGCGCCAGTTGGTGTTCATCCGGTGAGACAGCGAAGGCAGAAACGGCGTGCGCAGGCGGCGAAGTCAAATCCTGAACAAAGAGCACACGTAACAGTTTCGGATTCGTCGAAGGTTGGATCTGGCTCAGTTGAGAACGAGCCGAGAAATGCACCCGATGTCCAGTATATGTGTAAATTGCCTACCTCACAGAACACATCCCTAAAGGTATCACCAACTGAGAATGTTTATCTACCAACCCACATCCTATCTCCTTCTCACTCTAAAGACTTCGCTCGTAACCCGTTCTTTGTCATGCAAACCCACTCTCCTTCATATAACGGCGACCTCTCTCCTGCCACTTATGGTCGAAGATCTGTCCCAGGCCCGACCTCTGACCTCTCACCTGGCCAATCACCTAACGGCGTTCCTCTATCCCATTCTGTGCCTACTTTCAAGTATAACAAACGTAACGAAGTGAAACTTTCACAGAATGTCTGCTTTGTGATGACCAGTAAAACCTGCACTTATACATTCGAAACTGCCATTTAAATTATGATAATCATCATGTCACTACCATGTTGCCATGGTGTTTCAATGAGAATTGTAATCTGTGTGTGGCTGTGTGTGTGTGTGTGTGTGTGTGTGTTTGTTCAGAAGGAAATTGGTTTTGTATTGTGGCTTTATGTGATGTTTTTGGCAATTTATGGTAGTGTTGTTGTTGTTGTTCGTAGTAGACCTATCATAGGTAGAAATTCCCTATTTTTTAAAATATTATTATTGTTATTATTATTAATCAAAGATATTCACAATCATCTTATGTTGACACATCCATTCACACATCTATGTGTTGGGTGGATGGTGCGGGGGGAGGGGTCAACTGCGTGCTGACTGGTGAGTGTTCTGTCTTTCAATTTCTCTGTCCTTGTTTTTTCTCTCTCCCTCCCTCCCTCCCTCGCTTTCCTAAGTATTATCTTCCTACTCATACTGATACTCACAGATTATGTCAGTCTTTCTCTCTGTTATTATATATCAATATAATATTCCCATTTCATTCAGTTCAGTAAATATCTACGTGTAAACGTATTGTACTTACCTGTGTGCATGCAAACATACAAATGTGTATGGCATTATCCCTGTTTTGTACGTATTAATTAGCAATAGTGAACTCGACAGCGTGAAACGTAATCATCATTTTAACTTGCTATCTACGAATAATTAATTTCGTCAACTTCCAAGTCACGTGTCACTCATTGCGTGGTTGGTTACCAGTTGACTTTATACATTAACAGACGGCACTTTATTTTTGTAATCTCAGAGCTTATAGAGTAATGTCGGCAAAGTCACTGCATCTTATTTATAAACGCATCCACTGGAAGCTTTTGCATTCATGCACACTTGGATTGTGACACTTCATGGTGTATCAGTTTGTGATCACCGGGTTGTGATGATCACAAACTGATGATCACAAACTGATTTTGTTATTGAAAAATGTTAACATCATCTTGGCTACAGCTTGTTGGATATTGTTAGTTTCTGTATAATCAGTAAAGGTCAGTGATAAGTTATAATTATATATATATATATATATATATATATAGTGAAAAGTGAACATTTCCATCTGAAGGACAGATTTTATTTCTAAATTGCTTATTTCTAACTATGACTATTTCTAGATTTAAAATATATATATAAGAACACGTAAACAAGTATGTGTGGCCTATAAACAATAATAACATCTTTGTGCATTAATGGTATGCTTTGAATGAATTAAAAATGTTTTTTCATTAACAGCGCTCTCGGTATTATAATTCCCAGATACGATTGCCCGCTAATCGCTGTCTGTTGGACGTTATGATGGCCTGTGTTTGTCTCACTAGCTTTCTGTGTGTTTATAATCTGTTCGTTATTTTGTGTGTTTAGTCGTGTTGGTTTGTTTACCTAAAATGCATGCGTCGAACTGGAAGCGAGTTGTTATGAATTGCATCGTGACGTATTACTATTAGTGCGTTTATGTTTTCATTTCACTCTCCATAACGTTTCTTACTCTCCACTACCCACGTGTTTGGATACACGAAGACATGTACACATAAATAACACACACACACACACAAACACATGAATGCACACAAATCTCTGTTTTGTGTATAAGGTAACTAACAAGACATGTTTGCCGTAACGTTATACCTTATAATCGTTTGAGCTATTTTTTTATTCAAACACTTGAGGTATACTGTAAAATATATTTGATTCTTTGTCTGTTTTTAAAACATATTAACTACACAGTTCTCTATATATATGTTGTGTATAACGTAGAGTTATTCCTAGGACCGGGCCCTGCGTCAATGACGCACCCATACTCAATTTGACCCAACTAAAAACATGTCATGGGCCCAAGGGTGCATAGAAATTTAACTTTTTGGGTCCAAATTTTTTTTGTAATACAATATGCGATCCAGAATTTGCAAATCATTTCATTTTTGTTGATCAAATGTCCCATGGTATCTCGAAAACTCCCATGAAATTTAGACCTAATGGGCCAGTTGACACATGTAGCCCAAATCCAAGGAATAACTCTGATAACGTCAACAGTGTTTTAGTTAATGATATTGTTAAAGCCATGCATTGACTATATCCCTGTGATGGTGTCTCTCCTAATCTGAGTTTGGAACATCCGAGGTGTTTTTTCTGTCCTCTACACTATAAACTGTGGCTATAATATAAGGAGGGTCCAGTGTATTTTAATTGTGTTTATATTTCTGTCATTTCATGTTTGTGTTTATTTATTTAGTAGTCAGTCTTGTTTGTTTTGCGGGTAGCTTATAAAAAGCTCGTTTTAACAGAACTTCCAGTAGTATTTCTTGTTTCTGGATCCATTTATCTGGTCGTGGTATGTTCAGTACTGATGTGTTGTCGTGTATGGTTCTGTTAGCATGTTAGTAGATGGTTTGTTGGCGTATGTGCATGTTGGTATGTTTCTAGGTCGGTGTGTTTACGTATGAAGCATGAAGATAATTAACAATGGTATATATTCCCTGGTGGATGTTTTAATTTATCCATTTTCACTCATTTATAGGATTGTGTATATTTGAAAACATTCATTATCTATAAACCAACCTTCAGAATACCGTTTTTGTAGTACTGTTTGTTCATTTGATGCACACACACACACACACACACACACACATGTATGCAGTTATTATTGTCATCAATTAGTGGTATACTAAATTTAAAATTATCAAATGTTCAAGGAAAACATCTGCTGATCTACTAAATATTTGTTTTTGGTAATTAATTTTAATTATCTCCATAATTGTCAGTGTGGACAAGTGAGCAGTGTCTTGTTTTTCTTTGTCTTAAAAAATGGTAGAAATTTTGGTAAAGTTTACAACTGCTTAAACACATTCACATAAAACAAGCTTGTTTTTTCTAATAAATTATGTTTGTGGAGGAAACCTTTTATATTTACACAGAACATAATTAGTTTTATATATATATATATATATATATATATATAATTAGTTATAAATATATATATCTATATACTTGATTTTGACAAACATTTGCTTACATTGATGATATTTGAACACACATACACACACTGAGGATGTTTTATAAAGTCAAGTCCCTTATAATAACTGATTGCTATTATTCTTCAGGAAAAAACTGATTTAAAATCTGATGAGCAAAGCCCGGGACTGACGTACATTTTGCCTGTAAGTAGACATTTGTGATGGAAATGAATCTCAATTTGTTTATGTGCATGTCTATTAAATTTTAGATGGACATCGATCCAAACATTGTAATCAATTTTGAAATGTCTACAACTGAAATGACTCAGACACCTAATATTCGTAGCATTTTATAGTCTGTATCATTGTTTATGTAATGTTCAAGCAGTTTGAAATGTTTTTTGGAGCTCTGTCCAAGATATTTTTCAGGGTGTCAGTTTTGTTTTTGCTATTTGAAGGAAAGAATTTCTCCGGCTTGAACATGCTGAAGAAATAGAACACTTTTTCAAATAAAAATTCCCAGATTTAGGCCGCCAGCTTTTTTGTTCCTGGATCGAAATCATATTTACCAGATGTCTAAAGGTCAGAAACTGGCATAAAGGTCAGAAACTGGCATTCTTTTTACTGGAAACTAACATTAGAGCTATTGTCATCATAAATAAATCTCAGTTTGTGGTCAGCAGACATTTTAAAGTGTGTTTTGGTTTTGGATGCAGGCATTAGATTTAGAAGAATAATTATTAATGCACGAACTTTGAGTAATTAATCTTTTGGAAGAAAACCCCCATAAAGTGGTTATTATTTGCTAATAGACACTACACACTTGATTTATTTCGATTAATTGGTATTAATATGTATAATTTATTTCGTACTTTATACATGGTATGCAGTACAATAATTTGTAGTAGAAATATGAACAATGTCTACAAAATGAAACAGAACAGACTTAGAATCAACCGGTGCATATAAAATCAATTAAGTGACATATATCGCTACGGCTTAGGTCCATAGTCAATATTCCATCTCTTAACAAACACAGTTCCTTTAGTAAAACATGATTAGCTACGCACTTCTCCTTATTTTCATATACACTTCTTAAGTATTGCTTATTCATCACTGAACATTCACCATATTCATCTTCATTAAGTTTGGACAGCAAAAGTCTCCTATTAATAGATACAGGAGTTCGGGATGTATTACATAGCAAATAACACAGATGAGTATAAATATTTTCACTTTTTTATAATGATTGGTAAAATGACATAAATCGAGACATCAGTTTCAGATCAATACCATATCCTTCACATAAATTATTTAAAAGTCTGCAATGTGATCTAACAGGGATATTCCATACCGTCCTGATACAAGTTTCTCCATGAAACATACAAATGCTTAACATCATTGGAATCTAACTGCCACGCAGGTGATCCATAATAGCTGGTACAATGCGTGTGAAACATAAAGCACGGACATCAGCTGAGCAAAAACCAAATTTTGCCATGACGTAATTAGTTCTCCAAATCAAATCTTGTATGGCAATATAATTAACATTATTTATAGCAACTGGGTGACCAAGATGAGTTGCTACCCTCAGAATATTTAGGGTTTCCCCATTCAAACATGGCGGTCTCATCTTCTGGTACTTCCTTCTCTCAACCGAGAAATAACTTAACATTAATGAAGTATTCTTTTACCTTAATTTTGTGATGGATATCCGATGAAAACCTTTTCAATAAAACGGCTCAGAAATGGTTAACATGAACAAATACATTGTTTTAACAGTAGTACGTTGAACCATAGATCACTACCACCTGTGTTCGCATCTCGGCGTGGGCATATCTGAAGGTTGTTTCATCTTTGACTTCGCTTCGTTACCTTCAGAGGTTGCTCGTAAATGGGCCTCCGAAGTGCACAAAAGTAGCCGTAAAACATCGATCATCATTGTTTTCCATTAGCTCCATTTTTATGGATTTTAACTAAATGCCATTGTTAACAGATTTCAATGATGTGGCATCAGAAATGTCATTCATACACGGAAGTGCGCTCCATCTGCCAACTGTCTCCTGTCCAGTTCAAAATCTAGCTGGAACGTTATATTATGCTATCTATCACTGTACCCAAATGCCAAAAAAGTTTTTTTGGGGGGGTCGGCGTTACGTTAATGGTAACATTGTCTAGTTCTCTTCATCAGGTCCGCTTTTAGCATTGCTCATCATATTTATCTGTTAATGAGAACTGATCCAGATAATAATGCTAATAATTAAATCCTATTATAAAAATGTCATTACAAATAGATGTTTTAGTGAGTGAGTGGGGGGGGGCAATTAGGGAGGAAGGAGGGAGTGCTTTTGATCATAGGAATACTCTCAGTGGCTACAAAAATTAGGAGCAGTACGTATATTGTATACCAAACTGTACCCTGTCACCCGATAAATAAATCCGTTCACATACAAATAACAAAACATTATGACAACTGACAGGTGATCCTGATATTAGATTTCAAATGATGAACTACATTGTAAGGGATGCATGCAACAATGCCTCAGCACAGTGTGAGGTTGTGTAACATCTCCATCTATATTATAAGAGATGTATGTAACACTAACAGCACATGTTGTGTAATATCTCCATCTTTTACCTCACATGACGTGATGCATTCTAGGACACTGAATGGCCTAAATTGTGCTGATGTGTCCTTAAACAACATTCATCCATCCATCCACTACCACCCATGTTCGAATCCTGGCGTGGGCATATCTGAAGGTTGTTTTGTCCTTCACTTCGTCTCATTACCTTTGGAGGCCGCTCGGCCCATTTAGTCTACCTTGTGCACAAAAGTGGCCATAAAACATCAATCATCATCATCCATCCATCCAAATGAGATGATGCAGGGTAGAACAGATCAACTCTTTGTAACTATTATTTAAAATACATTTTAGCAGTCCATCAGTGCATCGGTTAGTACACAATGCTACAAACCTACAGGCCGGGGCTTCAATCAAACTCAGGTACCTGTGATTTTAGGATCTTATCCTATGGAGTTACCCCTCAGCCATATATTCTATAAGTGATCAGTGTTGACTCACTCACTCACTCACTCATGCTCCCTCTCTCTCTCTCTCTCCCTCTCTCAATGTACAATTCAGAATCATTTTAGGAATACAAATTACTACATAGTATTACCATAAATACTCATATATTAGTCGACCTGGCATATAAGTTAAGGTCAATTTTTGACCCAATAATTCTTTCCTCAGCCATATGCTCACCATATAAGTTGAGGTCGACTTCTGAAGTAATGGTTCTAGATGGGCTGATCATTTATAGAGATGATGATTTATACACTTCAACCAGAAACCTGCTGTATAAAATGCAGCAGTAAAACATTATTTACTAATAAATCACTGCCAGTCATTTAAATAAATTATTATTAACATCTTAAGATGCATTCCTGGCACAAATACATTGTTGGATTTGTATATGTCTCCTATACATCCATGTTAACAATAAAAACTATGTTCTTAAATAAACGTGTAAAATGAATGAACCGGTAGATATTATAAATGGATAGATTTAAAAACATAAGAAAAAATGTGTTTGATTCCAAGAAGTATTTAGAATGTTTGACTGTAATGTTTTATACTGAAAATGTGGTTAATGTTGCTTTTTTTATTTGTTGCATTTACGATGGCAAGGAAATGTCAAAAACATGATATATTATAATAACATAAAATTTACTTTTGGTCGATGAACTAACACTTCATTTGTATCCTGGATATTCCATTAATTTAACTCTTATGCTGCATCCAAAACTGAATGGTTTGAAATTGAAGTGGTTGAATTTTTTGCCAATTTGAGCATGTTAGCCTGTATGACCTTTCACTAATTCAATTACAGCGAACTACTAACCAACATGACATATTTTAATCTGCGTGTACTTCTTTTTCAGAAAACTGCCGAAAGAAGCTCCGGTATCTTAATTGATCTGTGCTATAATAAATTTATTTTTTGTTGAAAAAAATGAAAGCCGCTACGCTCCAATTAGTGCTTCGCTTACAGCTTGTTTGTTTCCAGCCGAGAGTAACGCGTGCTCGTTTCGGTCAGAAGCAGAAAATCCACTGATTGTTATCTTTTGTTTTGCTCTCACATTTCACAGGACGTCATACCGTACGGGATCAATTTGGATGACATTATGTATATAGACGAAGCTACAGACAGCGATGTTGGTGCCGAACAATAACTGGTGTACACATGGTAAAATAGAGCTCCCAAATTTGGTTTCCTGTATGTGTCAGTGTCAGTATGTATGTGTGTGTCTCTGTTTCGTTCTCTCTTTATATACAGCTATGTAGATGTTTGTCTTCACCAGAAATTCTTTATCGGTGTGCTCATATCGTAGTTGTGATGGTGGTGGTGGTGGTAACCAAGGAAGTAGCCAGTTTGTGTACATTCTTGCCATGGATTCGTTGCTATGGTACTTTGTCCCTTTAGTAATAGCATCTCAAATATCATTCAGTAACCTTTTCTTGTTATCGGGCTCGAAGTAAGATTATGATGTTTAGTCTTTGGCATTTAAAAAATCCTTTTTCTGAACAAAAATTATTCTCTTTCTTTTGCACACGTCTTGTGTAAAAGTTCAACAAAGAAATAGAAATTTGTCAACAAATTATACCAGGAAGCATATTCTTGGTGATGATGAAAACATCAATCCATCACCAAGAATATGTGTGAATTTTACTCTAGTCAGATGCTTAATATTTACTAGTTTAGAGTCAGAAAAAATGCAGGTGGCCTACTTTTCCACATATATATATATATATATATATATATATATGGAAAAGTGGGTCACCTGTATTATATATATATATATATATATATATATATATATATACATGGCAACAATCCATGTTATTAGTTATTTGTGTTTTGTAGTCAGTCTGTGGGCTGTTCAATAATCTGCTCTTTGAGATATGTAAATTGTAAAATTTCTGTTAGCCATTTTCTCTGTATGTAAATATATTTGTATTTAATATATCTACTGTAACAGTATTATTCTATTCTCCATTCTGATTATCCACAAATTTCTCTTTGATGTCCATATTTCGTACGGAGTTCCTTATAAATTCATCATAGTTGTTTCTTTTCAGCAAGAAAATTACTTAAAATACTCATTAATGGTTTTTTTTCTGTGCACGCGTGAATCAGCTTTCAGTATTTCAGGTTGGCATCAGAAGAACGAATTGTTTAGATGATAAATCTTGTCCATATGTCTTCTATTAAAATGTTGCATGTCTGTTTAATGCTGTCAGAAGCTCTCATAGATGAAGTAAAAGCAATTATTTTTTACTTCCCATTGCCTCCCCCCCCCCATTAAGACAAATGGTATGTAGTAAATGTATCGTCTGTGTCACTATCAAAGCTTAGGTTAGGTCGTATGTTGTGTACAATTAAGGCTTCGTTGTGTATCTCTCGTGAGCTGCGTTAGACACTGTTTATGGCATAGAAGTCAAAGATATAGTACCTGCTTTCAGTCTGCATTGGCTCGTGTTAGCGAAATAATCTGCTGTAGGTAGTCTGCGTGGCATGTTCTTCGTCTGTCACAAGTCTGTGTTTAGCAGTCACTGACATAGAGTATCAGCTCAATGTGTGTGTGTGTGTGTGTGTGTGTGTGTGTGTGAGGCAATAAATGTTATTCCAACGAATATCCAACATTTTGTTATCAGCAATATTGTGAACTATTCTAAATGTTGTTTTTCTCTACCACTTCATTGTATATGTCCAGACACATAGTATTATAGACTGTAGTTAACACAAGCTAAACATCATCTTTGAACTGTCATGTAAATATGTACATATGTTACCCAGTGCTATATCTTGTTGTTATTTAAGTACCCGAGCTCCCATCAGTGACATCTTATAGCTAAAAATGTTGAGCCCTCGTTAATTTTCTACTCGTTAATGTGAAGTAACGTGTCTTCTATTTTAATAATCTGTTTTCGGTGTATGATTTTGTTTAGCACCGCATTCGAATACGTCGTTTTAGTTTGCCGACGTAAAATATTTCTATCGGATTTGTTTTAATTTGCTTTCTATTAAAGATGTTTTCCTAACTCAAATCTTGACTGGTTTAGATATGTTATGGTATAATGCCATCATCACTGTTTTCCTAATGATATTTATTTACCTGTTATCATTCACCATCCAACATAAAGCTTTTGTTTACGTCGTGTGTCGACTGATGGGTACGTGAAAATCCACTAACTGATTATTGGATCAGAACCTCCCACTGATTGTGTGTGTGTGTCTGTGTGTATATGTGTGTGTGTGTGTATATGTGTGTGTGTGTGTTAATTTTATGTGATGTGTACTGTTACTCTGCTATTTGTTAATTGTTATCTGTGTGTTGTTTATCTCGTTATTAATGACTTCACTGTCATATCTTGGAACTATTACCTATTTTTGTTGTTGTGCTAAATGTTAATATTAGATGATGATGATGATGATATAATATATATATATATATATATATATAATTGTCTATTTTACATCCTTTATTTCCATTTCATCCTCTCAGCGACTTCTTGAAGTGTGTACAGATGATGAAATATTTGTGTAAGACCAAGTGATCAAGGTATTGTTACATGTGTGCGTGTGTGCGTGTGTACGTGTACGCACACACATAATATACTTTGAGGTTTAGGCCCTTTGATACATTTATAGATGCTAAAGAGAAAGTATATATAATGTCGACCTTTCATTTGTTTTACACTACAACAGCAGTTTATTCAAAGGTTATAATGTCTTTAATTTGAATTTCATTTTAAATCAATTTTATTATTAACTTCACGTGTTTCCGTACACATGATGTAATTTTTTGTTGGGTTTCTTAATTTTTTATTTTGTTTTCAGAAACTGGACAAAGTGCCACCTGTAGTCAGTAATTACGTCATGTGATCAGCATCTGCATTGTTTACAAACCAAGCGTTGACCTGGCAACATGGCTGTTTCAATTGTGTGAGGACAAACTGATCATTTGCTGGCTCCTATCAGAAGGATGATGATGTCAAGAAACCATTCTTTGTTTGTGTTGTTAGTGTTCTGCCAGCCGGCTGCATGGATGACTTTGTACTTCACTGATGCAGCATCCGCTGATAAAAGGTCATTTACAGGAAAAACTGTCAACATTTGATTCTGTGTTCTTCAATGAATGTAATGATAAGATTTGGATGCATCACTTGCAGGCTTACTACAATTGTATTGTAGGATGGCAGTTATGGTGTGTGCGTGTGTGTGTGCATGCGTGTGTGTGCATTCATCATGCCTAGTTGCTTTTGGAACAGTAACAATAACACATAGGTTTACATTGCATTATCTTCACAACAATCATGGAATAGAATCTCATAGCATAGTTGATATTGCTATCTGCAATAACTTATTAGTTCACTGCTGTAGGATACACAAGGTATTGTGTTTTATTGTGTACAGTCAAATCACATTATTTATCGGTTCTTTTAATAATTTATTTTTTGCCTATTCACTGCTGTTAAACTAGTCAACACGGTCAGTATGCACAGAGCTAGTTGTGGTCGTCTGTAATATCAAATGATTTAACTGCCAGTACACATGTCGGTTCATTCGAGATATCATACATGCAGCAGCTGTTGGATATAGGATGATTACAGATGTACAGTTGGTTACGATTGTACAACCGGTTACGTATGCACAACTACTTACAGATACGCAGTTGGTTTTATGGATGCAATTACTTTGAGAGGATTATTTAAATATCGCAGATTGTCTGTCATCTAGCCATCGTATATCTGATCACAGTCAACGTAGCTCGTAGCGATACTTTTATCAACATTGTCATGCTAATGAGGTACTGAATTTGTAATATCGTGTTTCTGAATGCCGCAATTTGGATGCCAGTCCCTTTGGGATTTTTCTCGGAGACAGTATCCACCGGACCAGTTTTGTGTTTGGTTCGGTACTTTACAGGCATTTCAAATTGGAATGGCTGATCGTCACATCGGATCATCTTGTGTCGTGTATTCAGCGAGCGTGTTAATCATAATGTTTTCGGATGAAATGTGCACATTAATCAGAAAAATACTGAGTTATATACAGAAACACAATATCAGCTACACACACAGAAAGAGATTATAATAAGCATGTAATGTATTGGGCTTTTATTGTGATACATAATATGGTAAATTTTGTTACTCCTGATGTAATATATTTGTTTATCTGTTGAGATGTTGGTGGCGTCAACACGTAGTTGGTTCAATCTAGTTGAAGGCATAATAGAATTTAGTCATTTTAGCAATAAACAAACATACCAGGATGTGGAATCATTAGAGATTGTTTTAAAATATTCACAGATAAACAAATCAATAAAGATACGTTCACACATTTATACATCCATATATATATATATATATATATATATATATATGAATGTAAAGACCATTTTTTAACCATTTCTTATTATTAAAGGGCATGTATGTTTCTATGATACTGACCAACTTGCTATGGAATATTTTGATAATTTGGATGCCGTTTGCAGACTAAAAGGAACTCAAGAGTATTTTCGTGCATCCAGGTTTTTGGAGCTGACATAATTCCACTCTTAAAGAGATCTTCACATTCTCGATGAAATCTGCTCCATCATTGTCGGTGATATGTTTGTTATTGTTTTGTTGAAACATCCCGTCACATAAACAATAGGGATCAAACAATTCTATTCCGATCACATTTCTGTGTTTATCAGTGGGCGAGTCAGTCTAGAGCTAAATATAGGACTTGCAATTGTATTCAAGTAACATTGGTCGAGGCTAAATAACTAAAAGGGAGGTTTTACTTCTAAGTTTATACTTCAGGCATGTAGTTTTAGTATTTACTGTAGTGTCTAGGTATATATATATATATTAAAATTATATATAGTTTTAAAATTTGCTGTTTTCATCGGCTATTAGGATATTTCAAAATTGCATTCCATTTTCATGCCATTATTACTGTGTATGATCCTTTACTCTGGTAGCTAGTTGCAGCTTTATATGTTTTTCAAGTGAATCCTCGATCAGCTGATGCTGCTATTGGTTAATATGTTTCTGAAGTTAAGTAACAGTTAGACTGCTCTGTTGATAGTACGTTGTGCTATCAGCGTTGTACAAGATAATACAATTTCATGTCGTGCTTTTGAATAATGGCTAATGTGCATCGGAGAAATGTAATAGAATATTATAGTTTAACGTGAACTTGTAGCTATTCACTCTTTCTTTATTCTGTGTATGTGTTTCTTTTAAATCATTAAAATCATGCATAATAATTATAATAATGTCATTGCTCATTAATTTCTTCAAATTTTGTTTGTGAACTTGAGGTTGCGCTTCTGATTGTCGTCTATGGTACATGGTCAAGAGTCATTTTCGCAAGGTTTCAGATTATGTATATTTTCTTTCTTCGTGATTCTGTTTGGTCCAAATTTGAGCTGCCTTTGATGAATAAACAATCGTCGCATCGTATTTATTTATCGAATTAACGAGACAATTATGTAAATAATGGTTTGTATGCCGACGTCATACCTGGATGTTGTAATTGCATTCGTTGGTTTAAAACTTGTTCTGGCTTCCATTTCTGTTTGTTATCGAGTCTTGAAACTCTACACTGTTGTCGTTGACGTTGTTGTGGCAATTTTTTGCATTAGGCTCTCGTGTAGTCTGCATAATATTATATTGTGATGTCGGTTGTGTTTGGCTCGATGTCAACACCATGCAGTGTCAATGGAATGTTCTATTTCCCAGCAGTGCTGTTTACAGTTAACTCTGTTATTATGTGTACATGTGTTTTAGGATGCAATGTTATGTTAATCATGTTATTTGGAATATCAATCTGTGTGTACACGCTGTTCTTTCTACTGTTTGTTTATTTTTATTCATTTAAAAAGTAGTACAAAAGATTGTTCCCTTTGCCGTCTGCCTTTTTGTGTTCATTCAGTGTGTGTGTATATAATGCAGTGTCGGAAGGGTTGTGTATTTACACGATGCTTTGTCAGTGTCGTCTTAAGATGTACGTCTTACTTTTGTTCTGAACAGTGATTCAGTTCACCCACTCAGTTGAACATACAGCTTGGCATAATCTGTCGATGTTTTCATTTAGATGAACTGCGTTGTATGTTAAATCCCTCCAAATGGTAATTTATCAAAATTGTTATTGATCATTTGAAAGGCGATCATTCCTTTAGAATGTGAACAGCTCTCATCATAATCTTTGTCCCGTGTTTTTCATAAAAAAAATTATTTTGAGTGCAGGAATATTAATGTTGAAGAGCAATTGTTAAGAATTCATAATCGGTAGAAGTTAACTGTATTTGATGCCAACTGGAAGTAGTTAATGTAATTTCCACACTGAAACAATGGTTATTATTGAGTTTGGATATCTTTAGATCTGTTTTTGTTGGTTAGCTCATCTTGGGATACTTTTGTAAATATTTCTAATGACTCGACTGTCTTTATGCTTGCAAGAATGTGAATATCATGATTCTGAGATATAAAAATAGGGAACTTATGTCTTTGGTCTAATTGCAAACATGTGAGAGAGAGAGACAATTTATTCATTTTACTTACTGTATGTACGCTGGAATATAATCCAGTCTACGTTGCACTAGTTTAATCTAAAATCTGATTATTTGATAACATTATTTAACTCTGTGTGTGTGTGTGTGTGTCTGTGTTATTCCTAGATATTACACCCATCTTAGTATGGTATTACTGGGAGCGTACTTAAACAAGTTATTTTACATCCATGGACATTTAATCACGGAGTGTTATCGGCCTTCTACCATGTATCGAGTTCAGTAAGGATGTCACAGACTACTGGCTACTGAAAACATATCGAATAAATAAATTAAAAAAATAACAT
Source organism: Paralvinella palmiformis (assembly GCA_025642065.1). Taxonomy (NCBI): domain Eukaryota; kingdom Metazoa; phylum Annelida; class Polychaeta; order Terebellida; family Alvinellidae; genus Paralvinella; species Paralvinella palmiformis. The sequence goes on along the minus strand of JAODUP010000141.1, from coordinate 857,111 downwards.
AGCAAAATAATGACGTAATCGGTTTATTTAGCTTGATGATTGCCACTAAGTAAAGCAACTCTTGAAGTGGTTTAAGTTCAGCCAGTACGCCATCATCAGCATTGATCAGGGAGTCGAGGTCCCTTCTTCGCTGTGTTTCCTTGAAATATTGCAGCCATACGCAAACATTAAGAATAGCACCGAAATGATCAGACCACTAAAATTTTTTTTGTCGATCAGCCTATTTTCATGCTGCAAGCTTTATGGAACTGTTCGTCAAATGATCACGACTCATTACTGGAATGCCGAGTTGCCTAATTTTAGGGATGTCGCCAAAAGGATGTCGGGTTGTTTTATCTGGGACTCGAGATTGTTTATAAAAGAGCAGCACCTAAATTAAACTGTTTCTCATCTACGGCTATGCTTTTGTCTGATCATGATACCAAGTCCCTTTTCTAGAGTCCCAATAAGATTTGTTTTCACTGAAACTTCATCAGAACAAGAAACTGATTAACGCGGCACCAGCCACCATAAACTTATCCATCGTTCAGATAAGGTTGCTGAGAATCTCTAGCATCCTGTCCACACAGAACCTCAAAAACTAACTCATCCGAAATGATCTCCATTTGGTCAAGCTAACTCGGGAGGCCAACAACTGTAAGCTCCGGAAAACCAGCTTCTTGTTGCTATGATATTCCCAAATTGGAACTTGACAGATCATCATAGAAGTCGAACTGATGTTGGATAGGACCTGTGTTTGAACAGGATTGCTGAGGGCTTCAGAGGAGGGTTTCATCTACTGATATCGAGGAGTCCTGAACCAAACATTATTGTTTTAACAAGTCAAGCTGCTGGATCACTTTTGTTACTCCAGAATTCTCTATTTGGTTTCCATGATTTCATGTGCAAGTTTTTCTTTCTACAAGGTTTTTTCGTAAAAAAAACACCGAACAGAATAACAGTATAATTTTTATTGTATTATTTCCACATGGTCGAACATACATACATTATAAATGTACATTATGTATTCAGCATATAGTAATTTATTCCATCTTTGGTTCTTGATTTCATTCATAAATTCCAAACATAATAAGATAACACGCAAAAGAAGATTCGAAGAACAGATAATAAATAGAATCTTCTAAATAACTGATTAAACCACTTGCAACAGAAAAGGATAATTTTACCTATGCATCAGTTATTAATTTGGCAAGGACAAAAAAATAAGATTGGACAATGACTTGGGGGGGGGAGTTTGGTCAAAATATTTGTTTCTTTTGAAATTTCAAAACCTGTTTGATTAAAACACCAAAAGAAGCCAATCTTCAATTCTTCCCTAATTTTAGTATTGAATGGATGGATGAATGTTGCTAAACGACAAATTTTAGTAGTGAAAGAAAACATGTTGCAAATATGTAATTATTTGAATACAGTTAAATTTAATTGTTTTAGCCTCGGTTCATGGTCACACTTGGTACATGTGCCTGAGAGGCGATTTTGTAGGGAAACATATCTCACCAACATGGGTACGAGCCAGATTTGAACACGCAACTTGTAGGTTTGCAGTGTTGCCCCAATCACTGCACCATCAGAATGCACTCAAATTTGTTTACATAACTGTTACACGGAGAAATCACACGACATTCTTTCCCATTCTGTTTTGCAAAATTTTATGTCTGAAGCTTCATCTCATTTCATCATAAAATATGACATGGATATGTAACTGTACCTCCCTCATTTATAACAATTATTTACAGACATATACAAGAATACTTACATACATCACTCGTCCATCTACAGAAACAACGATAAAACAGTTGCTAGCCAAACAAGCAATGAAAACAGTTTCATTCTGGACAGCCTTCTTCCTACAATTGCTGCAGGATATATCACACTTTCCATCCAAGTTCACGACATTCAGACTAAGTTAATTGTCAAGGAAACGGTTTATTTTTCAATTAAATTCCCAGGAATTTCTCCAGGTAACGTTGTCAACGAGAGTTGCCCAATTCGCCTTTCATTTAGAAAATCATTCCCTTAAAATTCACAAAGAAAAGAAAAATTTGCAGTTTGTGATTTCCAATCTGAAAGAAACTGGAAAAGAATTTAAGTGATCTGTGTAACAGTCCAGCATACCAGTAATCACCTTCAGTGTTAAATGAAGGACCAAAATGTCTTCCCAACAAGTTAACATCATCAATAACGGCATCACCTATTTAGTATACTTCAACCTGCAAAGTTACCAGATCACACGAAACAAGCCAAGTAATATTGCAATTACACAAACATCAAACCTGGTACATCAGTAAACATTATGGATAAATACTACACCTTGTCAAATATAATGATTGCTCAAACAATAATAATTAACACACATTAATTGGTCTATCACAAATAATAAAACCGCATTCGTCAAATCGGTCATTATTTACAGTAACGCAGATCCAGAGCATTCAAATTAAGTACCCAAATATAGGCGGGAGGGGGATACTTAATAATGCAGCTTGGCCTAATATAAAGCATAACACAGAGCCAGTCAAACCATCCACATTAAAAGCCTGAGGACTTTATGAAACGGCACAAAAGCCAGAAAGTCTGATAAGGAATGGGCTCATTAATGTGGTGAGGACATGAAATGACAGTCAGAGATACAGATCCGAATCGAGTCGAAGGATGCTAATCAGTCAATATAAACTTGAGGAATACACATCAGTTTTATCTGTCATTTGGCTGGATTTAGAAAAACAATAGCCACATCCAACTACATGTTTATTCCTGGATATAAAGATGAGTACGTCTTTTATTAATGGGATTTATTACTGTATAGCACTGTACATGTATACTGTAAGATGTATCATCCTCGCTTGTATATTACACTGTCCTTGTGATAATAAACACAATTATGCCATACAACATCTGGTCTCACTGTAGCTGCGTGTTCAACTGTCCCAGGATACGCAGAGTGAGCTCACGCAGAGACTGAAATGCAGACGACAGAATTCATGAATAATCATTTAGTTCATTTGTGCTCAGAAATAGATGAGAAACCACACACACACAAGCTGCTTCTGATTCCAAAACATTAACTAACAAAGAAAGCAATTTATCCCATCCAAATCATCCAAAAACCGAAATTGCTAACAGCAAAAACCACGTTCGTCCTCCCCATTTGAAAACATATTTTTTGATTGTGCTTAAAACAAGAAAGACCAGAGAATATAAACAGTTTCTACCTGCGGTTTACAATACTCCTCAAGCCAGCTGAAGATACAACCAGATAGCTCGGCAAAATTGGCAACCGATATTGACGCATTAAACGACTGGAACAACGTATCCATAATCTGCTGAAACTGATGGGGGATAAACATAGAACAATCAAATGTTGAACAATAAGATACGGCAGAATATTGCTACTGAAAAAATAAGACTTCTGTATATGAAAACAAAAGAGAAAACAGACTTTCCTGAAGTACCAAGTTAACTGTAATCTTAGAAAAAAATGTATTGTCTCTCAGATGTTTTTTAAACAGATTCACAAAACACTCAAACTAATAGACCAAATAGTTTTAGTGCCAATTCTAACAAAAGCTGGAAAGACATCTGTATGAAACAGAGACATTATACGATTTGGTTTTCTATAATCTGGGGTGCACAATAATACACTGAATTAATAATCCATTCATATAGGTAATAGGATTAAACACTTCTATAGTTAATGCTGAATATATCCCGAGTCTTGTAGTTTATAACTAGCTCATATAATCTAATAATCATATAACTTGCACGACACATCACTGATTATAATACTAAATTATGTGATTGATTTGTTCAGATAATTCTTTACATAGATAATGCCACACAAATAAAGACATCAAATTTCTTCCATGATTACTTGAAACTCATATATCTTGATTTCACCAATCACTTACCATGAAGGACACTAGTAACCTAAATGTAGTACCCCAATTAACATATGTCTTAAAATATTCTTTTGATTATCTATCAGCAGAATTAGTGTGAAGGAAGTAGTACTTACCACCTGGAACTTGACTTCATCCGAGACTTGATTCTGTCCATGTTGTGGCGTGCTCTGGTGAGCTTTAACGATATGTTCATAGTTGCTATAACAGAGAAAAATACGACAACAGGGTTAATGAAAATAAAATAGCTCAATTATTTGCTAAAATATTTGTCAAAAGGTTCAAATCTTATATGGCCAATATATATTTTTAATCAATCATAGCTGATTATCATTGGCACTCAATCAACCTAGACCAAACCTCCCTAGAACATGAAATAAACAGCCTTCTGGTGCCAATGCTGGGTAAAACGTTGTCAGGATTCTAATTGACATAGCCCAGATCATCAACAGACAGATGATGAAGATAATGTTTGATAAACTCACAGAACAAAATGCTGATGTTCTTCATTAAAGAAACTGGCACAAAGACACTGATTGATTGTTAGCGGTTTTAATTTATGTTATCAGTGAAAATTTCGGGACTGCCAATTTTGCGCAGGTTGCTTTGATTCTTAGTTGACCAGCCTTGCCAACTGGGATAGGCTGCGATTTCATTTCACACTCTGCATCTCCAATTAACCAACAAAGTTTCCAACATCAGAAATTCAGGATAAAACGTACGCCTTCATTATTTTGAGAGCCATCACTTCTTTACGAAGATTATCCAGATCATCTTCTTGTTTCTTCTTCTCTCGCTGGAGATACTGGATGTAGTCTATTGCTAAAATTAAGAAAAAGCAAGGAAAAGTCACCATTTCATTTCCTTGAATTTATCATTACATTGGATAAAGAAAACATTCGGCAGAAACAAGCTATGTTTATTCACTCACTCAACTGACAGTGATTCGTTTAGACTTATACAAGTATTGGTCATCAAGTGCTGGACAAAAATTACTTATTATAAGTATTATTGGTCACATTTATTTGTTACTTGAATGTTTTGTCACTTTTACAACAATGACAGATAATCGGAGATGGCAAAGAAGCTGATAACTGCTGAAAAAGAAGCCAATTCCATTTAGATAAGAACAAATCTGGTTGATGGTGTAGCTTCAGTAATCAGTAAACAAGTGCAGACTAGACATTTTTTAAACACTGTATGTCAATTACCATTTCTTTCCAATTCGCTAATACTGTAAAATAATACTACAAAATGAACGATTGTGTGTTTATTGTCGGTGCAGGTCACATTTGGGATATATAGCGAGTTGGGTGGGTGGCATCCTACAAAAATATTCCACAAACACAGATAACGGTGGTATCTGAGATCTAACTTAAAATATAAAGTGCCCTCTGGCATGCAAAAAGAGAGAGATAATAGCTGTGGAATGAACAAAATAAACACCCACATGGTAATAAACTGCCATATGATTTGATTATATAACAAAATACAATCAAGTTTACACAGCAGCCTTGAATGGTATAATATCAGAGGGTAACGTTACAAAGTGTCAAAAACTTTCATAATAACAAAATATTCTTGCTTATTAACCCAGATTCTTTGTTTTTTATCAACATTTAAAAAAAAACATGTTTGACCTTTAATCAACAAGGAATGGCTGAATGTGATGCTGTTTAATCGTGAAGGTCTATGCACCAAATCTATGACAACCAAATTCCCTGAATCAGATAATTTATTCCGATTATTTGAAAGTCTTTCAAAGCAATTCTTTGTTGACCAAAACCTTTTTTAAATGATTCTAAGAGTCAACCTGTCACTTATATCTTGTACATCATACATAAATTAAACATTTTGTAGGTAGAAATGTTGTAATAAGTTTGTGTTTAAATGGATCATTTTGAGTTGGCAGCATGTAGCTAATTAATTATACAACAGAATATGCATGCATGTCCAGTGTTCATCAACAGATAGTGGTGACCTTACATACATAACTGAACAAAACTATACCAAAACACACACACATGTTGATAACACTAGTATATATTAATATATTACTCTGCCTGATCGGGCTTGCCAAGTGAAAACGGACTGAACTGAATATTCATGAGGATGCCTTATGTGGCATCTAACTGCTGTTCATGATATGAATTTCATGTGTCCACAACTAAAATATCCACATTTTGTAAATCACAGTTTTCATAAACTTAAAATATGAAATGGCTAGAATTATTCTTACCTACAGTTATAATCTTATATTTTGCAACAGGATAAAGATATCCAAACAATCGGTTTAAAAACTAATACATCCAGAACAAACATCAGTGAAGCATCAGTAAGGTTTTTACTTCTTAAGGTAATGAATGCTTTATACAAGATAAAACTCTCTGCATTCACAAAATATTTTTCTCGTGTTTCCATTGTACAGAACAAATCCAGTATTTTTCTATCCTCTCGAAACCCTGATAAGAAGGAAAATTTAGTTAATCTGTGTATGTGTGTGTGCTAATGTACTGACAAACTATACTCACTCACTCATTATTAGAGCATATATCCAAATAACTATGCAACAACAATTTCTCAACTCCAGTACATTAATTTGTGTTCTTACGTGAAAAGGATATAAGACTTATTTGATCAATATTATACAAGAAGCACTTTGTAAATGTTGTGTCAACATACATTTCTGTAAGATGGTCGCTTTGCTTAGTTTCTGACAACTCAATGTATCTTGCTGCTGACAGGTTGGCACAATCGACTGGAGTTCTTCGTATCCTTTCTGTAAAAGATCGAACAACGAACAATTACATGTTTATTTCATTTAAGCGAAAAATTTGTTTAGTTTATCAGATGATGTCAGTAAGACTAGATTTCTGAAAGGTGACACCTATTCCTCATCAGTTATAATATATGCAGAATTGGCAGGCTTAACCCCACCGTATTAAACATAAGTTAGCCATACCTCCACTTTGGAGAAAAAACTGGATTAAACTTATTTTCAGGCATTATACATCACTAACTAATTGGAAACAGCAGCTGAAATGCGATATATACATGTGTGTGTATTACACTATGTTGCAATAAAAAAAATTAAGCTGTTCAGATGCAATTTGGCTATTGTGCACATAGACTCTGAATGACAATGACATTATGATTCAATCCCCCACTTTATGCTTCATTTACTTGTACTGAAGCAACATATAAAATTAATCTTGTATTACTCTTATTTCATGGGAAAGCATTATATTAGCAAATACTTTCATCTCCTGCCACATGGATACTTAAGACAACCCACTGGCACTCCAAGGATCAACAACATATAGGAACACCAATACTAGCCAACAGCAGTCAGTTCTGGTCATCCAATCACTGATGACTAGAATAATTGAAATACGTCAACAGACAAAATCAACCAATCACATAACAAATTAATTGACTTGCATCATCAAAAAACAAACACGATCATTTTAGTCTGATAGTGTCTATATGTTTCTATCAATATTTCAAATACTGGATCATTTTGGATGGCGCCATTACACTTTTATTTTGTGAAGCAATATTAATTTGGAACGGATAAAAATTTAATGAATAGGATCGATAATTTTTGTAATAAATTTATGCAATTAACAAAAGTTAATTGAATCAAATTAACCCCAGTTCTGCGCGGGATAATCTTCATACACAATATATACAGTGCAGCTTAAGGGATTGTACACTATTTTTATATTCATTATCAAGTGTTATGTACTATATAGCCATAAGTCCTTAGTGCAGTACATACTTTGATTGCATCTCTCCGTTTCTGTTCAGCGTAGGTATGTGCTTCACGACGTCGATCTTTGTAACTCAAAGATGCAGAATTCTGGCCACGAGACGGAGGATCACTGTCTTCGTCATCTGTGGATAAATAATGGCGTAGTTATGAAGAATGAGAAGACAATGATGGAAAAACATCTTTGAAACTGATCAAAGAACGCGATCAGAATCAACTAAACAAGTCATGATTCCTAAAATTGATCAACAAAAAGTTTTAAATGATTTTTAAAAGCCAGAAATGATCAACGGAATTGTTAGAAAGAAAGAAAATGAACAGTGAAAGAAATGGTGGATTCAAATCAAGAATTTCTCAACTTTTCGCCCACCACTTTATCATCAATTTTTTGTGGTGAGTTTAAACTATAATAAGTATTACGATTACACCAGAACAATCACTAATTATCCAAATACACAATACAATTGATATGAATTATCATGTGTATCCCACCTGTGTTGTGAGCAGATGAAGCCGAGGAGCAGCTGATGGCATGGATTGAACCTGTGCTCGATGTGCGCGAATAAGAAAATGGCCCAGCTGAACCTGTGGCGGGTGGACTCTGAGGCTCAAGCTTGCCAGTCAATGCTTCTAAGAGACCTGACAAAAAACTGTACTCGGTTAGAAATCACTGATTAATGCTGCAAAAACACAGTTCAGTAACAGAATTTAGCTCTGTTGACGAAGAACACATGACATGAGCATGTAGCCCAAAATCGCAAGTATTAAATACTTATTGAAAAGATATATTAGGTTCTGATGTTTACTCCTTAAAGAAAAGGTACTACAACATGTTCTTGTGGATACTTACAAAACATATGGTAATTTTATAAATATTTTACAAGCCTATGGCTATACCACCACAGTGAATAAAAATATCAAACTCATAATTAATGTAAATTGACATATTAAAATAATTTTGGCCGTGGCCGTCTGAACACAATCTGTTTCATTTACATCTAAGGTTAATGAAAAAGAAAAACTTCATCATGGTTTACAAACCATTATGACACAAAATACTTTCTATTAAATTATCCTACATCTGGGATATTATGTAAAACAGAAATCCAAGAAGTCAAAAATGTGTGGCTGGCTAAGTGCCCCAAACAACCACAATGGAATCAGTACCAAATGATCCTACTGCTGTAACAACATATCATTGCATGAAGAGCACTAAAATTTCTATAAGGCTCCCTATAAGAATTCATGCAAAATGGCATTCTAACATTCCTATCAATTGAATATTTAGCTCAGGGATGGCAAAATGTCCATAACATTTACTGTAACAAAGTAACATTTATTTTGAAACACAATAAAAACTTTATGAAATGTTATATACAGTACAGGGTGGTGGCTAACTTACTTCCATGTTGTTTAATTGGACAGAGGCATAGACTATTACACAGATTACTTCCACGTCATATATAAATCTTATACTATAAAAGCATGAGGTCTAATATTTCACAAGGCCCCGCTGATATAAAGCAATATCATCAACTGATAGTATTGGATGTTGTTCCACAAGATCTTATCATTGTTTAATATATAAATACATATTTACAGTATAAGGCCAGTACACTAAAGGAAATATTTGAATCTCAAAAGGAAACTATTAAAAGGAGGATATACTTCATGCTAAAACTTTACATTTCTATTGATCTAATACACTAGGAAATGGTCAAGACAATGTGAAACAAGTAATAAATATGATATTACAGGAAGGTAAACAATAATGAATTAGTGTACTCAAACAACAAATCAGCTATTTGCTACTAGTTGGTGTTAATTAATTTGAGCAATTATACTTCCACCTGTCTACAAACACAAACAGGTTGACACCCACCTGCATCTATGCTAATCTGATCGATAAAACCGGCCTCAGCCATGGCAGTCACCTGTTAAAATGCATACTGACACCTGAAAAAAAAGACGTCAAACAGGAATATCACAAGTGAGCACAGACACTTTTTGTTCGCCTTTATATTACCAGGACAGGGCCTGAAAAATTGGTTGCCTGGGGAAAGTATATTTTGATGCCGGGTTAGTGCTGATTCATTCGGGCAAGTGCCTTTTTGAGATGAAAATATGTGTGTGTCCATGCCAGATGAGCAAGCCAATTAAAAAATCTTTTTTTCCTGCTGCGTACCTATACTTATAATCCACAATGCAAGGCTGGCTGTGAGTACCAGCTATACTTAAACCCAATTCCATATATACACTACATGCGAATCGGACATTGCAGTATCCTTGTGTTTTGGACATACCTCTCACCTTCTTACCTATTTTTCTTGGGAAAGCCTGCCTGGACACTCGAATCAGATGATTGAATGCAGAATTTTATGACTGGAGGATCATAAAATTCAGGATTCAACCATCCGTTTTGTACAGTTGCACATATAGAATCACTCTCATATGTTTTCCATTTTTGGTCAAAATTGCATAGTACATTCTCGGCTTAAACCAAGATTCCATATATGGGGTATGCATAATGTGACATTGCAGTAGCATATGTCACTATGTGACATTGCAGTATCCAAGTGTTTTTGGACACCCCTCTCACATTGTCACCTATTATTCTTGGGAAAGCCTTTCTTTTATGACCCAGGTCATAAAATATGGATTCACAGTTTTGTCACATTCAGAAATCCCATATGCAGTTCCACATATGGAATAATACTAGTATGATTACACGTTTTCAATTTTTTGTTGGATTTGCATAATGCATATATGGAATCTCGGCTTAAGACAACACATTGCCTATTTAAATGGTGTTGCCCATTAAAAGCTGTATTCATTGCAGTTTACTGGCCACTTGTTCTTGGTAATTTTATTTATATAGTGAGAGTGAAAATGGCTGTAGGTAACTCAGCAAGGCAGCAATGGGCTTCACTGAATAAGCATTTCTTATCAAAAACTTCTCTATTTGTTGATTTTTATGGCAAATACATATTTATATGTTGGCAGGTGAAATGTGGCAGATTTAAAATTAAATGGTAATTTTGGATCAGGTGAAAATTTGTTGGGCAAGTGAAAACATTTGTTGGGCAGGTACATTTCCAACCTACTTGACCAGGAGCAACTGATTTGAATTTTTTTCTGGCTCTGCACCATGATCCAAGACAGACAGTGATAACAGAATATGTTATAATAAAGTGGGTGGTTCACCAAATAAGACAGAAGCATAACTTAAGTAATTAATCACTATCAAGAGTAATACAATATATTTCCTATCAGTGACTTGGGATGTTTTTGTTCACAGGTTTATGTTTCTCAAAACAAATATACTTTGGTTGTAACTCATTATTAAATATGAAGCAACGGATCAAGACCTCCACTAGTACTCTTTCACATAACTACTGCCCAGATCTACACCCAATAACTGACATTTTATGTCAGCAAACAACTAGTGATACAGCAGGTTGTACAATGAATGGTATAAGGTACTCTTCAACATTTAAATTTGTCTGGTTCTGTTAAATATTAAACAAACTTAAAAGCTGCATTGCATGATGACTATAAAGCTTACTCCAGTGGATGGTTACTTGGGTCTTCAGCCCATATAACTAAGGATTTAGAATAACAATAAAATTAATTAACAGCATAGTCCACCCTCAGAAAAAAAGTGTGTAAACGATCACCCACATATTAAATAATCCAGTTCAAGGTGCTGAATAATCAACTTTTAATGGCCTGTGGGTGCCACCATTTTGAAGGTAGACAGAGACTGGTAGCTCCTGAATGCTGACGTCACTTCAACGCATCTGGTTGACCTGAAGTCTGTAGTGCCCATACAAAAGCACATAAACAAGTGTGAGCAAAGAATTATTCCAGAACATAACACAAATGTGTTGTTAAAATTACGTCATGAATGACACACAACCATATCAGTTTGAACCAGAAGAAAGCTGACAAGAGGAATATGATTCAAAATGGCTCAGATATTAACATTCAAGAGAAACCATAATCCACTGTCAGTATAGAGATCGCCGATGTGACGTCAGAGCATTTCAGTTTGCTCCTTCCCGCCTTCTAATCTGGCTTCCGGTGCAGCCGTAATGGTGGCCCTCCAGTGATTTGGAGTATTTCCATATATCTATGATATCAGGTATATTTTGTGATTATTATTGTGGAATTTTTAGCTACTATTCTAAGCATTACATAATTAAAAAATATTTTCCGAGGGTGGACTGTCCCTTTAAATTCTATAACAAATAACTATCACAATCAATTTGAGACCATTGTAAGGATGTCACCTTCATTACACTAAACAGTCTCATTGATGATCGCTGCTGACATGTATGTTGCCATCACCAACATCATAGCCCCAACCAATATTATATTTACCGCCATTTAAGAAATTTATATATAATATATATGCACGCCAACAAATAATATACTGGTGCACTAATGTATAGAAAGTTGCAGGATTCCAGATCTGTTTGAACAAGATTGCTATGTTAACAATATCAGATTTCCCGCAATTTCTGTAACCAGGACATGATCTGTATACCAGCAACTTTCAGTATTCACGAACGAGGTGTTAACATTTCTCATTGGTTGAAAACCGGGCCAATTATAAACCAAAATGAACAGGGTACCCCAAGAAGGGGGAACATTTATCAGCAACAGAGAAATGGCATAAGTCAGTACTTGGTAACTATCTATGAGTGGGTAGTTACAGTGCCAGCTAATAGGAATACTAATAGTGACTTGTTAAATCTTGTATTATAACTGTGTTAAAGATTTTTATTAATCATTTGATGCTGAAGGTGCACTTGAAAAAAAAATTTTTTTTATCAAAGATTAATTCTGTATTAAATATTTTGTCATATAACTCACTATTAAAGTATTAGCATCAAAATCCATCCATCATTTCATACTGTTATCCTGTGAGTGGAGGAGAAACCAACAAATGTGCTCACGGTCATCTACACAAACGCAGATATGTTAACCAACAACATAAATTGCTGCTGCTGACCAGTATAATTGGGACGTGGTCCTGGTAACGGAGGTAAAGCCGAAACACTCTACAGAACCTACCAGTGAGCCTATGATCACAATGAATGAATACCAGTCTTACACCGACTTGGATCGCTATATATGTCTCGAACAGCATTGACCACCTAGTGACTGAAGTCAGTTTGAACATAACATATGAGGAAAGCATTTGGCTGCACATCAAAGTAAAAGGTAACGAACGACAAGGTGCTTTGAGGTTGTGTGTAATGGAGCCCATCCAGCACAGAGCAGAATAACTTAAAGGTATTTAATCACCTGAAAAAATACCAGAGTATGATTACACCCACACAGTTATAGCAGGGGATTACAATTATCCAGAAATAGACTCAGGGTTGGGTTTTATCAGTGTGTAAACCAGTTTCAACACTTACAAGGCATTACAACACTATCAAATACCCAGTCAATTTACATGTTGCTAAGTGGCATCCTACAGGGCAGTGTCCTGGGACCGATATTGTGGCAGATGAAGTTTAATGTAGATAAATGCGAAGTCCTGCAACAGGAAGTCTGTGTATAAGATGGAGAGTGTCAAGCTGTTTGTCGATGACACCTTAAAGTTCCATGATCATGTATGCTATGCAGTAAACAAAGCCAGTAGGTTACTGGTGCTAATCAGATTGACCTTCTCTTGTATAGACGAAGAGACTCTACCAAGGTTATTCATGACCTTTGTCAGGCTTTATCTAGACTATGGGAATATTATATGGCATCCCCGATATCGGATCAATAAGTTAGAAATTGAGAAGATACAGAAATGCGCTACTATGTTATATGGCATATCTGATTATAACATTAATCGCCTTCAGCGAATTCAGAATAGTGCAGCTCGCATTGTAACAAATACTAGAAAATATGATCATATTACCCCAATTCTTCAAAAACTACATTGGCTACCTGTTAGACAGCGTATCCATTTTAAGATTCTGTTAATAACTTATAAATCTATTAATGATATGGCGCCAGAATACCTGTGTGAACTGGTTTCCATTAGAAAGTCATCCCGAAAACTCAGGTCATCCAGTCAGATACTATTGCAGGTGCCAGTGTCTCGGCTCAAGTCATATGGTGATTGTGTGTTTAGTGTTGCAGCCCCCAATTTGTGGAGTAAGTTGCCGACAAATATTAGAAATTCGTCGTCTCTTGGAAATTTTAAGTCTCTTCTAAAAACACACCTATTTAAGGTCGCTTTCACAGATAAATAATTATTATCTTTTAAATCATTACAGGGTTTTTACAGACATTATTTGGGATATTATTAAATTACATATTATTTGTACAGCGCCTTTGAATGGCTCCTGCTAGTAAGGGCGCTTTATTAAATATATATTATTATTATTACTATGTTGGTCCCACGCCTGAAACATCTACCATATGAGGAAAGATTACAAGCCCCTAAATTACCATCACTGGATTCAGACATCGCCATGGAGATAAGATCCAGGTGTTCAAAATCATGAATGGGTTAGATTCCAAGATATTCTTTCTCAGAGCTGAAGGACGATATACCAGGGGCCACAAGTTACTCGGGTTTTACGTAGGCTTGAAGTTCGTAAGAACGTGTTCAGCTATGTATTTTGATATCCTAATAAAATTGAAATGGCATTTGTTTCACTGGCTTGTTGGTAAATTTCAGCCATGAACCATTTATGCAAATATATTGTCATGTATTACACAGATTATAGAACCACTAACATATGATAAGGATTCGGTACAAACATCACTTAACGTCACATCCTGAGAACCCCTGTAAACAGTCACCTATCATCCATGTCCACGATCATGATGATTGATTGTCAATAAAAAAATTATTATACAGTACAAGTGGTAAATAACGAACAGTCAGTAGTAGGTAGTTTACCGATAGATGTCACCACTGTATTTCATTCTAGATATAAAATACTGTACGAATAATATCAAACAAAATACCTGAAAGTAAATGTTGAACAAAAACTTTCTTTTACGTGTTTTACGATTGTTAACCACAACCATAAACGGAAGTTAGTGTCTTAATGGTTCTACTATTTGCCACTTGGATATTTCCCTTCACGAAGACACAACCCCCCTCCCTTCCCAGCTTGACGATACAACGCATAACGCAAATTTGAGCTTAATCAAACAATAATTTCAAAATGTGATTAATTTGTTTTTGGTTATTTCATGATAATATTAATATAACTGCAGGCACCATCGGATATATAATTTGAATAATGACAGATGGATTATATATGGCGTTAAATATTCCTATTTATATACAGATGGCAATGACACACACACAGCAAAATATGTCACTGGATCGTGACACCCAGTTAAATTTCTCATCTTCCTTGAATAATTTAGAACGACGTTGATTATTGCTGATATTCGACTATAGATGACTCAAAATCTTCCATAATTCAATCATCACCTCACAACATTATGTTAAATCACCTGAAACGTCAGCATTACATATTGTGCCTCTAAAATTGTGCCAGTAAAAATGTAGGAATTATTTTTAACAAATGTATTAATATATATGAACATTTAACATAAATCTGCTAACTGAGCTATGTAAGAACAATCACTGTCTAAAACGATTCTTGACCCTAAAAATAAGATCTATAATTGTTACCGTAATTTATGATTTTGTCACATATCGTATATACTATTTTATCCCACTGTTATATGTCACATACGATTATAACATGAATCTATTTCAAGAAATAAGAATAATCCAGCTTGAAGATATGATCATACCGAACCAATTCTTCAATAACTACATTGGTCAGCAACGTATATCTATTTCCAAGATTCTACTAACAACTTATACATCTACAAATCTGAATACGTGTGTGAACTGGTGTCCATCAGAAAGTCATCCACCCAGAAAATTCAAGTTATCCAATCAGATATTATTGCACGTTTCTTTCCATTCGGTTCAAGTTATTTGGGATTTTGTGTTTAGTACTCATGCAACCCTCACATGTTGCCGGTGGATATTATAAATGATCCTTCTCTCGAAATGTTTAAATCTTTTGTATAAATTTACTCACCTGGTCTAAGGTTGTTTTCACCCATAAGTAATGTGTGTTTGTGTGTGTCTATGTGTGTATATATATATATTATATATATATATATATATATATATATATATATATATATATATATTACCCACATACCATTAGTATCAACATTTCTAGATGAATACAGTTTATTAGACATATTCAAGTTAACCCAAATGAAATAAGAACACATGCACATAATTATATATAGATTTGTAATAAAACGAAAATTATTTCACAAATATATATATAATGTTGACAATTTAACATTTGTATTTGAATACAAGTATTTTTAGCCTTGGTTATTAAAATATTGTTTTGATTAAGCTAGTTATGATTACCTTTGATGCGTAATATTATCTAGACACGTGATTCTATTTCTTGCATTTTGTCACTCTCAGAACTCAATATTGTATATATTTCCTCATATTGGATATACTGATAGAAGGTATATTAGTAGCTAAAACAACTCGCGCACTTGCTGTTACTGAGATATTTCTGTACTTTTTCATTGAATTTTATTTCAGCCTAACTTTCTGGCGGCTTAGTATTTGTCACAATATACAACCTAAACTGTTTTTATGTACACTGGTTATTTTCAAAACGCTAGACATATGTGTGTTATAATCGGCAAGCAAGTCTCGATTACACGTAAGACTATATATGTGTATATAGAAGCAGAAATTCAAAATTTTATTGATTACCTCTTTGTACATATCCCGTCGAATTAGTCCAACTATAAATACATATGATTCATACACGCATCAAACATAAGGAAATTTGTAAACACAAATAATGGCATAATTTAACCGAATATATTTGGATGAACACATAAATTCAATATTTTAATTGTATTAAATCAGTTGCATTAATTATATTATGGATTTGATGTTGAATAATATATTGTACATGATCTTGACAAATTTTCAGAGCTTTGTTACGTATAATAAGCATCGTCTTTTACTAATTGACACGATTTGTTGTATTTATTAAGAGATCAATTTATCTTTTATGGTTCCGTGTTGACGGTTTTCTTTCCAAGATGATGCTCAGATTCTTTCTGTAACATTTCAAAGATGATTTTTGCTCGAAATTGGTGCCGACTGTATGGAGTATAAGATGAGGAATTGATTATTACCTTTCCATCTTTTGAAAATATCATCAGTTTAAATTAAATTCATATTAATTTGTGCGATACTATAATTAAGTGGTGACAGTAATAACAGCAGCAACGTACAGCATTAATATTAGCATTAGCAACAACAACAATAACAAGAACACTAATAATAATAATTATTATTATTATTGTTCTTGTTGGTATTATTATTATTATTATTATAAGAAGAAGAAAAGCCATAACAACAGCAATTATATTACTACTACTCCTATGGCTACTAATACTATACTACACTTACAACAACTAGTTGTGTTTTATGTAAAATAATAAATGCCTCAAAACAGAATTATGCTATCAGGACTGAAAAGGAAACGCAACACAACACAGTTTAGACATTAATTAAGTAACATAGTATATGAGTATTGTACTAAAAGAAAAGGGTATTATAATTTCAATTCGATCAGCTCTCTGGTGGTTTTCCATCTGGGTTTTCTATATATTTTACGATAGAGGTGAAACTACATGACAAACACTTTGTGTAACTTGGATGCCATCTGGAACAGCGATGTGTAGGTATCATTATTTAAAACAAGTTTCGTTGTGGTGTACATTGCCAGATTAGTGTTTGAGGTCCAGTAAGGTCCATTGGTATGAGTCCGGAGACCCTTACCAATGGATGATACAGCATACAAACACAGGTAATATTCGGACTCGAACCTATGACGGTGGGCTATCAACAGTAGTAATGTCTCGATGTCGCAAGAACTTTCGAGTATCTTGTTAGTCTCCCTAATATATTTATTTTATTTTCATACATTTATACTTAATAGCGATGGATTTTGACGGAGAAATGTAAATATTAACACAGAAGTTTTACCTTTCAATCCTTGATACCCCCTGACCCTACTGGATGGCTGTCTCGCGAGACTTTGGTGGACGTGATCGTGAATATTGGGTATAACAACTAACGTGCGATTTCACATTTCCACAAGCATTTCGTTTGTGGAATATAGCACGGATTAGCTGGAAGATTTGTTACTGTCTTACTGTCATACTGTAAGTACACGACTAATGATGACATCTACGTCAAATTCAGATTGTGTACGTCTTGTATATATGATTCGCATCAAAAGCTGACATCATCCAATACAAATTTAATCGCCCCACACACACACGCACGCACGCACGCACGCAACACACACACACACACACTACATCCATATATGACAATTAGGATTCTTTTTAGAACTTATTGGATTAAATCAAGAGTCACCCGGATTTGATTCAGTAGAAATAAATAAGCACAATACTGACAATACACATGTCTCAGCAAGAAAAGTCGCCACTCTGGATTCAGTCCCCTGAAGAAACGTCCAGAATTTGAATTCACGGTTCGAGATTATCTGTGCCTGTGCCTCATTATACACAGCTAAAAACACACACAAAATAACAAAACAATAACCCCGAAGTATGAAGGTGCGACCGACAAGGAACCAGTAATTCGGTTGAATACTTTTTTAACCGTGGCATCGATCCACAAAAAGGGTTTGATCGAGAACGACTGGAAACAGTTTAGTAATCTCATGGCGTCACGAGAGCATTAGTTTAGAAAGTCTTAAAAAGTGAGAAAAATTAGGGAATGACAATATCCACTCTAAAATATTAGCTAATGCAAAGGGGCAAGATTTCTGTGGGGCATCCCAGTGAACCCCCCCCCCCCCCCTGAAATTCATCTAACTAACATAAGACAAAGTATATAGTTGTGTCAGAAATTGTCTAATACGCACTTGATTGTGGGGTATTTTTCGCGATCCTCTGTGGTACAAAAGCTCCTCAGTGCTGTATAATTCAACAGGCCCGGAGGAAATTTCTTCAGGAAGTATACCCAGCATTCGACGATGTTCTTTCCGCTGTTGTCTGCTGTAACTATTCTGATCTTATCTCGCTGGTATATCTCCGGATGACCTTCGAAGTCGTCCATCCAAGTCATCATATTACTGTCAACTTCGTAAATCTCCCCTTCTACAATCTGTTTTTTTTTTGGTGTGAAACAATAATATAGTATACCAGTGTGAATTAATAATGATAATAATAATAATAATAAATTGTAATAAAAACTATTCAGGTATGAATTAATTGTTTATTTAGATTCGTCAGATACACTTTTGGGGATGTTTTGCTGAATTTTAAATATCCAATGTTTGTATCCGCTTTTCGTTACCTTGTTATAAAACAATAATAGAAACATTAATCACATACAGAATAAATGCACAGATATTACCTACATAAGCCATAAATTCAATAAAAAACGTCTTCACTGATCTTTTCCGTCATATTCTTTGTTTAACGCGTCTTAGACGTTATCAGTTTGAGTGAAGGTTATTCTAAATTTTAACATAAACAGCCAATCAAGTTGTTTGGTTGTTACGTATCACGAAAAGAAGAACAGTCGGTTTGCATGGTTTCAGTTCAGCTGAATTTATCAGTTCAAGAGGAACCTGACCCAAACGTTTCATGTTTTTAATTTTCTGCTTGAGCGGGGCATCGCACTAAATGCCTTAATGTTGTTATTTTTTTCCAGATAAATTTGATTGAATAAGTATGTAGGTCTATTACTACAATAAAGCTAAATGTTTGTGTTCCCTTAAAATGGCCACAAATGCTAATTTTGTCAGCATATATATATATATATATATATATATATATATATATAACGTAATATATTCAGCCATATATTCTTCTTGCACCACAATGTTTAGCTGAACTGAAATTATGCGTTGTGGCTGCTTTTGTTGTCATAATACATAACTATAACTTAAGTAATTTTTCGCGTGCCAGATGGCTGAATGTGTTGTTTGGTCTTAATGCCGGTTGATACGGATACATAATTAAAAAAACACCGAAAATTTATTTTGTGCGTATATATATATATATATATATATATATATATGTGGGACGCTTCCGTAGTCTAGCGGTAACGTGTTGGCCCACAGATGATTACCACTCATGTTCGAATCTCGGCGTGAGCATATCTGAAAATTGTTTCATCTTTGACCCCGCTTAATTACAGTTGGAGGTTGCTCGGCCCATTTAGCCTACCATGTGCACAAAAGTGGCCGTAAAACACCACAATCATCATCATCATATATATATATATATATATATATATATATAGAGAGAGAGAGAGAGAGAGAGAGAGATTTATTTCAAACTATGCCATACAGTTGGGGTTACACCGAAGATATATTTTGTGCGTTGGTGCAACCCAAGTATAAATTAACAGATCGATGACGTGTCTATATTACATGAAGTAATATTCCTGGATCGCCCATCCCGAATTATTATTGTATTGATTGCCAGAACTGATGAAGTACTGCTAGATTTATAACACTATCGAGCATCAGATATACGTGGTGGTAGCAAGGCAAAATTAATATAGACTAATGAAGCGTTTTTTTTTCACTTTAGAACTGAAGTGGCCAACAAACGTTATAATTCTTATTGGAATGTTTAATTGATGCTAAATCAACATAGAATATAATCCGTGTATCATTGACAACTGGCAACTGGCTTTAATACAAGTAACACGCATTTTAGATGCTTCTAAGATAGCGATCTGTTACCAAGTTTTATCTTAACAAAACTGAAGCCAGAAGATCTACAACCTGACGACAGGTGACGCCAGTTTCTTACAAGTCACAAATGTTACATCGTTCACACCCTTTAAAACAATTGCATGCTATTTTCTCGCTAATTTGTACACGGCAACATGCTGAAGACGGGCAAAGAATTGCTATAATTTACAAATGTATATAAAAATTACGCGAAGATGTTTAAGAAAACAGCTCCAAAGAGTTAAATTGTTGAATAATAAAATTATTTTAGTAAATGTTATACTGTTATCTGTTATCGAAGAGCTTCCATTGTTTGTTGCTATATGCACAAAATCTCAGATCGTCCCTCCAGTCACATAACATACACATAATACATTAATAGGTCACTGATTAACATGCTAGGACCGAGTATGTTTAGGAAGTACAGTGATACTACCTTGTTTATATCAGCCCAGACACTGCAGACAGACATACGTTGGTGACTTCAACCGTGTTGCTTGTTTGTTGAATGTACGACTGATGCGATTCAGTTTCACGGCAAGTGAGTAATTAAATATTTTTGTCTACGGATAAAATTAACCGAAAATCAAGGAACGAAAAAGGTGTAGAGTTCATCTGAACTGTTAGACAGAAATCTCTGAAGCGTGCTACTTATACGTTATATATGGAAAGGACCACACCATAATTACAATAAAATCAACAGTGAAGCCATCAGGCAATACCATAACTAATTATCTATTAATTAATTATTTGCACATTATAACGAAATTTGATATCAGATTACGAAGCTTGTTTATTACACTTACAGAACATACAATTTTGAAAAAAGTGTCATCAGTTAGGTGAGGTCTGTCTGGACCAAAGATCTTCCTACCTATGCTGAAAAGCTTACTGGATCAGATGATGCTGTTATGTCAACTTTATGCTGATTAGCAGATTGGTCAGTATAGGTCAATCCAACAATAACCTTTCCTCATCTATTCTCTTCATTGCCAATATCACCAACGGATATTAAGACGAAACAAATCAATCAGTTTAAACAGGGAGTTATCACTTCAGACTAAGCAATTTTGAAGCTCTCCCTCCATATCCTTGCATGTCGAAATAGTTATTTGACTAGCTATCATGTAACATATTCAATATGTTATCAACTATAATTTATGCCGATGCTATGAAAAGCCATCTGGAGTAGAAGGTTGGAAGTAGCCTTTGTGGAAGCCGATATTTCTGCAGGACGATGTATCTCGTACTGCAACAGTATGAGGACATTAAACTCAATCTGTTAAAAGTACATCATATATATAATTCAAAGAAATGGATGAGTTCATTCATTCAGTCAGTCAGTTAGTCAGTCATAGATATGTAAGGTGTTAAAAGTACATCACGAGAAATATCGTATCACATCAAAGGCTAATTGAGATGAATTGATTGGTGAATAAATTCATGGATGAATTTATTCATTCATCTAAACAACCGCTTATTATTTTCATTCGTCCATTTATTCGTTCGTTCGTTCATTCGGGGATAATTTAGACCTACTCACTGTGCCCTTTTCAGCTGCAAATAGCAAGAACGGAATCTTCCATTCAGTTGCTACGATTAAAGGGTACGCCGTTTCCGTGCGTCCTTTGGCGATGAACGTAGATTTTCCATTTTCCGGATTAAGCAGATGATAATGGTTTTGTTGACCATTCTTCAGCGTTCCGTAGATAAATAGCAAGTTGCGTGGACTGTCTGAGCCGTGTGAACCGTCCATTTTGTTGCTGTTCGTTAGTGTGTACACTTATACCTTCTCTAGCACGACGTATTTATTAGTACGGCTATTGGTATGTATTTGTTATATATACAATCAACGGTATTAGCCCTTATGATGGTGTGCTACTTAGACACAAAAAGGACGTTTATCCTAAAAATAATGTACGCATGAAATAAATTGGCCTGCATATGACAAACCGTTCGAGTCGATGAAGAACCCAGCAGTCGCCATTGTTTCAATGTCTTATTCAGTAGAACAATTAATAAGTGATAACGCCAGTTGAGAACGCATCGCTTTATTAGGCTAACAACAGACAACAAATCGGTATGTGGCACCACAATAGGGTGATATCATTGTATACAAAGGAGTAGTAGTAGCTGTGCCACAATATAAGACTATACTGATATAATTAAAACTAGTGGATATTACAACAGCCATCGTCTCGCTTTCGTGGTCTAGCGGTAGCATGTTGGATCACAGATCACCACCACCCGTCTTCGAATCTCGGCGTGGCCATATCTGAAGGTTGTCTCATCTATGACTTGGCTTCATTACCTTTGGATGGCGCTCGGCCCATTTAGCCTGTCATGTGCACAAAAGTGGCCGTAAAACATTAATCATCACCAATCATCACCATCGTTTCTCCGTGAAAGAGTAGCTGTATCCGAACTCTTGGGACACGATCCCGAAATGAATTTTCCGCCAAAGCCAATCCTCCGCAGGGATCGTGGTTTAGTGCCAACGCACGTAAATAAATATTGAGAATAAGTGCTAATAATGAGATACTCTTACTGTAAATGTTTACTCGAATTCCTTCAGCGTACAATTAACAAACAACAGGTCTTCAAATCCAGATTTGGGATATAGGGCTTACCTCTAGTTATATTCTGGATTCTATAGTATCCTATAGTTCCTAATAAATGTTTCTCAATAAATAGTTGTAACATTATCTTTAGTCGTAGCTAGTTTTTGTCAGTATTATGTAAACACTTATTGTTTCGAATAATAATGTTAAATATAATTATGTAATTGATAATGATGTCTACAGTCTTATTGACCCGCATTCTCTCAGAGGTTGTTCAACTGGATCCGCAATGTCGACACTCCAGACACGTAGTTGACCTCATGTTTCCTTCAGTAGTCTACTTTTTATGTGTTTATGTATATATATATATATATATATATATATATATATATATATATATATATAGTCACAAAACTTTTAAACGGAAAATATCTTCAACCAAATCTTTCGATCACAAATTCGAAACTAATTGAAAATATCTAGTTTAGAGCTTATGAATTATTTCTATGATAGGCAGCAGAAATTAAAAATTAATAATTCAACCAGTAAATGGATGGTAATTTCTAAAGGAGCTGCAGAAGGATCATTTTTCGTATACTATATTTTCTAATGATTTGTTATTTTTATTTCAAAGTCTTTGTTACATTTATAACTATGTTAATGATAATACTGTATCATGTACATGTAGATGAAGTTAAGAGCAAAGCCCTTAAATATTCTTACCTTATTATGGGATGGTTCGAAAGTAATGGGATATGAAGGTAAATCCAGATAAGTTTCAAGTTATTCATCGTATGAAAAGTTCAGAAATAGGTCAAATACTGTATCTGTGTACAATCAACGTTTAAGGAAAATTATGATAGAGGCATAGAAAATAGTTCTTTCACAAGGACCATCATATTTATACAATATCAATATTGTGGAATGTACTGCATAATTAATTTTAAAATACCAGTTCTAAGGAATCCTTCATACAAATCATTTTAACTTGGTCAGGTCTAATGTGTCGTAACTGTGGTTAATGTGTAAATGAAGTATGTTATGATCGTTGTATGTATGTATTCACATTAATGAATATTATGATTATTTCCAAAAATATGAATGCACCTAGTCATTGTATGATTGAAAGATTTTATGTCATTGTATATTTATCATTGTCTTACATATATATTATCATGTATCATGTCGCTGAAAAGTATTGATGTGACTGTTAATTGTTTACTCATTTTAACCGACGTTAAATAAATATTTATAATCCTATCTTTAAAAAACAACTTAAATATACTTCAAGGGAATTAGTTGTAGCTTCCCATGTGACAATTGATATTAATTATCTATCTCATTGTTTTACGAACATAGTAATGGTGGGTTGAAATTTGTGTGTTTTACGAGATCGACGTTTGACTGTAGTTGTGTTTGTAAGAAAGTATTCAGAGCTTCAGGCGACATTCGAATTATTTTATTTTCAGCGATTTATTTAAACTTATGTGACACTAAATAACCCGAAAGGCTTATACGTTTAGTATAAGCAGTGATGGTACTGTATTGATAGGGTTATAAATAACTCTTTGGTTGAAGTATCTAAAAATAAATTTGCATTATTCTTGAAGCCATTTTGCCTGTTCTAGAAAACGGGGTCACTAGAGATACAGTTTCACTGTTTTCGGCTGATTCTAGTATATCTGTTGGTTCTGATGATCCCGTGGTATCAATCCAAAAGGTTTCTCTTTTTAATGTATTAATTCGGTTCTGCCAATCAGAACCTGTGTATCAGTTCAAGCGGTACTAAAATATAATCACCGAGAGACGGACGATGTCACTCGGGAAGAGAGGACTTCTATACGTGCACTTTAATAAAGAAGAAAGTCGAGGTTTTCTTTAAATTGCAAATCGGTGGCCATTGGCCCTTTTGCGAAGAAATGAACCAGTTTCACCTACATATTGCTTATTACAGAAGAAGCACTGATAAGTATAAATAAGGTTTAAAGAAGAGCAATCTGTATCTACAATTATGCCAAATGTATTTTTGTTTTAGTTTTTTTGGTGACAGTTATTATAATATTTGAGCAATCTCTTATTAGATCGCACGTTTTTCAGCTAATAATAATGTTTGCTTTTGAACCCCAACAACTGGTAACTGGAATAGCCGTATTTGACCGACATTGTTTTATTTACAATTCCCAACGGTTTGTCTTTAATATGCAGCCATTTAAAAAAATCTAATTTATTTTACACAAGGCCTGAAAAAGAACACCCCATGTCTCATCAAAGTCATTCTCGACAGAATATATTCCAAAAAAATGCATGATTTGCGAATATTTTTAAAGATGTGTTTGGCATGAAAATAATGTTTGTATAACATCTGATAAATATCAATTGATTTTAAACATAAGCTTGGTCGATAAATTATTCATATTTTAAGCTCTTTTAATAAAGTAGTATATATATATATATATATATATATATATAATTGACCGAATCAATACAAATAGAGGATTTAAATTTAATCAGTGATTCATGTGTATTAAAAATATTTAGGAACTCAGATAACGCTTTATTGCGATGTAGCATATAATGAAAACATCATCAAAATACTAATAGTAAATATGAGGTCTTAATGGAAATTTAAGTAAATTTTTCATATAAATATCACATATGGAATAATTTCCTATTACGTCACTGACCGTTTGCCCCCCCCCCCTGGTGTGATCTATATTAATGTACATACTTTCAACATATAAAGTTATAAGCAGGCCATTATCAGGCAAAGGCTTTTATTTTTCTATAAAATCGTATGTGCTTTATATTCAATTTTTTAATAAATTCTTAATTTTTCATCCATAGCAAAATGTTTTGAGTGATTATCTATAAAAGATGATACGGTTTTGGATTCACTATTCTAGTCCACACAATTGGGGTTTCTGGAGGCATTTCGTTTGATATTATGCAACAACTAGCCTTTGTCAATTTTAGGGAGCATATTGAAATATCGAGGTCTTGGCTCCTGGGGAGGGGAAAGGAAGTGCGATTATTTTTCAGGTTGTTTAGCGTAAAATGATCTTCAATTGTTAAATGTGTTTTCTCCCGTAGGACATTTAGTTTATCTATTTCCTTTGTAAAGTTATTTATGCATTCTAATAATATTATATTTTTATTTTCCTTCCCCGAAATCCTTCTAGTTCATTCCAAAATGGATGCTTTAGAAATAATTGGAGCTTGAACGAATGTGAGTCCCTTACTTGCTAAGTTTGTTTATAATGTCGTCAAAATGCGAATCGAAAGATTTAAAATGTTATTACTTATGTCATAACAGGGGTAGGTTTGACCCTCTGAAGACCGTAGTATAAAACAAATCTAACCAGCGCTGCACCGTTGAATTGGCCGTGTCTTCTCTCCACAGAATTCCCGTTGCATTACTAGAATCAATTTTAAATTTATCAGTACCCAGCTTCGGTATGACAGGAACTTATTTACAATCACTCATAGATCGATTGATTAAATCTATGTTGGTTCAGTTACGTTTTCGGTATTAATTTGGAATAATTTATTTCAGTCAGGAAAATATTACTCGAATCATATCAAATTTTTAATCCACGTCAACATGGTCTTTAAATTTCAAATCGATGTTTTCTATTATTACGTGCTACGAGCATTTATTCCTAGTGATAAAATAATATTTATGGGCTCTTTCTTATCCTAGAGACGTTCTCTTCTCCTACGAGTAATGTGTCCCTATGTCCTTGCTTTTGGCTTGGCCCAATTCGTTTTTGTGGGGCGGACTTACCGTTCGGGATATTTCTTCATCCGCTGTTGGGAAACTCGGAGCAGGTGGTCCACGCTTCAACGATGTCGTAGTTGAATGTATCTCAGTAAGGTTGTGAGTCTTACGGGGGTCGACCTTACCACTCGCTGTGATTTTGGTAATTCCCTAAGATCACCCGAACAAAGAGGAATCCCTATGATGATATTGATCTTCCAGGGAGATGTTGTGTCTCTAACCAGGGACCGTGTGTTCGTAGGTTTTGGTGCCGGTTTCCAAATCCATATCGACCTGAGAGACAATGGATTTTCCCCACTCATCACCAAAAACCTATTATTTATCGTCACCGGTACAGTTCCTGTTATTTGTCCAGTCTAACAGATTTGTCCCATCGTAACTTTTTACCAGTATAACCATGAAACAGCTCGACAGTAAAATGGCCATAGTTTCATTAAAAATGAAAATAAAAACACCATAATTTGAATGTGGTTTGTATATATGACTGCCTGACTGGAATAAGTAACATTATGTAGTGAGCTCCCCTAGCGGTTCAGCACCCGACACTTGGTGCCAAGGGTCGCAGGTCGAAACCTTTCCAGAGATTAATTTCTCAGCTCACAACATCGTGGGTGGCTGACCACGTTAAATGGCGCTGCCGTCTCCACTGAATTATTAAAAATAAAGGGGGACGTTAAGGACCCTCTGATGACGTAAAACACCCTGGCAGTGACCACCCTCAGGGTATTTCGGCTCCATCTTTCCGTACTGCTCCCCTGTAAGATGTTTCTCAACTACTCCAACATAGAGGCTGTACTAAATAAGCGACAGCCTGGGGATTCTCCCCGAAAAACAAATCACAGTAACACTATGTCTGTACTAATTTATGATGGGACGTGGGAGAGACCTGACGTCAGAGCAGAGAAGGACGATGATTAGCGGCAGGCTCATTGGTCCGAACAACAAACGTACTAGAATCCGGTGACGTACTAGAATTACACAATGGAACGTAGAAGATAGCTGATCCAGAATTGTCTCTTCGGATGAATCGAGATTCAATCTTGGCTTTAATGATGGACGAATGAGGGTATGATGGGATAATGGAACAGCAATGGACCCAGAAAACATTGCAGGATTCACCAGGAGATGTTTTGTTTCTTTAATGGTATGGGGATGTGTTTCTTGCCATAGAGTTAATGAATTAGTCATCGTGGATGATACTATGAAAAGTACTGATTATATTTACATTCTGGATCATAATCTTCTGGATTCTGTTGATAGTATGTTTTGTTTAGAGATGCCATGATCCCATATATAATCCCACACGATAATGCACGAGTGCATAAATCGTGTAACGTGCAGACCTGATTAGTTGAACATGATGTCCAGGTGTTCCACTGGCCAGCTCAGTCACCTATACTCAACGTGATCGAGAATGTCCGGAGTACATGGCAAAATAGGGTCAAGAGAGATCGTCCTTCAACAAAATTAGAACTGATACATTCTCCGTTTAGAGCATGGGGAGATATCACAGCTGCATGCCCCGACGAGTTAGGCATGTTATTCGATCACGTGGTTACCTTACTAAATATTAGATTTGAGTTCGACATTGAAGAAGTTATTGCATGAGACGTTCTCAAATTATTGTTATCAAATTTGTTGAATTTCAAATAAAATATAATTGTTAGATTACAAAAATCAATACATGACATTCTAATACACTGATACAATACAAAGTATGATGGGACAAAGTTTTGGTAGGGAGCTGTACCTTTACCTCTGCCCTAACCGCGACTATTTAGTATGTGATATTTAAGAAGGTGATCTAATAACAGACAAAAGATATTCCTACCGTTACTACCCAGAATGTGTCTGTAACAGGATGTAAAATATCTTTTCCATGAGAGGCATTTAGTTCGTCTCTAAAAATAGGCACCTGTTACCGCTTTAAACGGATAAGTTCCCTCATCAGATAAATGCTTATTCTATCTCAAGTTTCAAAAGACTTAAAATAATATCCTCTAATATTATGGCTGAAATGGCTGTTTTAACGTGGCTGGCAACCTCAAATGAGGGATACGCATGTGGTCTGTAATTTATAGATTCCCTTCGGAGACTAATTCTAAATAAATTTAGAATTTAGAATATATGGCATATTTGGTGGAGAAAACCTTGCCAGTTGCCTGACTGGAGAAAAACTCCTCCTACAATAGTGCCACGGACTAGGTGCGAACCTGCGACCTCCCGTACAGCATGACCATAGCCATAGGTAAATAGTCTTGCACTCTATCCATGTGGCCAGAGAGGCGGTTAAAATTAAATCTAAAAATCTAAAGATTACTAAGTAGATCTCTCGGACCGATAACTGATCTGGTCCCAGTTTTAATTTCCTCCCTGTTCTTCACTTTAGTCTATCTACATTCCTGGTAGATACCCCTTTGTTTGGTCTTAAAGGAAGACGATTGAAACTCCTTGTCCGGTTGTCCTTTTAATAATATTTTTTTAATTCTCGCATGGTTTTAATATCTATCTATCTATCTATTTTCTATCTATCTATCTATCTATCTATCTATCTAATAAATTGTTTTCACTGTCCTAATGCTACCTCAATATATTAATGCAGTTTTCAGAAGAACTATACTATTTTCATCGACTGTACACAATTATTTTGTAGAATATATTATATTCAAATCCATATATTAACCTGGACTACAACAGTCAATACATGGCAGAACAAAATACTCCATCTACAGGTCCTTTTGAGACGTCAGTGTGATAGAGTTGTTATAACTCTTATAGACACACGAATACAAGCACTGTAATATATATGAACGATCAACACCTATCATCGAACTAAAGTTGTACTGAATTATTTTTAAATCAATACTTTTTAAATCTTGATCAATACTTGGGTGTTCTATTAATCCGACACTACGTGAGGTTAATTTCTCCACTCGTTTTTTTTTTATAACAGTTAATATTTTTAACGCACATTTGCCACAATCTTATTTTGATCTGAACTTTTTAGAATAATGTCATGTGAACATTATATTTAAGAATTGCGGCCTGGAAAACAATTATAATCTTATCCTATGTTGACTATAAGTGGGTTCTTTTGTTACCTTGTGCATTATTGTTAATAGATCACTTTGATCAGGTCCAGTGTTTAGTTGTTAATTTTCAACATGTGATTAAGTGCCATATTGATAATCGCATATCCAAATATCATACCAATGTAACAAGTATTGTATAGGTAAATCACATATATGTTAATTATTTAATTTTAGGAGTGAATTTAAACAAACGGTACCCTATTTCTTGTTAATCTTCAATTAGTCCCTTTTCTGTAGTCATTTTACAGACTCCAAATGCTGTAATGACGTCAAAATAAAAATAACATAATTCATATTGTTTCGTTTTTAGCGTGGTGAATTCGTATTTACGGCTCTCTGAAATAAGTGGTCATGTAGTATAGACAGAGAAGACATCATATTTATAAGCATTGTTCATACACAAAAGAATTATTCATGTACCTTTCAGATAATAATGTCGCTTCAAACTGTCGTCGAATGAGAGTATTCACAATGACAATCGTCCAAGCACACTAATTACCACTGGCATCACTATGGCTGGGTAGAGGGGGACGAACCCCCGAACGTTATATTGTGTCCCCAAGATTTATTTCAAGCAGAATTATTTAATGTGATGCATTAAAATATATCTAAACCAAAATATATTCCTCTGGACCAGTGTTAGAAATAGGACCAAAAAGGTAACAAAAGGATCAGCAATGGTAGCAACAAGACCAGTGTAACCTAATTACTCACAATATGGACAAAGACTCTGCCCGCAGATTAATGCCCATGGAGATGTCTGCCAGATTAACAAACGAATATAAACGAATATAAATCCATCAAGCAGGATTGTATGAATTAATAGGACGTTTCGCCAGACCACATAAGAGGACAACAACACAGATTCTCCATAATAATAATAATAATAATATTAATAATAATAATAATAATAATAATGGCCGTAATGTCAGTTATTTGACGCTAATATGCTAACATGTTGTAATAGCGACATAACTTTCTTACATTGGTGTAATAAGGAATCTGGATCGAAATAGGTCTGATGTCTGGCACGGACAATGTGTGTTTTAGGATACATATATAGTGGCACTGACTCAGAACATCAACACCTAAACATCTTTTGAGACCTATACCTCCATAAATCTATACTTAAATAAAATTGTACATACTTCAATCTAAATATAAACTATTCTATATCTCCTCATATCTATACATAAGTAAATATACGTGTGTCTATGCTACTCAACAGCCTGTGGGACACAGGTAATCCGCTTTTCGTATGTGTCAAATATGTCACGCCGACAGGGAAGCGGTTGTATATTGGCTATATGAAGAACAGGGTGCATGCAAAAAGTACCATTTGATACCACAACTCGCAATAAACAACACGTGCGCGTGGTTTAATGGTGAGTTAGCAGATACACAAGATAACTACCTTGATACCACAGTTTACATTCAACAGTAATTTTCTGTGTTGAAAAAAGATCTATACATAAAGCACACATCGACACTCCAAATGCTGACCTCAGTTCGAATAACAAAACACATCCTACCTATATCAACCATATCGACAGTCGACCGTCAAGTTCGGCGTCGCAAGTTGCACGCCCAGCAGCAGGTACAAGACGTTGGGTCAACATTGGCTCAACATTGTCCTTGGACGTTGGATCAATGAAATGAAAATGGTTAGATTTGAAAAAATTGCATCAACGTAATATTTGCAACATTGGATCAACGTTAGGTGATGATGATGATGATGATGATGATTGGTGTTTACGGCCACTTTTGTGCACATGGTAAGCTAAATGGGCCGGGATCAACGTTAGGATTTCAATGTTGGATCAACGTAATATTTGTAATATTGTAGCAACATTATGATTTCAACGTTGGACCAATGTCATGAAATTGGTTGGATTTGAAAATTGGATCAATGTAATATTTGCAATATTGGATAACATTAGTTTCATTATGGTTGGTGTAAACATAGTTATTCAATTGACAACAAACAAAATACTTATACAATGTCTCTCATTTACACACAAGAAATACGGTAATATATACACAACAAATATAATTGATGTTGTTACTATACCAGCATCATGGTTGATTGGAATGTAAGAAATTGGTGCAATAAGGTTCCAAAAACTGTAATAATATCTGTAATAAGAGAAATACTAGGAATTGAAATGAATATCTAGAAAATGACAACGTACAAGTATACCAATTACATTTTGTACAATACATCATACAGTAGTCTAATTCTCAATCAAATTATGTTCCAACACAATAGCACTCGCTGCCAAAAGTTTGAATAGTTTCATGAATGGCCAATCAAATTTGAATAATCTGTTTTTTAATCACATTTTCTATTAGTTTGGTCAAATTATTATTAACATTGCCAAATTACATATTCCTCAAAATAACAACGGTACATAACATCTCCATAGCTGCAAACATATGGATAATATCTATAATAACAGACTCCAGTTCAAAATAAATATATTAACCACCTAGCACCTACTAGTACCTTGGCTTCATCGTTATCATAGCTATTAACTTCGACAAGAGCCAGTACTTCAGCTTGATGCTTTCTCCATCTCTTCAAGTAGGCATACAGTAATATTCTGTTTGGACCTAGGAATACATGTACCAGTATGAACATTTTTTACTTTGTGCATATATGTCAATAGGTGGGGAGGCATGCTTACTGTAACACAATGAATTATTTACTGCCTTTTATTTAGCTACTTTCATGTCGGCGACCAACAGCGAAAATTAATATCAGCGAATATTGTTTTGGTTTATGTTGAACTTATGGAGCATGTAAGGCTCGCGAAAATAAATGGCTGCCAATATGCAATGAAGAGTCCATGGTAATTTGTTTCGAATCAGTGACATGATGATATTAATTTTGAAAGAAAATAATAGGAATTGGCCATGCAGCTTAATTTTACCTCAAGAATGTCACAGGTCATGGTACCAAATAAAAGCCTGTAATTAACTTTAGATAAGTCATCTACAATAACTTTGTCCTCATATGAACCATTTCTGAGATATAAGCATTTTCTATTTACAGAAAATTTGTTTTCTAAGAAATGATTCTAGAGTTTTAAAATACATCCTGGTGTGAAAATGAGTTTTAAAATACATCTTGGTGTGAAAATGAGTTTTAAAATACATTTTGGTGTGAAAATGAGTTTTAAAATACATATTGGTGTGAAAATGAGTTTTAAAATACATTTTGGTGTGAAAATGAGTTTTAAAATACTTCTTGGTGTGAAAATGAGTGCAAATATGGCCATGGGATTTCTATTTTTTTTCTTCAGAATTGTATTATATGAAATGAACGCCAGCTATTTAATCACAGAGATTTGTTAGATTTACAACTGAATCTGGTTCAGTCAATAAGAGATAACTGGAAGGATATAAAGATTGTTTTTTCACTACTCCCCCCACGCTGCTTAGAGTACTTGAATATAAGCCTATAATCATTGATTGGCAGTCCGACAATTCGATCGATCAAAATTCAACAAATGAAATGTTTCATGACTATTCATATTACTAAATACACAACTTACCGGGAAAAGATGCGTAAAGTGTCTTAGAATTTCTAAAGTTTAGAAAATATTGCCGCGCTGTGTTCAAATGAGCTAGAGATGGCGTGACGTCAGCATCCGGGAATTGTGAGATAGATCTAGCTAAAGTGATATAGCTTGATAGCTTGATATATTTTTATATAGGCTCTCGGCGCGGCAACCGGAACAATATTTTCTTGAACACGTGACAAGATTTTGTTGCGTACGCTACCTATATATGGAAGCAGCGAAATGATTAAACTAAAAACGAAGTAGCAATTCTGCGCAATGGATTATTACTGGACGAGAACGAAATATAGCCTAGTCTTTTCTTAAGGTTTGTTTACTTCGGGGTAGATTCAGTCTTTAATTGGTATCTAGTGATTTCTCTTCTGAAACAGACATCGTGCATTATTATCAAAACCCCATTTTTTAAATACATTATTGCCTGACCTATCTTAAAGGAACATTTCACCCTCAGATAATATGACTTAAATATGAATGCCATATTCGAAGATGAAAGGTAGAAAATTCACCTGTCCTGACGTCACTTGGCATAAAGATCCTGTAACATTGTCCAGACTGACTTAGTTCTGATTTAGCTATCGAGTGTACACGTTAATATCTAAGCCATTTTGTGTACTACTGAACGATTTTCACGCACGACCACCAATAACGAAACGAGATTTAATTCACAGGAGTAGCACAACTATCATCACTACAGATACCATCTGTAAAACTTCACTGTTTAAATACAAAGCAAAAACGATCTGATTCGGCTAAATTACAGTTGAAATTATGTACATAATTACAACATAGGGATTCCTTCTCGCAGTCCTTTGGTACACAGAGTTCACGTGCAGACATCAGTCAGTGTTCCCGGGTCACCTCAGGTTTATTCGATAATTCCACTTTCTTTGATACCACCAGAATCATCTCCATCTTGTTATATTCCTTCTGGATCAAACTAATATGACTGAATGCCATTTCTTGTGTAATTTTAACGAGATTATTACGTTTTTGTTCCGGAATTATTCTTAGCTAACACTAATTTATATTCTTTTAACCGGGTTATACATAATTCCGGTATCGTGTTCACCTTTTGACATAATTTTTGAACATAGTTGTATTAGTTCTGAATATGTGAGCCGAATGTGAACTGTTCCTTTAACATTAAATATTATGCTGTGCTTATTTATTGCGATTTAAGACTGGAATTTGGGGATTTGCAATTTTTTTTAAATTTCACCCAACGGCCACGAATAAGCGATGGTAATGACATATTTTAAATACCAGGTCTCCATTAAGAAATTCTTTGTCGCAACAATGTTTAGTTTTTTTTATAACACTTTGTTGACGCCATATACAACAAACGCCAAACTGTACATCATGTATACAATGCTGTGTGCGCGTGTGCGCGCGTATGTGTAATAACCAGCAAGGTGTTGTTGTTGGCATGGCTTAATATTTTCATTGCCCTGATGTGTGACAAATTTAGTTTTTGATAAAATCATAAATATATATGACATGTCGTCATCTCTGATAGGATAACATAGGCGCCTCTGTGGTCTAGTTGATAGCGCGTTGGACCACAGATCACTATCACCGAGTTCAATTCTCGGCTTGGCTATATCTGAACAGTGCTTCATCTTTGATTTCGCTTCATTACCTTTGGAGGTCGCTCGGCCCATTTAGCCTACCGCGTACACAAAAGTGGCCGTTAAACATCAATCATTGTCATCATCTAATTGGATAACATTAACGGCTGCTAAAAATTGAATATTCAAATCTCATAAACTATCATTCTCATCACCGCCATATAAACAAGCCGAGAGCTCATTGATGCGTCAATAATTATTTATTTGACAACATAAACTTTCGGTACGCTGTGCTTCTTAATTCCTAATCAATGTGTAGTTAGAAAAATTAAGAAACATACGCAAATAAAGGTGGAGTTTTGGTGATTATAGTTTTACCTTTAAGTAGAGAAAGATTATGTTTAAGACAGCTACTTAGGCAAAATCAAGAAGCTGTTGTTGAGCAAAATAAAGGGATATTATAGGGCGCTATACAAAATTTGCATATTGTTATTTTTATTTAAACATCAATATTCTTCATTTTCTTCTTCACCTTCGTCACCTTCACCCTCCAGAGAATCGACGCCCACCTCCTCGTAATCTTTTTCAAGGGCAGCGAGATCTTCCCGAGCCTCTGAGAACTCGCCCTCTTCCATCCCTTCTCCGACGTACCAATGGACGAACGCTCGCTTGGAGTACATTAGATCGAACTTGTGATCGAGACGGGCCCACGCCTCGGCGATGGCCGTCGTGTTGCTCAACATACACACGGCCCGCTGTACCTTGGCCAAGTCGCCTCCAGGTACCACGGTCGGTGGCTGGTAGTTGATGCCCACCTTGAAGCCGGTAGGGCACCAGTCGACGAACTGGATGGTACGTTTTGTCTTGATGGTGGCGATGGCCGCGTTCACGTCTTTGGGTACCACGTCGCCTCGGTACAGCATGCAGCAGGCCATGTACTTGCCGTGACGCGGATCACATTTCACCATCTGATTGGCCGGTTCGAAGCAGGCGTTGGTTATTTCGGCGACCGATAGCTGCTCGTGGTAGGCCTTCTCGGCTGAGATGACGGGCGCGTAGGTAGCCAACGGGAAGTGGATTCTAGGATAGGGTACCAGGTTGGTCTGAAACTCGGTAAGATCGACATTTAGGGCACCGTCAAAGCGCAGAGAAGCCGTGATCGAACTGACGATCTGGCCAATTAGGCGATTAAGATTCGTGTAGGTGGGACGCTCGATGTCCAAGTTACGACGACAGATGTCGTATATTGCCTCGTTATCGACCATAAACGCGCAGTCGGAGTGCTCCAGTGTCGTGTGGGTCGTCAAGATGGCGTTATAGGGTTCGACGACGGCGGTGGACACCTGAGGGGCCGGGTATATGGCAAACTCCAGCTTGGACTTCTTGCCATAGTCGACGCTGAGTCTTTCCATCAGCAGCGATGTCAGCCCGGATCCGGTACCGCCACCGAAGCTGTGAAAGAGGAGGAATCCCTGTAATCCGGTGCACTGGTCGGCCAATTTCCGGATACGATCCAGAACGAGGTCAATGATTTCTTTGCCAATTGTATAATGACCTCTGGCATAATTGTTGGCCGCGTCTTCCTTTCCTGTCATAAGCTGTTCAGGATGGAACAGCTGCCGGTATGTTCCAGTGCGTACTTCATCTGAACAACATTATTTAAAAACGAAAGTTTACTCGGTAGATTTTGACATTTATATGTATTTCACAAACAGAAACTGCCGTGGAAAATTCTCAGAGGAAAAACCCTATCTTTTCTTAAAGCATAAAGGCCAGGATAACCCCCAACTGATAAGATGACCACCTACCGACGACAGTGGGCTCCAGGTCAACAAACACGGCCCTGGGTACGTGTTTTCCTGCTCCCGTCTCGCTGAAGAACGTATTAAACGAGTCATCACCGCCTCCAATTGTCTTGTCGCTCGGCATCTGTCCGTCCGGCTGTATACCGTGCTCCAGACAGTAGAGCTCCCAACAGGCATTACCAATCTGGACACCGGCTTGGCCAAGATGAATGCTGATACACTCTCGCTGTTAATCAGATCACGATAACTGAGCGATACTTTAGGATGCAAATTACGTGATTGGTTTACTTATAGCATTTAATTGAATTACTGCCCAGAGTGAAACAAGAAATGCCTTTTACAGTTAGTCAGCACTATTTTTATGTCATTTAAACTATTTCCACTCCCTATTATGTTCCATCAACGGCCGTCAGCGAATTCCGAATGATCCAATACTTTGGTTTGGTTTTCAATCAACGTGCAGTCATTTCACGATTTTATTGACAGTTTATAAATCTCTCAAAGGCCACGAACCCGAGTATCATCCTGAAATCTATCCCTGTATCCATTTCAAGATTTTACTGATAACATATTAATCTGTGATAAAATATGTCTGTGATATGTTATCGATCACAACAGGGTCATCTGAGGTGGGTGTTTCAGCGCCAAATGAATGGCCATTGCGTATTTAGTTCAGCCCCATCCCCACCTCCCCCAACCGAAGAAAGGATGTTCTTAGAGCAGTAGAAACACTCACCATTTTGTTAGAAGTCCTGTTGGTTAGACGGAGAACAGCTAATGTGAACGGCTCGTCGTCACCTTTTAGGTCTTTGATGGATCTCTTGTGAAACTAGCGATTATTCTAAACGATGTAAATACCGATCTGGCTTATATAGCGATTGGTTGTCATGACAACAACAGCATCTGGATTAGGAAAGTTCCCATTACCGGTGTTGCGTGATAATCGGCAATCTGTCGATCTTGGGTGATATCTTAACTGACAAGCACAAAAACACGCAATATAACATTATCCGACCAGTTATCAATCACGAACACGAACATTGATAAGATCTGATGGAAATCTGAGAATATTTATCAGTTTATATCACGATAGGAAGATGAAAGATAACTAAATCGCTCTTCGGTGTTAGCTGACCCGCTACCGTGGCGTCCAGGTCGCGGAGTCGAACGATAAGCGTATCTTGACTTTGTGGGGTGTTTCATCCATCTCCAAAAGAGTTCAGCCAGATGATTTGATTTACCACAAAGGTCAGTCTTCCAGCCACATATCATTAAGCGCTACTTACAGGCATATCTCTGGCATCCCTGAAATATTGTTTGGCCACAGACCTCTAACACCCGGGTTCAAATCCGGGCCTGGCTATGTCTGAAGGGCGTTTCGTGTTTCACGTCGCCTAATTATCTTTGGAGGTTACTTTCAGGCTACCATATACACAAAAGTAGCCGCAAAACACCAACATTTAGTATGTATAAGCGCCGATTGAAGGACTATATATTACAATGGAAAACAGATCGCAACTATGCCATGATAGAGATCTTTGGAACGCATGCCCAGAGGGTGATCCCGAGATTGACTGTGGCTTGCAGGTTCGTGGAACATCCATTAAATTAAACATAACCTTTTTTGCTAATAGATAGGATTATTTGCCGGGGGTAAGACAGCCTTCGTCAATCGAGACAGTCGAAGCTACAAAACAATGGCTGTCCCACTGCAAATCATGTGTTATTACTATAAATTCTACATATCTGCTAAAAATAATATGGAATAAAATATCAGGAAAATATAATGATCTCAGATATGTATGTTTCAATATAAGCTTCTTGTTCTAACAAATAACAAAAGTTGGACTGTTCTAAAGGTTCAATGTGGTAAATGAATCTCGAAACCTTATTTGAGTAACAAATTATGTACTCTGTGCAGCTGTAATTGTGAATGTAATCAAAAGTAAAGTTGACACGTTTTTTTTCTTCTTATTGAAAATAACTATGGCTATGGTCATTCTGTGCAGGAGGTGGCAGGTTCGCGTTTCGGCCGTGGCACTATAGATGGGGGAATTTTTTATCCAGTCTGACAACTGACGAGTTTTTCTCCACCGAACATTTATTCCTCCGTGGGGAATCTATAAGTTACAGACCATCTCCCTCATTTGAGGTTGCCAGCCACGTTAAATACGGCCATTTCGGCCATTACGTTTTATCAGACTGTTCAACACAATATTTACCAATGACGTAGCACAGAAATGCCAAAAACTCGCAGCGAGGCCCACAGAACACGACCTCCCAAAACGAGGTTCCGCTAGATGGCGCAGTCGTCGCGAAATAAAATCGTCTACGTTGGAGGGGGGGGGGCGCGGTTAAACATGTTAATTAGCAGTGTCAGTTATTTCGTGTACGGCGATAGATTTTCATGATAAATAAGTTGCGTGTGTACAGACATATTATTATGTACCCAGTGACCGATAACTAAGTTGATGATAACGATAATAGACGTCTGATAGGTTGCTACCGTAAACATTGAAATGAAACCATACGTTCACTGTCTATAATGTCTCCAAT
Source organism: Paralvinella palmiformis (assembly GCA_025642065.1). Classification (NCBI taxonomy): domain Eukaryota; kingdom Metazoa; phylum Annelida; class Polychaeta; order Terebellida; family Alvinellidae; genus Paralvinella; species Paralvinella palmiformis. The sequence continues at coordinate 817,669 of JAODUP010000141.1, read as the reverse complement.
CAAAACCAACATTTTAGGAAGTGGTTCAGTGGTCAGCTTAGCCGCGGCGTGGGGCATATAACCGAGGGATGACTCTTTAGAGAAACATCCCACAGGCACAGCTATCACTTGGATACGAACCCTGACCTGGTAGTTTTATATGACATAACTATATCCATTGCACCATCGGAGTGCCCTACTAACGTTTCCTAGAAACATTTGAATTGTCGAATACTGAAGAAATAATCTGTGACGATAATGACATAACAGGACAGATGAAACGCTTCGAATTTGTTCTTTGGTCTGGAGTCAAACCCGCGTTCTAGAAGTCTATGACCAATAACGCTATTAGTTCGGCTACGGAGATGATTTAATAGAAGTTGCTAAACGTGCAAGGATCGAAATAATCCGTGGAAAAGTCAGTTAGGGATTTGAGAGTGCATGGCTGACGTTAATCCTGGTTTTGTGTACGTTCTGATATTTGACGCCATGTACTCTTAGATCATAACGTGTCCATGCTCGTATCCTACCCGTTAATCCCATTTTCATGCGAAATAAAGGACACAAAAAACATAATTAATTTATGTTACTTAATTGTGTTGTGTACTCAGTTACCAAGATTTGTGTATGTTATGGTTTTCAATATGTCACAACCCATAATGTACCGCACTGTGTTGCAGAACTTCAAGATCGCAGTTCAAATATTTCCGAGTGTTACTCGCATTTCAGGATGTTTCATCGTGCAATATGCGTTTTCCCTGTGAAGTTATCTGCGTATATATATATATATATATATATATATATATATATATATATATATATATATATATATTGTGCCATCTGAATATATGAGGAACATCAATTAATCAGAAATCTATGCATAAGAGTTCTAAAATTTCAGGTAGAAAAAAGAATATAAATGAATAATCCGAGGAGAAAGAACTGGAAAGTACACGATTAAAGCCGTTCGAGTTTTAAAAAACATAAACAAAACGCCGAAATCTTCCATCTTAGTCAATTCAAAATTTAATCTGTGGTTGGTATAATATATCATATATTTGTGAATGTCTACACTGCTCCAAACAGAGGCCTCCGATTTCGGAGCGCTTAGAGTACTGTGCTGCAAATCTCCACCTTGTGGATTCGAAACCAACTGATAGATGTATTTATGGGATTTATATCCATTAAGATTCGCCCATCGGCCACATGTTTTGGTTGTGATTAGTAACCCAACAACTGAAACAACACATTTCCTAACAGTTTTAAGATGTGAGAATCTTCGAACTTTGTGTTAGAAGTTATGGCCGCAGGTATGCGATTAATTCGAAAATGATGTCTTCTGCGTTATTCACGCAATTTATTGAACATTTGCTGGATAGTAAAGACCTGTCCGAGCCATCTTTAGATTATTATGATTTAATTCCGATTGGGTAGATAGATATTACAGGCTAATACACTCAAAACAAGCTAAATAGATTAAAATCGAGGGAACGTTTTGAATAGATTCCCGAAGTATATTGGAACCAGAAGGCATAAATAAGAAAAGTTATGAGGATATTGTAAAACCTGTTGTATTATTTACACAAACAGCTAATATAGCATCAAGAACCCTTTTCTGAAATATAAAATTCTCCAACTGAAAGAATGGCTGAATGATTATGAATATAGAATTATCACAGTTTATTCTAAACACAAAAATCTAGCGAAATCCTTAGTGTCTAGCTAAATATAAGAAAATGTTGTGTAAAAGAATGTCTTCTGGATCTCTGAATACATTTTCTATAAACACAACTTATGTAGAATTCTCAGCAACGCAATATTTTCTGAAGTGGATCTCAACCGATGCTGCAACTAACCTTTATTCTTATCAGTAATCAGATCTCAGTAAACCCTTAATTGCTATTAATATGCGTGTTTTAACGGTTTTGGCTTCTTTACAGATATGAAGGTAAAATTCCTCTATGTTTAATTGCTCTAACAGAAACATATTAGAGTAGCGACACTCGGTTCTAGACATAGGCTAACAAAGGCTAGCAGTTCTTAGATTTGTGTTTAGACACAAACAAGAGCTACTAAATTCTAGACTGCTGATGAAACATCCAGGATTCTAGATTATCTGTGCCAGTGCCTTATTCCACACACACAGATGTGTGGTTTTGCATGCATGTGTTTATCCAGATGTGTTTTATTTGTTATGGCCACTAGCAAACACAGAAACGTTATGATACTTGCACAGCAACATTTCAACGCTTTTTCATTGTAGTTTTTCATTTCGCCTGAATACCTGTGTGAACTGGTGTCATTCCGAAAACTCAGGTCGTCCAGTCAGATACAATTGCAGGTGCCAGCGTCTCGGCTGAAGTTATATGGTGATTGTGCTTTTAGTGTTGCAGCCCCCCACTTTGCGGAATAGGCGGCTGGCATAGTTTAAAAAGCGTCGGTCCTTGAAAACTTTTAATCCGTTTCGAAAACACACCTGTTCAAGGTTTGCTTTCACAGATAAATAATAAATAGCGTTTAAATCTCTAATAGGCTTTTTATAGACATGTTATTTGGGCTATTATTATATTGCATATTATTTGTACAGCGCCTTTGAATAGCTCCTGCAAGTAAGGGCGTTTTATTAAATATACATCGTTATTATTATTATGCCATTTAATGCACATAGGCTTTTCATTCTTCCTTGAGTAAATTCTCGAACGTGCCAAGTGGCTGACCGTATATCGCTGCGAAGAACCGTTGACATATTTCTATAAGGTTTGTACGTATGACATCCTCTTCACCCAGCACTTGGTACAACCCAGGAAAATCACCTGCCTGAAGAGTATCCAGTGCACTGATTTTACCCTTATTAAAGGGGTAGGACACAGTGTCGCATCCACTAAGAACATGCATTCCCATTAGCTGCAAACACTTAGGACCCAGCTCGGTTCAGGTAGCGTTGATGTCCTATAACCACTCCATCCCAGCGTTCCATCTGCACACAACAGTGCAATTGGATTTTCCAGACCCAGTATACTAACATCACAAAGACATCAGTATCATCACTGAGGATTCTGATTACATCCTTACCAAATTCTGCAACTTGCAGCATGATGCTATCATAGTGACATCAGCCTCATCGTGTGTGAATGCACCATCATCCCGACTGTCCACTGTTACATTAGGACCGAGGTTGAATAAGGACAGCGGTGGAACCCTCACCAGCACTTCGCATTCTTTCGTCATCTTTAGCTGATAGATCGTCAAACCTATCGAACACTAGAACTTGCTCTTTACCAGCACAGTAACAGGATAGACGGCGCTTGATATTCTCACTGAGGTCAGAGGCGTCTCCGCCGTGTGGCTAAACCATGTCATAAAGCATCTGTTGCATATCCACTATGACAATATCTGGAGCGGGAGCCGAGACTAGGATACATTTATTCCACTTCCGTATGCAGCCATACTCCTCGATGAGCGATGGAGGTATTGGAATATAGGTGCTAGCTGCAACTATCGCTTTTATCCAGCCATAAGCAAATGAAGAAAGATTGTCTCCAAGTCAAACGCTGTCTTGTCACCAACTTTGATGCCTCGTTTAAGCTGCCCCACTGGATATCTTGACATGGAATCCGGACGAAAGGGTTTCGGAATGAATTTGCCATCTTCTCACCAATTAGTGCGGCATTGCTAGCCTTGACCTCATTTTGGAGCAATCTGACCACTGACAACATTGTAAAGTACATCACTGTTGATTGATAGTGAATGGAAATGTTTTTCCAGCTCTGCACCAATCCGCTGTCGATCACCAGAGTCAAGTTTCCGCCTCTTCTCACCTTCCTCTTCGTGTTTGGTCTGTGCTGATGAGTTGAGTGCTTCTTCAGAGCACAATTGCTCCATGGCACCAGTGAGGCAGACAGCGACTGGGAACGAATCAATATATTCAGTGACATGCCATGCACAGAATGTATTTACAGGGTTTCGTTACAGTAGAATGTCAATGTTCTTTTGATAAAGGTGAATTAACTTTGGAGATACATTAATTAATTATTAGATTAAGCAAGATTTATTGGACAATAAATCAATCATAACGTATTTGATGATAGGTTTATTGCTATCCTTCAGTGTGAATATGTGTCTATGTACAACATTTCTGTAACATTATCATGCCAATCGGTTAATATTTTGAAGCAAATGCATTTTTCGGTAATGATGCTATTGGCTAATCGGCATAACATTTTATAATTATTAAGTTGTCTTTATTATAATCATTGATCATAAAAATGTGATTGTAGACACAAGTGTTATCTCATTATCATACTGTCAGAGATATTGAAGAAACTATCGGTTTTGTGATAATGGCGGTGGCTAATTTGCATATTCGGAAAAATATACATGCTAATAGTTCCTAATAGTGTTTATCCTAGTCATTGACCTTAAAAACATAGGTATGGACCCCATTTTGTGACAGTATCGTGCATACTTTCGACAATATTGAATAAAATAGATTTTTCGATAATGGAGGCACTAATCCGCATATAAAAATGTCCCCAATGTTGTCGGAATGACAATCCAACTGGATTTCATCAGTGACCCCATGCTATGACAAATCCAACATAAAACCTTATTCTAATAGAAACTTCATAGGTTCACAAAATGGCAAATGGACTATCGTACCTTGACAATGAGATAGCTAGGTGCGCCTATAGGCTCGATTCTTTTCGAGGATATTGGCACTATAGAAGTTTGTTATTGTTATTTTATAACACAAACTAGAGGCATGTAACTTTAATAACGGCTTTATCGCCGATAATTGTATGAATGTAGACGTAATTGGACAACACATAAAGAGAGATGCTTTGTATAATGTAAGTGAACCTTGGAAAATCAATAAAATGGAGAAAAAAACTGTAATCCCATCTTGAAACCTCCACATCTACTCTCGCCATTTCGCTTCGGTTTCCAGCAACATCTAAACCGTGCCTTCTCTCGTTTTGTCCAAGATCGATCTCCGCGATTGTTTAATTATGTTATTTCACTTTCATTGAAGAAACTAATATTTCTGTGGTCATTGTGTCCTAATACGTATACTACCATTAATTCAAAGATGATCCATCAGGTAAGTTGTAGGATTCAGCAAGCCCAAACATTATTCAAAGATGCCGGTACACAGTATCTATTGTACACATGTCTGAAGGGTGTTTCATCTTTCACTTCACATGATCACTTTTCCGTGTCCAATTACAACTAATCTATAATCGATGGATATTGGTATAAATACGTAGTTCCCCACTTTCTTATTTCTGAAAATATCGTTATAAACCATGATGTTTTTTTTTCATATTTGTTTATCTAAATAATAGTATATCAACAATCAATCAACACTAAATTCCTGATCAATTATCAACATTTTATGTTTTGTGGAGTACAAGCAGCATATAATCGGTAATATCCTTGCTCAACATGATAAATGGACGAATGGTTTAGTCTGACAAGGAGACGTTAGGTTAAACCATGTGACAATGGCACGGCTCGTATATAAATCTGTAGTGTTTCTATTTGTGTTATATAGTTATCAAATAAAGCTACTCTAAATGTGTTTTTGACAGATGTGGTTGTTGGCACTAAATCAAAGGACATTATATGTAGAAAATAAATGAGAATTACGTAGTTTAATCACACACACATACATATATATATATATATATATAGCCTGATTAAGTACACGTTCAACAGCTGGAAACAGATGTCGATGACAGAGAGCGATCGATCAACTTCTATTTTTGCTATCAATCATATATGTAATTCTGTAACCAAATCAGAACAAAGGTATCATCCAACAGGTTTTTAATTAACATTTGAGAATGTATGGAGAGGGAGTAAATGTTATATGATGTCATATCATTTCGATGGAAGGTCAAATGGAGAAAACGCAGGAAGTAAGGTATTACAAAGCCCCAACAACCGACTGAAACTATTGCAAACATCCAAGTGTAAGATTGGAAAAACGAAAGGAACTTGCCAAAGTGGAATGGATTTGTGCAAATGTGTGTGCGTATGTTAGTGTGTGTGCGGGCCCGTGTGTATGAAAGAATTGTTTTCCCATTTTCGAGATATGGCAAAAATAGCTTTTTGTAGTTTTCGTATCCTCGAAACTTTTTTTTTTATTATAGTTGCCCTATAATTTGGGCTTCACCAGAAGTTTCCCACTTGAAATACTAACCTGGTTCAAATGATGAGAAAACAATTGGACAACATACCAAAATAACACTATAATTGTCCCAAATTTAAACTAGACCTCACAAGATGTTTACAACTTGAAATGCTCAACCCGATGGTACCATGTACGCAGTACACATCGGTTATACACTGGCAGGGATGAAGATTTGATTGGTTTTAAATCGAACCCTATCACCAGATAATTATCTCATCTTTGTGTTGATAACTTTCACTCATGCCAAGACATCAACCAACATCTAGCACAACATCCTCTCACGTGTGTAACCTTAGACTGAAGACGGTCCATTCAAATCAAGCCTGACACATTTGTAGACATCCATCCATGTTACCATACTGAGCCACAATCAAGCACCACAAATTTCGACGAAGTAATGCCTTAAAACACCACAACTCATAAGATTAGAGCCACAGGCTGGAAAACAGTTTAATAAATACATTTATTAAATACATAACACTTATATACGAGATGATAACCTGATGTCAGTTAACCTTGTTTTATGGAAGGGCACACGGAATGTATTAAATACAAAATTAAAATATGCATAGACTCCAAAAAGATTAAAAGCCAAACAAAAATTTCAGGATACCCCCCTTACGTCAAAACAGCTCTGCAGGCAATAAGCTGGAAGATTTATTCCAAACACGATTTGTTAATCTGATAGCAGACGCACCGATATCAACAAAGATGGTGGCAGGACTGTTAATAATATTACTTGGCAACAACAAAATAATAAATAACACAGTCAAGTCGGTTTTTTATAGAGCACGTGTTTCCGTAGTAAAAGATCAGCCTCATGTTCAGAACACAATACAGTAAGTAGGTCACTTATATAAACGAAGATGACGAATAAGCGTTGACTCTGGAATGTCTAAAATAAATGACACAGGATAATAAAAGTTTATGGCCTGTGTACACAATCCATAACAGCAACAATGCATAAAATAATAAAGAGCACAATTACTGTGGATAAAAATACAATTACTGTGGATAAAAATACAATTACTGTGGATAAAAAGAACTAGCCAATATTTAATGCTATATTTAGTTCATAATATGCAGGCAACAGAACAAAATAGTTTACTGGCACCGATATAAATATTAATATTATAAATAAAACAGTCAACGTATAAGAAAAACAAATGTTGACATAACAAACATTATATTTGCATCACAGACATCAGATTAAAATACGTAAATACAATGCTGGTCATGTGTTTTGTCTGAACATTTTCACAGATGCTTGTGAAAATAGCCATCTATCCTTCCACCGGTGGCTCTGCGCGTCCATAAACGTCGCACCGTACAACGTCCTACCCTATTTAACATGCGGCTGGTAACTTCCATTGAACATCACAATAATGAGATCACATATAATTAAGCTCAGCTCAACAAAATGCATATAATCTAGATTACCTACAGGTTCTGACTACGATGTATATCATCCTAGTAACTAACACTAACAGGAGATTGACCACAACTGTCAGCATTTTCCAGGTACAGGTTCAACTGGTACGCTTCCATAAAGTCCTAAAGATTTTCCCATTTGACAACAGTCTATATAAGAATAAAATGGTCATTTAGAAAAAGAATATAAGCGTACCGGCCAATGATTGAATGGAATGTCCTGGAAATTCCAGCAAAAGATGACAGTTATGGAGAACCTCCCCCCTCCCACGACACAATACCAGCTTCTCTTTAGAGATATATCATTGGTCCACAATTACACATATCAAAATCATAATAATACATCAGCTTATTAGAAATTATTCAGACAGGTCATGGTGTAAAGTAGCCGTCAAGTTGCCCGAATAAAGGCAACAATGAAAACCATAATTTCCGTGTATGAATGACAGACCAGGATTAACAGCATCATTTGTGGTCAGAATATGTCGTTCCCCTCCCCCCTATTGATATATAAATCTGTATATGTTACTTGGGTGATTCCCTTCATGGATGGATGAAGCATATGTAGACACACACATGCATGCACAAACATGCTTACAGTTCAACTGGACTACAGATTTTAATGGTTCAACATTTTCGAACCATAAAAGATACCAGAGCTGGGTAATTTGCATAACTTTGATTGACAACAATCCATTATCTAGTTTTTATCATTCAAGTCCACTAGAATGATTACCCAAATTCTATATTTTCGTAAGAGCACAACGATGTGTGTATATTAAGCACATTTAAGACATTAACAAGTTCATCGGTTCAGTAACAAGTTACTGCATCAGGAAGACATGAACAATCATGTAGCACAGTTTCAGCAACACCCCCCCCCGATCACAACCACAACCCTGACAGTAAGTCACTTCCAACGTACGATCATTTATAACAGACGCTGGACAGCTTTAGTAACTGATGCCATAGTGCTCCAGGGGCAAACACACGTCTGTGTATCAAACCTAGCCCCCTGTCATCATCCCAGCAAATAAAGTCAACTTTAGCTCCTCTCTCTCACTGGTCCCAAGACATCAAATATTCTCTACACAGCCGACATAACAACCCAGACATCACTTATCCACAAAATACTTATTAATTGTGGTGTATCGGCAGAGCGAGTTTTCCATCGTACTGGTAGTCACATTCCTCTTGTAATGCTTCAAAAATGGTATCTGGTCCACTGAGGTCCTTCACTGTGTAGAGAAATATAAAGTGAATAATTAAATGGATTGTTACTATTTTAATTTGGTTTTGTTTGTTTGTGTGTGTGTATATGTATGTGTGTGTGTAAAACAATATCTGCAATATTCCACACTTTCCTATTTATTAAATGTTGCCATTTATGACCACTTTCACGCATACAGCAGGGGACAGATCAAGCAATTTCTAAAAGATTAAACAGCCTTCAGACATAACCACATCTGGAGTTGTATCCAGATGCCAGAGTTTTAAGACTAGCCACGGAGATGCCACACTCCTGTCTAGTACTTCCAGTTAGAGAAATCTTGTCTATATTTATAAACATACTAGCAGTGTAGTATTACTATACTACTAAGTACTGTAGTATGTTTATAAATATAGACATCATAGCTGACAGAATTCCACACTAGGTACTCAGTGTGGAATTCTGTCATCTATGATGCCAAATTACATACACTGGGCAAAAGCCATGTGACTGTTTGGCAACGGTTGTCTATGTATACAGAGGGGTTGAGATCCATATCATACATACACCTAATGTGTAATCGAAAAGCATTTGTTTTGATGGTTCATTTGTAAATCTGATCCAGGAAAGTACAGATTTGTGCCTCTCTCTCTCTCTCTCTCTCTCTCTCTCTCTATATATATATATATATATATATATATATACACACACACACATTAAGTAAAATACATTTATGCCATGAAGTAGAACATGTCTAGTGTGGACTAAGTTAAACTATGATTTCAATCACCAGTCCTTATCAAAGTTACATTAATTCTAATCTATTTTTGGCCATCCTTTTGTATGACTCTCGGACAAAAGACATAATGAGGTGCTTTTACAGATTTATAGTAGAACCTACTTTATACTATAAATCTAGTGATGTTTTATTTTTTCAAAGAGCCATCCTATATTTATTAGTTCGTTCTCTCTCCACACACACACATGCACACACTACATCCATATATGACAATTAGGATTCTTTTTAGAACTTATTGGATTAAATCAAGAGTAAATATACATTTAAAATTTAATTTAATTTGAACAATTTACTTATGAATCAACTTATATATCAGATATCAATAAATACGATTTTTTTCTAAGGTAATTTTATGAGTGAGGTAAGTATGGAAATGCACAAAATTGAAATAAACAACTGACAACAAGGACCATTTTGTGGTAAAAGTTCTTGGAAAGTATTCTGAAATGTGAGAACTTCATCGGTGCACCGAGAACTTAATAACATTAGTACACACGAGTACATCAAAATAGGTGCTGAAGTACAACAACAAAATGAATGGATTTGCTTCAAGGGTGGGAAACAGTGGCTAAATATAGTATGGACACAACCGTTACTAGCAAACACGTCTACCACCTCCATTCCTAGATACTTTCAGCAACTGAAACTTATATTTTGGAAACTCTCTTTTGAACAGCCCCGGGTTCAAATTCCTGACATAATGGCAATAATGTATAGATCTTTTGGGCGCATAACCTAAAAGTGATCCACAAAACACACACACATCCAGCAGCCAATAACGCAGTATTAATAACGTAAGAGGCTGCTTACTCCTCCTTGTAGTATTTTCCATGATCCCCGGCTGTATCGTAGCTGTTTAACGCTGTCAAACTCATCAGCCCCGGAGGAAACTTTTTCAGGAAGTATACCCAGCAGTCAACAATCCTCTTTCCACTGTTGTTGCTCAGCAGCCCCCTGTTGTCTGCAGTAACTATTCTGATCTTTTCTCGCTGGTAGACCTCTGGATGACCCTCAAAGTCGTCCATCCAAGCCATCATATTGCTGTCCACTTCGTAAATCTCTCCTTCTACAATCTGTCATTTGTAATAAAACAAAATGTGTGCATAACAGCTAAACACACACACACACACACATATATATATATATATATGCTTTAATCAGAGCAGATGTTTTTGCAAAAGTAGAATAATAGTAACCTAAATGCTGTTTGTATCAAATTACAAATTATCTGATACTTTTTAGGTATTTTATTTGTGATCAGACAGAAAACCAGATGACCTTTTATTAGCTGACCTCATTATAATACAAGATGAGCAACGAAACATCTAAAAATGCATAATATTTTATACAAAATGAAGTACACATTTAAGAAGTTGACAATTTTATTTAAAGGTGACGGGAAGAGAAATTTCACACTGTGTGACCGTCATCTTTGCCAAACAGCACGTAGTGCCACAGCTTGTTTACAAGCGTTCTGACCAGTTGACAGAGAAAATGTCAGATTCCGACGAAAGTTTTGACATTCTCAGGGATATCAGCTTTGAACCACTAGTGACTAAGCTCAGAGACAGTATTAATTGTAAGGAATTAGCTGCACAAGTGCATACCCATAAGAATCCAGAGCAGCCATCCGGTCCACAACAAGATTTGGATTGGTGTGTACTTGTTTGTGTTGGTATAAGTTTAATATTGATAAGTCAAGTTGACTTATCAATTAAACTTATGACCTGAAAAATTTATCTCTGGAAATGTTTTTCTTGGCATCAAGTGCTGGGTGTTTAACCGCTAGGCCACCAGCGCTCACAAAATAATTGATCCAGAACTTTAGTTCCTTTTATATATATATCAGATACGTACACCAACCATGGCACCTGATGTAAGCATTTAACCAATTAAAATGGTCTGTATACCGTGGGCTCAACTCACAACACTGTGACACCACCACATAGCATACCTATATAGAGATATTGCTATTTAGGAATTTACCCTCAGTTCAATGTTTAGATCCACAAATTAATTTATTGTTTTAATTCAGAAATATTTCTTCCATGACACTTCTACTTGGAATATAAACTGGTATTCCAAGTAGGTACTCAGAGTACCTACTCATGGTAAAAAGTACTAGACAAAAAAGTCGGTAAAAAATGGAATTGAAATTAATAAATTTGATGTGGAATTGACCCTGTGTCTGAAGTCAACAAACCAAACCTGAATGTGAGCATTCCTCTCCTCCTATTGCATAACTACATTTAAAATAAAGTTGTATTTGTCTGTACACAGGAGCCCAGTCAGGATGCATATACTAGTCTATAGATGGATGTGCCACCCTCAGTGTATCTTTGTTTTGGTAATTTTCTGTGGGGGGGATTCAGGACAGGTTTTGACAGCACTTACACGTTAGATATAATCATTCATATTTGATGTTTGTTTCTTTGCACAATTGTAGGCGACACAATACACCATTTTATATGATTAACAAAGAAAATATGTTTGTTTGGCAAACAGATAACGTTTTTTGAAGATTCTCGATTAAAGTTTCGGCCATGTGAGATGCTAGCAAAGCAAGTATTAAAACTACTATAACTTTATTTCTAAGAAAAAATAATATATATATATCTCTCATTGAAATTGATTTGTATATATAACACTAACATTTTGACTAATTTGGGAAACCTTTTCCTGTGACCTTTAAATATGTTGGTATTTTTGTAACAGTTTATGTTGATACAACTACTTCAGGTGTCTGTGAATGCAAAATAAATTTTAAACTATGTCATGATGCTCAATAAATCAGTGATTTTATAATGAAATATGTTTCTCTACATTTTCATGAAACAACTGACTTTTCATGTTGTAATGTCTGCAACATCCATCTTTCAAATTACACCTTTACAAAACGTGCCACATTGAGATGAACATTCAGTGTTAAAAGCAGATCTTTAATGAGTGCTTTCATATAAATAAAACATCAAGGTGGCAAAATTCAGATTAAGGTGAAGCTACTTACCATGCCTTTTCCAGGTGCAAACAACAAAAATGGCAGGTTCCATCGGGTTGCTATGATCAGTGGGTAGGCGACCTCTGTATGTCCCCTTGCGATAAATTTGGCCTTTCCATTCTCAAGATTGTGGAAGTGGTGATAGTTTGGCTGGCCCTTCTTTAGTGTTCCGTAGACAAATACAGTGCTGTGTACACCATCACAGCATCCAAAACCATTCATCTTGATGCTGTAGTTAGCTAGCCTAGCCAGTATGTACTCCAGCTTGATGGTGGTTGATGTGTCAATTATACACCCAATTGATATAATACCTAGACAGGGTCAACCCTGCTTGCTGTGGATACGGTGTAACTTCTGCAACAGAAGAGACAGTGAACACACACACACCATATAATGATATATATATATATATATATATATATATATATATATATACTCGTGTATAAGATGGATATATACCATAATCATAGAATCTATTATACATCAGGCTAGTCATTGTAAACAATAATTATTATTTATATCTGTGAAAGCCACCTTGAACATGTGTGTTTTTAGAACAGATTTAAAATTTTCAAGAGACGACGTATAATATCTGCCAGCAACCTATTGTGAGGGCTGCAACACTAAATGGACAATCATCATATGCTGAAACAAACCAAAATATCTCGAGTAATAATGGAAGAAATCTACATCAATGACTCTATGCATACTGTAATTTCTTATTTCGAATAAAACGATCAAACACAAGCCGAAAGTAGACTTAATTTGATAAGATTCTAAATTGAGTGGTCCTTCATTGTCTCTCCATGCTTTTGTGTCAAATTCATTTCTGAAATCAATTATGGTGGCTTTTAAATGGTACTCACTTAACCCCTTTGTGGTGCTAAGTTCATCATTATCTGTTTGTTTTACTAATTATGAGTCTCTAATAGTTCAATATGAACTGGGAAAGAGGAAATGAGAATTTTCAGAAACAATTATTTCAATGATAAAGGTTTGCTATTTGACTTATGTTGGGTTCCTTTAAAAAATCCATAGGTACATTTTGTCTTATACACAAGTTTGTCTTATACAGAAGTACATATGATAGTTACTTTTTAAAGATGATTTCTGACATAATATAAATAACTATCTTTACCTAACTAGTTTGGCTGTTGTTTAGAAGGTAATAGAACTATACATTTTATACATAAAATTTTACTTTTTTGAAAGTCAACCTTTCAGTAGACTGTTACAATATTTCAATATTGGATACACACACACACACACACATATATATATGTGTGTGTGTGTGTGTGGATGTGAAAGAACAACACAAGACAGTAGTAAAATATTATAACACTGCAATGTTAGCAAATTTATGATACACAGAAAGGTTGTGTGTGTGATGCTGTTATATGAATTTGGAACATATCTCAATATACACCACAGACAAATAATAAGCAAAAACTGATATTCATCCTTGCTAATAACGGCAACGATTTAGTCAAGTTTTCATCGACAGTCAATGTTTGTCCTTTGGCCAAATCCACTATTCTCCATATTCATCCAATCAAGATATCATGCAGTCAGGCCTTGAAAATATGATTTTTAGTAAAACTACTGATACTACTAATCAGAGTATAAATTCAGATATAAACATCAATAATGTGGCATTTATTTAAGAACAACTGAACTACATTACAGTAATTAAATATGCAGCAAAATATGTGGACACGGAAATTAACAAAAAACAACAATCGGCCGAGCGACCTCCAAATGTAATGAAGCAAAGTCAAAAGATGAAACTACCTTCAGATATGCACATGCCTAGATTCAAACACGGGTGGTAGTGATCTGTGGTCTAACACGCTACCGCTAGATCACATAGAGGCAATATGGGAACAGACTGTGACAGAACCACAGTTTTTATACTTCAAAACATGTTATAACATTACCCAATCTATTTAGCCGACCATGTGCATGAAATTAGCCATAAAACAGCAATGCTAATATTTTCCTACATATCAAGAACAAGATTTTAACAGTCATTGACAATTAAATATTCAAAACAACAGACTGACAATTTAAAGCATTGTCTAGTAATTTAATCCCATGCTGTAACAGTTGTTGCCTCCTGCCACGTGAAATCATGTTACATTTATCGATGAACAAATAATAATAAATGAAACTGGACACCTACTAGAATACGATGAGACACTGATTTATCTCTGTGATAACACAGCCAGTTCAAACTGTGACATTTGGTACAAATTACAAACGTAAATACATACACTGATATGCTTCCTAACACTTAGTAAAACGCTTCCTTGTTGAAATTGGGAGAATTACTGGTATATATATATATATATATCTGCGTGCATCAGAATTGCTGATAGGATTCCACTCCCGTGTAGGAGGTCTTAAGCTGCAGTCTCCTCAGAACATTGGGAGATATGCAGAGGTTATTAATATTATAGACATCTACAGCCAGAATCATGTTAAGCCGAGCCATATTACATGCCTCATCCATTATCTATCTAACCATAATACATTACCAGCCTTTTCAGTAGGGAATAGAGCAGACGACCCCTTACAAAAAGTTGGCAGCAGCTCGCCGAGGGGGGGAAGGGCGGCCTGTAAAAACACCATGATGCCATTGCCACGGCATTGCTGGAGGGGGTGTGGTTGTGGGGAGGGGGGTGGTGAGGGCTGGCCGTGGGTTAGTGGTAGTCACACTAACACAGTAGTGGCCTTTCTCTTTTCTTTTTTAAATTTTTATTTTGTATACACAACCATACAAAATATGTAAATATATATTCAATAAAATTATAACATTATATAAATGTTTCTGCTACTCCTTGCTCACATATTGTCATTCAAATATATATTACCTGGGCAAAATACAACTCCATATATTTTTAAATTCTGTAATTTAGACATTTCTACTAATAAGTAGTGGCCCTTCTCCATTGGAAGAGGGGGTTAGAGCTCTCCCCCAGGAGGTGTGAAAAATGCAGTATTTGGTGCATTCTAGAACACTTTTTTACCAAAACAAAAATAGCTGACCGATTTTCTGCCGATAAGGGACTGTAAAATAGATGTCGTACAGTGTCGGATGCCAGCTGCTATTGAAAAGGCTGCGTCACATGTCAGAAACTAATAAATCATTAAAATATAGTTCATCCTCATTTACATTAATGGTTGATTATCATTAAGTTATCTCGTATACAAGCTGCTAGAATTAAGTATAACAGCATTATATTAGTTTTTCAATTGACAGATGGAGTTGCAATGTTTCAAAGGGATATAATAAATTTGGACTACATTTCTTTTGCACATCCTGAAAATCAGGTTTGGTTTTCCAATGGTCAGGAACCTGTTTCTGACAGGACAGTGCTGAAAACCTGTTTGATGGCAAAAACCATATGAAATGATGAAAATTCTATTATAAGGTGGGCTGGTATGTCAAAGCTAAGGCTTTGTTTTAAACAAATATAACCTTCACACACATCCATCGAGATGGGCAGGTTGTTAGCAAAGACTAATTTTACTATCTCTTCATCAAAAGATGACTGCAGTTTCAGTGGTCTTTACCATCGTCAATATCTAACTAAGGTAAGTGAGGGCTGCTGACTGCTCAGGTTTTCAGCTAGTGGCAATAACTGTAGGCATGGAAACAGTCTAGCTGAAACATTAGCTTCTGGTACCTCATCATATTTGTCAAATTTTTCTTCTTATTACTAATATTAGACAATATGGCACACACTGGTTATCTAAAGACTTTTTACTAAAGTCTTTAGATAACCAGTGATTTTTTTTACTGGTTATGTTTCAAGAAGGATAAACACATGTTTCAAGAGTGGCTTGGATATATTGAATTTATGAAAGAATGCCACACTCAGATGGGAGAAATACAAAAAGATGGAGCTGAATTAGTACGAGGGTTGTCTCTATCAGAGTTTTACATAACAAGACAGTCTTTAACATATCAGTTAAATCAGGTGACTCGAAAGCAACTCAAGACACTGTGAGCTCAAAAATTTATATCTGGAATGGTCCTGACTTTTCTGGGTAGTAAATTTATGGTTCTTACTCTTAGCATTAGCTGCTATCTGCTTTCCTGTAAACCCACTGAAACTCAATATGGTATGCCTGTGCTAAAGAGGGGAGGGAGGTGAATATTACAAAGCAATGTGAAGATCCACTGTCTCAATGAAAACTGTAACAATCTAATGCCTACAGCGAGCTATATTTTACTATGTATTATATTTACAGGATAGGATAAACTGGTTGGCCTAATAATACGTTGTCAGTTTGAACACTCATCATCAATGGTTACTCAACATCGTACCTGGTAAACAAACCATGATTACTTTCGGCCACCATGGCACATGCAATTCAACTTGCAGGAGAATGATTTTTCAGACCTCTCACATGAACAATAAGCGGAAAGCATCAAAAGTGCATTCAACTAACACAGTAACATCCTATGATCAGATAACATGCATAAACTGAATTTAAATTAATGATGGTCTCAAGAAGAACAAATTACTGTCCCGAGTCAGCCTACATGAAAGATCTCCCATACTATGAAGGACTTGAGTATGCATCTAGGTATCTAAATACTACAAAGTACTACAAGTTTTACAAATATTGTGTTACCAACAGGGTTGGTTTTATCACAGCCACAAACCTGTTTATGACATGACCTGTCGTAAATACCTTTATGATGTTATATACTGTCATAACACTTTATTCACTATATTTTGTAATTTAATTTTAACTTTGGATCTATTTTGCTTAGAATCAGTTGTGGATTATCATTATATCATAATTAGTATATATTTATATGTTACAAACATGAATGAAAACATTATATTTTATGTTGATTTCTCTTACATTTTTTTCTAACTCAGTAATAACAGAAATAATTTGGAGGTATCTTTTCAAGTTTTATTCAATAACCATAATAGATGTCAGTAATCAATAATACAAATCACAATGATCATGTGACAAAAAAAAACCCAGCTTGGCTGTTTTCTTATGAAACTAACCATGTGTAAGTATTATTTAATATGAAAACTATAAGATGGATTAATAGAATCAGAATATAGCAGATATCTTGAGTTCTTGGGACATGGAAGATCATTAAGTGAAGCCACTATCACCTGTCATCCAATTAAGGAATAGTCCTATTAAATTAGGACCACCCCCTAAACTCTAGAAACAAATGGCAGACGAATCAGGTCAATTGATTTTGGCTACAAACAATACCAGTGTATGATTACCATAGTCTAATAATCAGGCCCTAACTTATTGTATAATGATTTTACTTTTGATATTACAATATTGTATTAATAACATATTAATAATTTAAGCCATTCTAAAAACTACTTTTCAGGTATATTTCTGGAAAAGTTACACAAACTTGTTAGCTATGCCAATGTTTATATTTTAAAATTTGATAGATTTGGACACTATTGGTCAGAAAGCTGAGACACTCCACTCAATCACAAGACTGTACACGGGTCAAGGAAGACAAAATGGGTGGCTTGTTGAGTGATGCCTGATGGCCTCAAAAGTATGATACAAAATAATTTACTAAACTTGAGTTGCAGGCAAAAAGAAAGCTTTGTTATTGTATACCACATCCATGAAGCAAAACCATTGTGCTAATAGTAATACCTAGTTATAGTATTATAGGTAGTATTTCGATACCTAGGCTAACTGGGACTTGGCAGAGTTATCCCATTTCACAAACTTGTACTAGAAAAATAGCAACACTAAATGTGAAATTTTATCTAACAGGGAATCAAATTTCAAAGCTGTTAAGCTCAAAACACAAATTGGCCTTCAGTTCAGGCACAGTCAAGCGAGGTATGTGACCAGTTACCGTGATTACAGTTGTATAAACCGGTAAAATGACATGTCACAACGTCAATGTAACGGTCGAAGGAACATGAAATGATGATCTAAGACATTAAATTCAAAACTTCTGAGATCTAGTCTACCTTCCACGACGAATAATTCGAACATCAGCACGCATACTTACATCTTCAAGATCTTGACGTTATCATCAAAATTATTAACGTCACATGCGCATCATCGACCAAAACATCGTACTCACCGAAATACGTCTACCGGGTGCCTTATTCGACCTACGATCCTATCTCAGCATTTGTTATTGTTGTTTAGCAACCAAATTAAAGCGTCGAAACGGGTGTTTGTGTAATATAGGCGAACTGTGGCCGGGCAAATTGGTTAGAGGACGAATGACATTACACCGTGAAGGCACCGCCACCGACTGCCACCAATCACTTACGTGTGAAATGTGATGCTAAATTATCCAAATCAGATCGAGAGGTCATCTTTACTGAATGGGAAATCGACGAATTCCGCCCACGCCCCGCTTTACAAATCACTCGGAAGTGCGTCATTTGGGCGGAGTAGGCGGCTAGACTGTTAACCAGAACCGGGACGGCCGCACTAAATGCCACTGATATGAGGAGGATGGTTGAGAAAGCCCCGAGCGAGTCTGAGTGCATGTGTTGTTTTTACATTTTGGATATCGTTCTACATTTAATGAACTCCATCAAATATGTCTTACATGTTAACGAATTTATGCATTACTCAGCATACACGCACAACGCACACACAGAGAGAGAGAGAGAGAGAGAGAGAGACAGTGACAGACATGTACACGGTACAGTGACACACACACGTCCAGTTAAAAGTAAATAATACATTATATGGTGCGTTATGTTTCTAGTGTACTCAAAATATTTAATGATCTTGTAGCAATAGCAGATCCTCAAATTAAACTGGTACATGTTTACATACTTTAGGAATGATCCAGTGAGTGAGTAAGTGTTAATAATACAAATTGCAATTTTAATATATATATATATATATATATATTAAAGAGATTTATTTACGTGCAACTGTATCGATAATTGATATTATTTAATCGCTATTAAAATAAATTGTTTTTACGCTTAGTTTTCAAATAATTAGAGTTTTTTTTAATCATCTTTATTTCTCATACATACATACAAGAACATTTACACAGCCCGATACCTCTTTTAGCATAATGTCAAAACACACAATGCAACATAACGCCAGACATGAAATGCAAATATAATTAATCATATTTATAAGTAATTGTCGTGGTAATAAAAGTGTGACTCTTGCTTATAAATATGAAAATAGATTATCACAATACCCTAAACATATAGCCACATATGTTTATCAATTGTTCTTGTCTATTTTGCTGGATGCATATTTTCCTTAACTTTGAGGGTGTTTGTAAATGTCCAGGAATTCAAGAAGATTAGAATGTTTTTGATTTTTCTTAGAACAATATATATATATATATATATATATATATATATATATGTATATATATAGCCAATTCCTGGAGCTATATATACCACGGGAATTGGGCAACAACTCAACGGATTGGCTGAACAGACCTGCCACACTGGACCCCCCCGACATACAACCAACAATAGTGAATCTATCCATCAAATGTGACAGGCCGACTAAGGATGAAATCAGGGGGGTCATAGAACACCTGAAGAACAATAAAGTAATAGGACCGGACGATATCCGAGCAGAAGCACTCAAGACAAATATTGACACGTCTGTGGATCTATTGTACCCTCTTTTTACTAAGATTAGGGAAAAGGAAGAATTGCCATCGGACTGGAGAGAGGGATACCTCATAAAACGCTCCAAGAAAGGAGACCTCAGCAACTGTTCCAACTACAGAGGAATCACACCTCTGTCAGTGCCTGGGAAAGTCTTCAACAGAATAATCATGGAAAGAGTGAAAGGTGAAATTGATCCATGGCTGAGAGATCAACAAGCTGGATTCCGCCCAAACAGATAACACGTTGATCAGATTGCAAGACTACGCATCATAGTAGAGCAATCCTTGGAACGGAACTCCCCACTCTACATCAACTTTGTTGACTACGAAAAGGCGTTTGACAGCATAAACAAAGATACACTATGGAAACTGCTGAAACATTACGGCATGCAAATTAAGCCGGTCAGCTCGATTAAGAACAACTACGAAGAAACAGGCTGCAGAGTAATACATGGTGGACGACTAACCAAGCGTTTCAAAGTGAATACTGGAGTTAGACAAGGTTGGTTGTTGTTGCATTCCTCTTCCTTATGGTCATCGACTGGATTATGAAGACGTGCACAAAGCAGAGAAGAAATAGAATCCAGTGGACACTAAAAATGCAACTTTAATACCTGGACTTTGCCGACGACCCGCCACTGTTTTCCCACAGCTATCAACAGATGCAAGAGAAGACAAGTGAACTGGCAGCCATCTCTTCACAAGTGGGGTTAAATATGCATAAATGCAAGACAAAAATCATCAATGTAAATGCAACCAGTAGTCGATGGGGGTGGGTTGGTAACACATTCCGAAAACCAGCATCAACTATCACCAGGTGAAATGAACCCATTAGGAGGAAGGGGCTTCACGTATCTGAGTAGTATAATTGATAAACATGGTGGTACAGATTCGGATGTTAAGGAAAGGATTTGGGAAGGCTAGAGAAGCTATTATATAGCTCAATAACATCTGGAGCTCCAAAGTGTTGTCATTACACACAAAAATAGCCTGTTTAACTCCAACGTCTGTACTACGGTATTGTCCCAGCAATGGATATGGAGTGAAACTAACAATTCACCATCAAGCAAAGATTCAAGTATCCTATTATCAACTGGAACGTCTAAGAAAAGAATCTACAAGATTCACTGTCTAAACCCCATCAGTAAAATCGACTTGTGGGAGAAAACAAACCAACGAAATTCTGGAGATGAGATCAAAAGGAGTCGATGGGGGTGGGTTGGTAACACATTCCGAAAACCAGCATCAACTATCACCAGGTGATAACATGGAACCCACAAGGAAAGGGAAAAAGGGGACGCCCAAGAAATACGTGGATAGGGGATCAGGAGACAGACACAAAGAGGACAGGTTACAACTGGAGGGAGCTTGAAAAAAGCCCAGACAGAACACTTTGGAAGACTGTTGTCAACGGCTTTTATCCCAGAATGGACGAAGGGTGAAACAAACAAAACATTTATCTAGCATTTGGCAACAATTAGGCAATAATTCAAGAATATGTCATTAGTTTCAACCGGAAGTCACTGAAGGATATTGTCTTAAGCCAATGGATGTAATTTTTAATATTCTAATGAATTCCACCACGTAACAAACGATTCCAAGTATCTATACTAACTAGAGAACACGTGATAAGATAAAGACTGACATCTTCTACATTGTTACCAGTATAGTACACATTTTGGCAATGGTTAGTATTTACTACTTTTCTAACATAAAGCCATACATTACATGGCATAATTCTACGTATTATCCTATATTGAAGGGACTGCAGACAAATCTCCCTGCATACCTTAAAGCGGACTGTAAATTTCTGATGGCCAGATGCTGTGATTTATATTATACTGATTCTCTCATCTCGTTAGGAAAATTGGTGGTATTGCTGGTGTTCTAGTTTGTATATATTTCCAGTATACTACTTTGGATTTTGTACCGAGTAAATAGATCTAAAGCGGGCGAGCGCAGTGGCTCTGTGCTATCATTGTTATATATAGAGAGAGACCTGGTGGCATGTTTGTGCTCTATGTAATTTATGTTTTGCAGTTTTAATATATGTCTCCATGAGCCAGGTATAGCCTGCATAACTCTCAGATGGTCTATAAATGTACAATTGGTTTAATACTTGTTGTTAAGTTCATCCTGGCTCAGATAATTACCGGTAGAGTCCAGCATGTCTCCTACATATCTAATTCCAACATTTTAAGAATACTGTGTTATGGTCAACTGTGATGTTTCTATTGTAACCATATTGTTTCATGTGCGATTTCCGAGATTGCGTTATTGTTACATATGGTGTTTAGATCATGCATAATATATCTATAAAATATGAGTAGCTTTTCTAATGTTTTTTTTTTATGTCATCTAATATTAGTTTCCACGTGTAGGTAGGATTATTTATTGCACGCTTAACCCGTGTCATCTTTAGTTATTTTGCTGGTCACGCCGATCTGCTTAAGGCGCCATTGTTCTATTTGTTTGATCATTATGTTTCTTACTATTATATACTATTATATACTATTATATACTATTATATACTATTATATACTATTACTATACTATTCTATACTATTATATACTATTATATACTATTATATACTATTATATACAATTCTGCAGCATATCTTTCACAGCTCTCCAATATGAGGGTTGTGTCATCAACCAATTGACTGGTTTTAAATTTCTTTAGACTTCAGTTTTATACCTTTAACGGGTTTTTTTGCGTGTCTTATATCGGTGGTTAACATTTCAACAGCTATCAAAAATAAATTAGCAGAGAGGGGGCAACCTTGATGTTCATCAGGGTTGTTGGGATTTAAATAGATATTTGACATTTTCGCCCAAATATTTCCAAAATTGATTATCGACGTATCCGGTTTCTCGCGATATTAACATATGTGCCATTTTGCCGGTTGCTTCGCCGTTTCCGTCCAATACTAGTATAGTACGTTACTCCATCTTGGTCCTTTGGCAAAGAAGATGGCGGATGAAATGGTGAAGAAAGCTTAGTGTGTTATATGTGAACCCCAAGCATCTAGGCTAGCTTCAGATATTCTTCATTAGGTTTGAACGAATAAATTAATCCACTGATATTTGCAACAACGACATCATCAGTAATCGACATAATTCAGCTGCACGACACACTGGTTTTTATTATAATAAGATCCGTATTATTCTATGGAAGATCACGCCATTTAAAAAACCATATATGTGTGTAGTAACAATGTGTATGACAAACTAGAGCGAAGGCAGTAAGTTGAGTAGAGTGACAAGTACATCGTGTGCAAGATCCTACTACACTTTTCGAAGCTTTTCGTCGCGGGAAGTCGAAAAACCGATTTTTTTCTTTAAAATAATCAATAATATATATATATATATATATATATATATATATATATATATATAGATATGCTCTAGGACGTAAACAAAACATTTACACTGTGATCATTATTAGAGTTTTGTTTTCGGAATGTTTCATAGCAGCACGGTTTTTGTCGTGGGGGGGGTATCTTATCGTGTTTTCCTGTATTTGTGAATCTTTGTGTTCCATTTCGCCATATGTTTCAATACACCCAGAGGAGACGAGTACACAGAAAACAAACAATACTTTGGAATAGCAGCACATATCCTTGTGATGACCCCATAGGAAGAGACAACTAAAGCTTAGGATATAATGCTAATTTTCTCAAAATTTGCCAAAGCATTTATGATGACATCGAACTCAGTGATGCACCTAGTACAGGGGTTGGGCAAACCCATACTCCAGCTTAAATACAAAGTCCAACAACAAATGATTAGATGGAGTGGAAACTTAGGAAGGATAAGCAAGTCTGAAAAGGTGAGTTTTTCAAAGACGCTGCAAACCTTCAAGTTGTCGGTTCGAATCCGACTAATACCTGTGATTATGGGATTTGTTTCCTCGGCCAGTCCCGGACACATGTTTTACCTGTGATCAGCAGCGAGGCTAAACAAGTGAACTGAACTGATTGTGTCCATTATACATTTCGTAGTCCACCACGTTTATGCTACTGAGGATGAAATTCGGAAGTTAATAATTAAACCCTCAGATGCTACATGTTTTCTGGATCCTATGCCAACCTGGTTGGTCCAAGCTCAGATTGACATCTTACTCCCTACTATCACCAAAATAGTCAATGAATCTCTCTCCTCAGGACTTTCCCCACTGATATGGAAAAAAAAACACCCTTGTAAAACCTAACCTTGATTCAGAGGTCCTTAAGGCCGATCTCAAATCTTCAATTTCTATCCAAATTGATAGAACGAGCTGCTGTATCGCGATACATGAGCCTCTACAATCGGCGTATGGGGCATTCAATAGTACAGAAACAGCTTTAATACGGGTAAAGAACGATATCCGTATGATGATTTATCCGCTGCATTTGACACCGTTGACCACAATCTACTGCTGTCACGTATGATGAACCGGTTAGGAATTGGTGGAACTGTGTTTGCATGGCTGAAGTCATATCTATCTGGTAGGAGTCAAGAAGTCAGCATAGGTGATGCATTTTCACTTGTAGCTATCCTGCTATTTGGAGTCCCTCAGTGGTTGGTCCTAGGACCCATCATTTTCACTATCTATTGGAGACATCACACGAGCCCATTATTTAAACGTTCATTTCTATGCCGACGATACTCAGCTATAGATGACATTTGACCCAACTGACCATGATGATACAACATCAGTACTCACTCAGGTTGAAAACTGTATCAGCGATATACGTATCTGGATAGTCAAAAACAAACTAACACGTAATGACATCCAAATTACACAGATACGTTCACTGTATATCACAGCTCGTGGTTGGAGGAGATCCCATTGCTCCGACACTAACAGTACGCAATCTTGGAGCTATGTTTGATCAATTACTCACCATGGACGACTTTGTTAAGCACATTTGTAAGGCTGCTTATTTCCACCTCCATAATATTTAATTCATCCGAAATTGTCCTTTGAACGAGCCTGTCATCACACTTGTACACGCTTTTATCACTAGTCGGTTGGACTACTGCAATGCCCTGTTAGTTGGCATAACAGAAACATCTCTATATAACACTACTATTGTACACATATGAACTTCAACTTCAACGGCGACAGATCATTTTCTCACTTTGCCCCACGGATGTGGAACGATCTCCCACTTCATATCAGGAGTACGGACAAATTAAATAACTTTTAATCTATGCTAAAGCTTCACACAGGCATATGGCTGACCATAGGAATTATTGTTAACTTGTATATAATGTAAATGTGTTTATTTCATATTGTTAAGCGCCCTTGAACTAATTTTAAGCATTAGGATATGTGGTGCTATAATAAATGCTATGCTATTATTATTATTATTGTTGTTGTTGTTATTACATCAAAGGCTCTAGACTGATCTAAATAGACCAATACATGTACTATATATATTATGCCTGTTCATCATCTACTAAAGCACTCATAACTATATACGTTATACGATCTGGACTGAGAAAATGTCCATGCATAATGTCATTTAAGTTGTTCTTTGTCATCTTATTGGAAAAGTAATCGAATTGTAGCTTCACTTTCGTCTTGCTTTGACACGATGGACTGAGTATATGTTGGAGTCTATAGTATAATCCATATGTGTTCTTTTAACCCTGTATGCATAGATTTATTTATGCATAGATTAATGGAGGTATCGGTTTTAGAGGATGTTTAGGTGGTGTTGCTTGACGGTCATTATAATATATATATATATATATATATATATATATATATATATATATATATATATATATATATTTTTTTAATTAGTCAATACAGAATGTTGGTAAGTCTCAAATATATATATATATATATATATATATATATATATATATATATATATATATATATATATATATATATATATATATATATATAATAGAGGTTCTGTATCGACCAATTAAATACTTCTGGTGAGCGACTGAGTGAATGAATGAATTGTAGTCATGCAGTCAAACGATTAGTCAATGAACCAATTAATTAATTAATAAGTGTAAATGATTAATTAACAAACTGTAGATTTTGAGAACCGACAAGATCGGGTATTCCCTTTGTATAGCCTCCTCCCTGATATATGCAGGCATAAAATAGGAAGGTACAAATAGCAAAGCTTCTCTTATGCGAATTGAAGATGCGCGTGTATATAATATATTTTTATAACAAGCATTTTAATTTACACAAAATGGGATTGCATTATCTGACACCCCCCTCCTCTCTCGGATCAGTTCATTGACAGATATAGCTGCATGGATGTTAGCTTCAGGTGACCTGGAATCAAACCGATGCGTGATTATGTATAATTACTCGACTCGCGACTGTAACTTCCGTGTTTGTATTCATATATTCCAACAATTAAGCATATCACTTGTGAACGAACAACTCCAAATTTAGCTGTCGTAACCAAAATCCTACTTTATTATTTTTTCCGCCTCTACTGCCGACCTTCTATTATTTGTTGCGTCCAATATTAGTCATTATAACAGCACATGGATATGATAGCGACACCATGGAAGATTATTAATTTTAATTCGTGTTACCAGCTCACATAATTAAAGTGAGACCCTAAATTGATCAATAATATTATTTTTAATGAGAAAAAGACAAGTGCATGTAGCCTATGTCTTTCAAACCAAATTCACTGAATGCATGGTTTATTTGTACCTACTCTGTGACAAGTAACACACATTTAAGTGTAATTATACATGACAAACATCAGGATGATGATGATGATGATATCATGAGATATGTTAAATCACTTTATTCAAGAGGGAATATACTTATCAGTCGCTTCAAAACATGTTACTCCTGTATTAAAGTAAAATTATTTAGATCATTCCTTTACAATGCATATGGCTGTCATTTGTGGCCAACGTATAAACAGTATACATATAAGCGTGTTGTAGTGGCCTTTAATAATATATACAGAAAATTATTTGGTATTTTAAAGGGGTAAAATATGTCTGCAATTTATGTCAATAATAATATTGATTCATTTATAGTTTTAAAACACGTTTAGGTGCTACTAGTAATTTGCTGTACAATGTATTATTTCTAGTTTGTTTTATTATAATTCTAGATCTTGTGCTAGATGGACGAAAGTACTCAATTTATAATTTGTTTATAATTTGTTATGTGTATTATATACTTCACTGTATCATAATTCATATGAATATGGAATTTAATATTCTGAAATAAATTGATTGAATTGAATAATTAAGCCTCCAGTGATATTAGGTAATAATTGCGTACTGTTATTTGTTATCGTTATCAGTTACCTCAAAAATTACAATGAAATCACGCTTCGACTTATATTCTGGCCTAATCTACGTAATCTTTGTACGACTATATTATTACGTTCATTGACACTATTAAAAAATCTATCCGTCGAAAGCCAAAACCGAGTATTCGTGTGATAAATAGTATATCCGCGGCATGTCAAGGCCGTCTGTGAGCTGTGGGAAAGTCTAATAATTTTACCTTTGCCGTTTCAAAGTGGTGGTAAATTCTTGGGATTCTTCCAGTGAATTGGCGTGATTATGACTTGATATTGGCTATCGATTCGCATGACGGTGGTAAGATATTGTTAAAACACTTTTCTAGGTTATATTAACTCAGTAAACTCGCTTTGTATTTTCTTGCAACTCGCCGGATGTAGTCCGAAACTGGGTCGCTGAGTTCATCCTTTCACTGAATTGGGCGACCGACCAGTAGCGGTTTACCTTTGTTTTTCGATCGAACGTAAACGTGTTTGGTAGCTTCTGTTTGGGAAGTGTGTTTAATGGAGTAGGGGAAAACTAATTACGAGTCTACTGATGATCGTTAATGGAAGAAAATATCGCGTTTGGTCACGTTTTAATGATGTAGATCTACCTGTCACGTCCCATGTAGATCTAACAGTGACTGGCCCTGGGTGAGTGTTTACCTGGTAATATTCAGTATTAAAATTCATAAATG
This sequence comes from Paralvinella palmiformis, assembly GCA_025642065.1. NCBI lineage: Eukaryota > Metazoa > Annelida > Polychaeta > Terebellida > Alvinellidae > Paralvinella > Paralvinella palmiformis. The sequence continues at coordinate 789,442 of JAODUP010000141.1, read as the reverse complement.
GGCTTCTGTGTGTCCACATGTCGACGGCTATTACATTTTCTGCACCTAGGTTTTATTATTGTAAAAATAGACTGTTTCTAGATGTTGATCTCAATTGTTAATGTGATTCAGAGGATGACTAATTGTTTAATAGATCTAGTCTAGTAATTCTGTGTCACTTGTCTAACAGCACGAGTGTCATGACCAGGATTCTTTGTTTCTTCCAGGGATTGTTTTTCACGTTGAGGAAACCGCATATTTTTAAGGTAACTTATAACATGACATTTTTCTGCGATAACAACCTTTATGCTGGAAAGATTTCAGCAACAACATTTGAGGGATTTCCATAATATTTATATCAATATATGGTAAATACATCCTGATCCATGATTGGAAATAGTGATAATTCATTATTGCCAATCAGCTGGAGTAGTTCATAATACAAACATAATTCATACCAAACAGTCCCGCTTCTTCTGTTAAACCTCAAGTACGATATGGACAACTGATCTTGACAGGTAATATTTCAGTCTAGCCAAAGTATAATTAAATGTCTTACAGAGGCCAAGACACTGTTCCCAGGGTTGGCAGATTTATGACACAATGTAAAAAACCATGGATTAATCCAGCGTTTATGACATCATGTCATAAACAGGTTTATGGTGTCAAAATCATATTTTTAAATGTAAATATTGACATAGCCAACAAATTTGTGAGATATTTTGCTTGAGATATACCTGAAAAGTGTTTTTTAGAATGGCTTAAATTATTAATATAATATCGTAATATTAAAAGTAAAATTATTATACAATAAGTTAGGGCCTGATTATTAGAATATGGTAATCATACACTGGTATTGTTTGTAGCCAAAGTCAAGGTTGGGTTTATGACAGTTGTAAACCTGTTTATGACATGACAGTGTCTTAAACCTGTCATGAATACCTTTATAACTTCATAAACTGTCTGAAACATTTTTATTCAGTCTATTTTGTGATTCAGTCTATTTTGTGATTTTAACTTTCACTTTTTATTTATTTTGATTAGAACTAGTTGTGTATTATCATTATATCAGAATTAGTATATTTATATATTACAAACATAAATGTAAAATAATATTTTACGTTGGTCTCTCACATTTTTTTCCCAATTCAATAATAACAGAAATAATTCGGATGTATCTTTTATTCAATAACTATAACAGACTCTCACAACATTCACAAATGTCCAGTTGAATCAGTCCATTTGATACATTAATCATAAATAATCCAAATCACAAAGACCTTTGAGGATCCTGTGACAAAATACCAGCTTGGCTGTTTTCTCATGAAACTAACCATGTGTAACTATTATTTAATGTGAAAGATAGATTAATTGAATAAGAGACATGGGGGCCAATTCCACATCAAATTGATCAATTCCATTTTTACCTACTACTTTTTACCATGAGTAGGCACTCTGAATACCTACCCCGAGTACATACTTGGACTACCTATTTCTGAATTAAAAAATTAATTTGTGGATTTAATTTTTTGTAGGAAACTCCGATGCCCAATTTATTCAATCCCATTTTTCGAAAAATAGGCAATTCTAATTCCGAATTGAATTGACCCCATGTCTGTGTGTGATTATTATTTAATGTGAAAGCTATAAAACAGGTTAATAGAATCAGAGTAGCAGATATCTTGAGCTCTTTTCACATGGAGGATCATTAAGTGAAGCCACTGTCAATGGATGCATGGTCAGCCACAGATAAACACCAGCACCAACCCAAGAGGACAGTGTTTTGCTTGTCATCCAATTCATCAATAGTTCTATTAAATTAGCCGCCCCCTAAACTCTAGAAACAAATGGCAGACCAATCAGGTCAATTGATTTTCGCTACAAACAATACCAGTGTATGATTACCATAGTTTAATAATCAGGCTGTAGGTGTAATTTATTGTACAATAATTTTGCTTTTAATATTACAATATTTTATTAATAATTTAAGCCATTCTAAAAAACTACTTTTCAAGTAGGAAAAATATGTCACAAATTTGTTGCCTATGCCAATATTTATATTTAAAAAAATGCTTTTGACAGTTTATGATGCTATCATGTCATAAACCTTGGATTAATCCATGGTTTTTGACATTGTGTCATAAACTTGCCATCCCTGGCCAAAATCAATCAACCTAATTAGTCTGCCATTTGTTTCTAGAGCTTAGAAGGTGGTACTAATTTAATAGAACCATTCATTAATTGGATGACAAGCAAGACACCGTCATCTTGGGTTGGTGCTGGTGTTTATTTGTGGTTGACGATGCATGCAGTAACAGTGTCTTCACTTAATGATCCTCCAGTGGCAAGAGCTCAAGATATCTGCTACTCTGATTCTATTAATCCATCTTATAGCTTTCACATTAAATAATAGTTACACATGGTTAGTTTCATAGGTGGCTTCAATATAGCCAAAGGGGATATAAGGTGGGGGAAGGTGACCTTGCATCATCTTTTCAAGCTTTGGTGGCATCCACACTAAGAAACTGAACCACTTTGGTAATGAGCAAACAGCTAAGTTGGTATTTGATGTTGAATGGTGTAGCATTATAAACGCACTTGTGTTGTGTTATTCAGTTAGGTATGGTGCCCTCACCACAGGTTCAAATACGTCACCAATGTTTCCAGCAGTGCAGCGTATAAGGTATTATGCATCAAACATACGTACAGTTGTGTTCGAATCCGACTCAATCTTAGGTTTGTTGGATGTTACCCCAGAAAGCTGGCACTTGGCCATATCTTCCAGTGTGACCATTACTGGTGCCAGCTAAATGGCTTAGTGGAACTCCGTATCACATGCACTTCATAGGCATAGCCGTGTTTTGCACAGCCAGTTTTCTAAAAACAGGACCAGTTTAACAATGCCCATCCTGTACACGTAATCCTACTACTTTTTACTACGCACCCTGTTTTGGTTTTGCACACCCAAAACCTTAAGTCTCTGGCTAAGTTACTATTTTGTGAGTAATTCTCTATTAATTCTTGTTATTGAAAATGAGAGAATCAATGAAGATTGTTTTTACGGTAAACCTATTCAATGGAATGAGAGTATTCTGTGTCAGGTTGATTTTTCCCCCCATGGCAATTGTCTCATTTCCCATAGCGTTTGTCTAATACAGCATTTTGAGGCAATTATCTTTTGAGTTGGCCACAGATACAATTTGAATAATACATGAGATAACTTTGTAGATAGGATTATACGTTGTCAAGCTATTGTTGTAAGATATGTTGCTTGTTTCAATTTTTCTACCTTAGTGGATGAGACTGATTTCTCCACGATGGTATAAACCAGCTGTGGAAGAAACTGTCAACAATAATCAGAACCTATACACTTATAAATACCTTATTCAGTTGTGTTAATTCAACAAACTTCTTCAAAGCATACATGTCCATTGTTAATTATGTGAATCACAGAATTTATTTCATTCCAACATTATTTTAATATCCATTTTATTGTTGTTCCCAGCAAGTTGATTGGGTGTTGTGACGTCACAACAGGGACTTTTTCACCACATCACTAATAATGGCAAATCTACATCCAACCTCAGATTCCGAGATAAATTGAACTATTCCGATATTAAGGATTTGTATGATTGTATATCGGAAGAGGAGGATGGTGGTGGTGTATCTGTTTGAATTAGGAGCAGACGATTCCATGAACGTAAATCTCACTTTCCAAATTAATATTCCTGCACCTGTACAGAACACCGTGGAAAACGATATTTCACAATAATTTAAAAACAATTGATCACCATCTTGGATTTTGTTTAAAAATAATACATATACCTATTTGTGGAACACTAACTCAAAATTTTAGACCCCAACTTCGAATACTTTCTGAGATGTAGGCCACTCAAACAAGAGGCGTGGTTTGGAAGGGGAAGGAATACTATAATTGCATTACCGGTGATAAGAGTTTTCAAGGACAAGAACTGTGGATGTCTGTTTTGATTCTGTGTGAATTCCCTTTAAACTATACACATAATTTTGTATCTTTATCGGTCTTATTCTGTGGTATTATTTTTATTTGATTGAGGATTAAATTTCAACACATTCATGTGTACAATAATGACTAATTAAAGAACACAAGTTATTTAATTTCCAAGGCCATTACTCATTTAGTAAGTGTTTTACTGTAACAAGTGAATGAAATTATGCCAATACTGAAGGTATGTATGCAAGTACACCTACTTTTGAGATAAAGTATCATTGTACACTTTAAGTTACAATAACATTGTGCTCATAATCATTTGACCCTGTTTACTTTGAACTAGCCACTGGAACAAGTATGTGAAACCTTAGTCTCCCCTGTATCAATATGGCCAACTTTACTGCTGCTTCATATTTAATTGACTCCCACATTTCTTCCTCCATGTTCAGTTTGATGTTTAGCAATTGGTTCACTCTTTTAATTCCAAGGCTGGCACGTCAATCTGACTTTGTCAGCTTTAAATGACTGAAGAGTCTTTCAACTTGTGCTCAGGATAGTGACAGTGAAACAGCAATCGCAGATTTACAGAATTTGATTCTTTTATCAAACCAGCGATTTGCACAAAGCAATTGCATAATTATATTTATGTATGTATGTCCGGTGGTGTAGCGGTTAAACATGTTGCACTGTGTGCTAAAGGGTAGATTTGCTTTGACTGCCAAGGTTCGCAGGTTCGATCCCACCAAGCGGTAGAAACTTTTCCAGAAATTAATTTCTCAGCTCATTGATTATTCTACTGAATTTAATATATAATCCAAGTTCCCAACTTGTGAATTAGTATCAGATTCTGTTATATCCGGAAAAGATGGTGTGTTTTGAATCCTACTTGGCCAGAAAAATTTAAACATCTCACCCGAATGCTTATCTACTATATCGTCATCTCACTGGTTTTTATGACATGTTCACATTAGGAGCTAGCAGCTGGTCTGCCAGCTGTCTGGCTGTTTCATAGCTATATAGCCGCTGTACGATCAAGATGTCCCACATCTGGTGACAGACATCCACAATAATCATCCACGTTTATTGCTGTCATATCCATGATTCATTAAGAAAAAAATCATTGTTTTATAAATAAGAGCCCACATAATGTGCCTACCCCGGCTTGTAATTTTATGAGATGTCAGAACTACCCATTTGGTGAAAAGAGTCTATATTGTAAATCACATAGAATCAGTCCAGCTGGTACTATTCCACTGAGCTAGCCTCTTTTTACAGTTACTAGGTTCCAAGAGATCCTGCAACATCTGTGTCAATTACAGATGTTGGAGGCATATTTTGGCAATTGCTGGCAGTAAAGGATATTTATTGTGAATAATCACTAAAGCAATATATATATATATATATATTGAATTTGTTCTTCTGTCTCAATATAGATATCTAAATACACCGTTTATTATGTGTGTGTATATTTTACACAGTGTGTGATTCTATCTCACTTTCCAAGTCCATACATTTGATGAAAATCATGCCAGACTCCACCCCCGCTCCCACCTACCAATGTTAAGTTCATGTAACAGCTTATTAGCCTAGGAATGTTTTCATCAGACTTTTTAAGGACCTTTCAACCTACTGTGGACTCTTGGTGGTTCACAGCATGGTGTAGAGAGAGAGTAATGAACGAGTTTGTCAGGCAGGTGCTGTTTGGCCCCTTGCTTGATTATTTTACGTGGGCTGGGTGTCAATTTGAAGTCCATTTTGTCCACACGCCCAAGAAACACGCTGACTAATTATCGTTCAGACTCTTAAATTATAATTTCATTAGTGATTTCATTTGTAGAGTACTAGGTTATGTAATTGTAGGCCGGAGTGTACTGAACTATTTAGGGTCCCTAAAGCAAGAACTCGGGGGGGGGAATTAAATTAACATATTCAACAATAAACATGTATATTTATCCATAAGATAGGGACATTGTCCTAGGGTCTATTAGACTCCAGCCGATTTGTCTTGGCCACAAGAAGTACCAAGAATATTCTGTGGAATTTATTGATTAATAATCGAGATCGTTGTGGGTGATAATGGAAAAGGTTTACATCAATCGGTTTGAGAGAACATTGCCACCAGCACAATTATATATGAATAAATGTTATTTTCTGTGTATACTTTAGTTTTAGGGGTTTAATGTAGGCTATAGACACAGTACAATACATCAAATGTCATCCTGGTCTTTTTTCGACCTACTTCAGTATAATATAAAATTAGGCCAGCTTTTATTCCCACCAGTACAAATATGCCACATAATCTGACTATCATGGAAATGTTTATTCGAATCGGTTTGATAAATATTTTGTGAATAATTCTTATGACAGCTGGAGTGCAGGATTATTTGTTAGTCTGATGTTTATTATATTCAATATGTAAAAGAGTAGTGTGTTTTAAATGGGGTGAATATTCTTTCATGATAAATACTGATTAGCCTTTCGACTCTTAATTTAACTAACACACATATTCAACATTTAATTAACACACATATTCAACATTTAATTAACACACATATTCAACATTTAATTAACACACATATTCAACATTTAATTAACACACATATTCAACATTTATTTATATGTTTTGTAATAATTTGTGGTTATAAAATACATGAGCTTGTATAACTGTAAGGCTTCTGATTAGGCATTGAACAGCTTCATAATTATGCTCTATTGTGTGGCAAGTTTTCTTTGCTGTTTAACAGCTATTGTTCTGCACATGGTAGAGCAAGCTCCAAATGTAATGAGACAAGATGAAACACCTCTCTGACCCAGCTTAGTCAACTATACTACCAGTTAGACCAGGGAGGTAAGCCTGACAGCTCGATTGAGAGTAACACGACTTTGGTTTAGTAGACGCAAGGCTTTAGGGCAGCTAAATGTTAAAATATTAGGGTGGAAGAATTTAGGTGTCCGTGACAAAATGTGTTCATTCTAAGGTGTACTCTTACCATTATTATACTAGAAGGCTATGTAGCCTTGTGTGTGTTTATTGCTGAAATACATATGGTGAGGTTGTACAGGTGCGAGAATAAGAACTGCATTCCTGGATTAACTACCTGTAAGTAAGCCATTGTGTGGATATGGGTTTGTGTCATACAAGGCAGTTACAGTTACAGAATTTAGGCGTATGTAGACATCTGGTTTTTCCCCCATGATAGATCTGAGGCCCATTTCACACCAGTTTTCTTATCTCTATTTTTTAGATTGAATGGCGTCCGCTGAACTGCAATTTGAGCAGCTAACACGTGAACTGGAAGCTGAGCGCAAGAGCGTTGCTAGCCAGCTGGAGCGCTGTAAGTTACTGACAAGTGAGACTGCAAGTATGAGTAGTATAAGTAGCACAAATGATTCTTTTCACTGGAGGTCTCCACAGCAGGTTCAGCGTGCTGATGATGAGAGTGAAACTGAGAGCAAGATGAGTGGGTCTCACCTTGTTGATTCATGCCTGCGGGTGCTTGAGGACAGAGGCCTCATGTCAAATGATAACTACCAAGGATACATGCCCGAGGAATATGGCCGTCAACAGGGCCAACCTGCAATGAATGAGGACCATCGTCGTTTTGAGACTTCGGTCACACAAAACTACGCCTATCAGGAAGGGGTTGGGTCACCACAGCCGGCCATGACATATTCACCAGCGGCCAGTTACCGTGATGATCCATCGAGCCAATTGCAGCAGAATGGACAAGAGAATAGCATCTACGACAGCCCCAGACAGCCCTTTGGTGGTTCAGACCATTCACAGGAGCTACGAGGTGACTATCCAGTGCAGAATTATAATGATGCTGGTGAAGTTCATCAGCCAGCACCTTCTCTGAATAGGACAATGACCCCACCTTTCCAGAATGGCAGCTATGGCAGCAGCAGCAACCTGAATCGAGATGGTCATTCTCCAAGACCGAATGACAGCTTCCAGGGCTATCCCGACAGCTACAACAAATATGGATATGATGAAACAGTGACCTATGCGAAGGTGAACAAGGTCCGGCCAAAGCCAGCCGACCAAGACAGAACCAACCCATATGGAAGTCCCATGCAGCACCTAGACCAGCGAGATTATTCTGGATCTCATTTAAATGTTGATGTAGCACCACTGAATCGCCTGCCCTCAGACCAGCCACTGGACTCGCCACGCAGTGATCACTACAGTGATCGAGGTGGTCATGACACTTATGGACGTCGACCCCAGCTACTGATGCCAGGGATGGATGAAATCCGTAGTCAATCTCCAGCTGGCATGGATCGTGTTAGTGCTCCTTATGGATCACAGTCAAGACTCCCACCACTTGATCAGGACCTCGATGGTCAGCCTCGACTGGAAGCACCATTGTTGCTTGGTGCACCACTGGATCAAGAGGGCAGACCGCCTTCTGCCCAGAGTGGCAGTCAAGGGCCTGAGGATATGCGTTGGCGCAATCCAGATTTACCTGAAGTTATTGAGTACCTCAGTCATCATAATGATATGGTGAAGGCAAATGCTGCAGCATACCTACAGCATCTCTGTTATATGGACAATGATGTGAAAGCAAAAACTCGGGGTCTCGGTGGCATACCTGTTCTTGTTGAGCTCATCAACAGTGACATTCCTGAGGTGCATCGTGCTGCATGTGGTGCCCTCAAGAATTTGTCATATGGCAGAGCAAATGAGGACAATAAGAAGGCAATTAAGAATGCTGGTGGCATCCCAGCACTCATACGCCTGCTCCGAAGAACACCTGACAATGACGTCCGAGAACAGGTGACGGGGATCCTCTGGAATCTATCATCCACCAAGGACCTGAAGCGACCAATCATAGATGATGGCCTCACAGTGTTAGTGAACACCGTCATCATACCACATTCAGGTTGGCAGCCTGGTCAGCGACTGTCTGAACGTGCAACTAATGACATTTACTGGTCCACAGTGTTCAGGAATGCAAGTGGTGTGCTGAGAAATGTCAGCTCTGATGGTCTGTATGCACGCACCAAACTGCGTGAGTGCGAGGGTCTCGTTGATGCCATCGTCTTCATTGTGCAGGCTGCCATAGGCAAGAATGACATTGACAACAAGTCGGTGGAGAACTGCGTCTGCGTACTGAGGAATCTCAGCTATGGCTGTCAGGAGGTTCAGGATCCAGACTATTTGAAGAAGCGAGCTCGTACACGTCAGGAGAAGGAAAAGGGAGAAAGCACTGGATGTTTTGGAGGCAGTAAAAAGAAAGATGGCAAAGATCAGAAGCACAAGGCCGGGACTCATAACCCAAGCTTCGCAAATCCAGAGGCTAATCCGCAAGGAATGTCTCTGCTTTGGCATCCAAATATTGTGCCAATCTACCTGCCTCTGTTGTATGACTGCACCAATCCAGAGACTTTAGAGGCAGCAGCTGGAGCTATTCAGAATTTGGCAGCCTGTGAGTGGAAGCCATCCGAAGAGATACGCGAGACCGTACGGAAACAGAAAGGCTTGCCTGTGCTCGTTGAACTGCTGAATCTAGAAGCCGATCGTGTGGTGTGTGCTGCAGCAACTGCACTCCGTAATCTCTCCATGGATCCGCAGAGCAAGGATCTGATTGGCAAATATGCCATGAAGCAGTTGGTACAACGTTTACCGGAGGAAGGTCGACCACAGCGCATACCAAACTCAGACGAGACCATCTGTGCCATGGAGGCTTTGATCTATGAAGTGATCCGATCAAGCACTGAATTCGCAACCTCACTGTATTCTGAGGGTGGCGTTGAGCGGATGATGTATATTGTACATAATGATAAGTTTGCCTATCGTGTTCGACGTTATGCCTCATCAGTCCTGACAAAGATGTGGGAGTACAAGGAGCTGCATTTGAAGTACAGGGAAAAGGGTTGGAGGGATGTGAACTTTTTGGCGAAACCAATAGACCCACGGAAGGGGAGTCCTTCGAAGTCACTGCCATCGAGTGCTGAGAACACGCTAAATAGACCTCACATGGACCAAAGTGGTCCGACTTTACCTGGATATAATGAGAACACACTGCCTTACGTTAACAGACAACCGATGAACAATATAACTGCCCGGGAACAGCTAGCTGATGGAATGAATCAGAATAATGGTGGACCACATGGTCAACGATACAATGAGATACCGATGACGCAACTCGGTCCACCACCGGTCCAGCCACCTGGATACAGGGACTACTCTGAGAGTCCAACCTTGCCTCTGGCACGCCCAGATGATGGCTACTCGCGGCCGCCCAACACGGGTGCCCCGTACAGTCAGTACGATGACCCGGGCACGGGACCACCGCAATCGCAGCCGCCTGGATACAGAGAGAGCCCCACACCGGGTGGCTACTATACCAGCGTTGACCTTTCTCATCAAGGTGAAGGCCTTAATCACGGCGAGCCGCGACATCCAGACGAGTATGGTCAACAGGGTGAATATGGGCCTGACGTCAGCTACATTTAGAAAAGAAGAAGTGGAGACGTGCTGGTTATCCCTTTGGCGATCAAAAGGGTAGACGTGTCTCTGGTAAAACCGCTGATGCCTGCTTGTGTACAACAACCATCGCTGAAAATCTTACTGTCGTTCATGAACTTAGCTATTCGTGGAAAGTGCTGGCCCACTGCTGTATTCTTTCTGCACATCGGTGTACCGTGTTTTAAACCAACCATCGCAACGCTACTGAACTGGCCCTCCCCGGTTGGATGATGCTCCGGGCGCCTCCGTGGTCTAGTTGGTAGCGCGTTGGACCACAGATCACTACCACCTGAGTTCGAATCTCAGCGTGGGCATATCTGAAGGGTGTTTCATGTTTGACTTCACTTCATTTCCTTTGGAGGTCGCCCGGCCCATTTAGCCTACCACGTGCACAAAAGTGGCCGTAAAACATCAATCATCATCATCCGAATGACGTTTTCTTTTAACTACGTCAGATGGAATGGTTTGTTCAAACAGAACATTGTTCCGTGTTATGGTGCGTCTTTATGGACTGTAAGCTAGTTCACAGCAATAGGCGCTTAAGATAATACCAGGTGACGATAATTGAATCCCGGAACTTGTTAGAATGTATCACCTACGACCAACGGAGTCTCACTAATTGGTGTCTCGTTTTGGGTGTTCTCACTCTCTCTGGCTGGATCCCTCTCCAAATGGCGTAAGCGTATAGATCTGGCTTGAAGTTCCGCATAGAATACAGTTGAACCTCGGGTACTTAGACTGGCCCCAGTTGCCGCACGCACTGCACTGCCCATACCCAACTTGGCGGATGCCACACGTGTGTCCGCGTCAGGCACGCTTTACGATGCCTCTGTCATACAGAGTCATTGCCAAATCGAGGTTCCGCTGTATTGTATATAATCTGGCGTTGGGGGCGGGGGGCGGCACGTCGCATTTCACTTTCAGCTAACCCAGAGTTCCGCTAATTTCCTGCTATGCCTTTCTCGTGGTTCGAAATCCTACCTTGATGCTATGGGATGGGGATGGCATGAGCCATAGAAAGCTCTTTTTTATATAGTGTTGTAGTCTTACGAAGAATGAACTGTTGTATTTTTAGCTTGAAAGCACGCTTCTTCCGCGTCCAATGCTTGGCCATGTTTACACCGTTTTTTATATATATATATATATATATATATATATGGTGGTTTTACTATATCCCGCCTATAACAACTGTGACGTAGACGATATATAAATTAGGCAATGTGCTTCGAGTCGGTTTCATTTCACTAGACTGTTGTGTTTTCCGAGCGCTATTCGATATGGAGAACTGTTACAAATCGAAGTGTCACGCATTTGTGCCTTGTGAGTGTTGTCCAAAATGGATCATTTTTCACCGCGACTGATTATTTTTTTACTCTCGATGTGTGTGTATTTTATTTATAAGCCCGCCCCTCTCGTTTTCTCTCCGCGTTAGGATACTATATATCTAGTGCGCTTTTCCCTTTGTTTAGTATGTATTATAAACTTCGGTGTTTCGTTGTTAGGAACAGCTATCAGGATCGATTTCCCAGTTGTGTTTATACTCCGTAGGTTTCGAAGACTTCTCCTTAGTAATGTTGTTCAGGACTTTGTCTGGCTGGCGGACAGACCATTTTCGTCTACCGGCGCCTGCTCGCATTTGACCTTTTTTATATATACAAGAAACGGAATGGGATGCCGTATTAATCTCTCTCTGTGTTTGTGTGTGTGAATTTTTATCGGTAGGGCGGATCTCGTGTCGTCGCTATGTTCGAGAGTGTGTGTGTGTGTGTAGGTCATAGGGTTACGTTTGGCTGTTGTACTGGTTGTGTGTTTGTTATAGGTGTGTCAGTAGTTTGTTTTCAATGATCCCTAGGTAATATATAGGTCCGTTATTGGTATTTGTATAAATCGTAACTTGTTATTATCGTTATTCCCCCGTTAGCTATGGCCTCATCCCAGATATGTAATTGTTTTTTTTATTTCTCTCCTATGGTGTATTTTTTGATCGACGATTTTATACGTACACTTTCCTGTTGTTGGTGTCAGATGTTGCTTCACTAGGTATTTTCTAACACGACTAATGGGAGCAATCTAACACGTACCCGCCGAACAATTCTCTACTAACATTGGCAGAATGACCATCCGACAACGGTATTCCCCGGCGGGAAATTCCATCGGAAATCCATGCTTTCCGGCTGCGTTTGGGTAACATAGGCCATCGCTCTAACTAACACTAGCACGGAAGGGGAATGTGTTGCCTCGTAGTTGACGCTCCAGCTCCTAACATGTATAACACGCCTGGCGCTGACACAGTTCACGGTCTCGGTAATAGCTTCAGCTTTGGGATGTCGGTGTTTTCTGGAATCTGGATTTGCGTCTCTTCCTGGACTCTCGGTCTCCTTTTCGAGCCTTTCGCCTTCGCTAACTGGCCGCTATAACGCGCCAACACCGCAAAACCCTAAACAGAACCTGCACAAACACGCCCCCCCACACTCCGGCTATAAATCCAGACGCGGTATTACAAAAACTGGTCTCGCCTCCGTCGTTCAGGCCGAAGAATCCCGTTGGTCCGATCTGATCCATTCCAGTCGATTTGCTTCCAGAATGTATACGATGTCGTTGGTTGATGATGTTCAATAGCCTCGTTTCTCGTCCTATTTTATTATTGGGTATCCCAGATCGCGCACCGAGTCTTGGGTACGTTGACGGCGCACCGGGGGGGGGGGGTTCGCCGGCGGTGGTAGCTGGTCTGGTGGACATCTGGTGCCGAGCCGGGGGCGTGGGTACTGAGTTCAGGTTGATACTACTAGGAGAGGTGTTTGATGGTACTAATACCGTGATGGTTATAACGTCAGCGTGTACAGTTTGCTGAGTTAGTTTGTTTATATGGAGGGAAGAAGCAGGGCAAAGTCTGTGATGTGGTCAGTTTAATTATGGGGCTAATCTGGCAAATGAGTTGTGGGTCGTTTTATAAACGCTCCGCGTGTTCTGTGGGTTGGTGTGCGTCTGAGTTTGTGTGCCGGTTGTACAGCTCTGTCTCTCTCAGTACAGACAGCTGTAGCCAGCTGGCTTTGCACAGCTGTGTTTGGCGATCAGACCGGCCGATTGCTAAGACGAAGATTTTTTTTATCAGAAAAAAAGTCATTTACTAATTCTTGCAGAAGGGATCTCTCGTCAGCTGAAGTCCTGTTGTGGCGGTGTTGGAGCAGTTGTCTCTGGCAATCGTTCGCTTGTTATTCTCGCACGGGGGCGCCACAAGAATGTCGGCGTGTCGGTCTCGTTGTTGGTAAAATGAGTTGGGTCATTAATGAATGGTGGCGATTGTGAGTTGGTTTGTGGGGGAGGGGGTGGGGTGATTTTGACGGGGAAGTGCCTTGCTGCATTTCTCGGAGTTGATCATGTGACAAATACATCGCGTGTTTAGTGTACGATAACTGTAAGGAACATATCCGATGTTTTGTTGTAAACATTTTGTATCACAGACACTGATTAATTAATACACACATACATACAGGCATACATGATATTATTTGTTAATACACTCGTAAACAAGAAGCAATTTTTGCTTTTTCTTCCTAAATATTGTATACAGTGTGAAGTAGTTGTTGTGTCAAGATTGTACCTTATTCATGTTTGCTCATATATTTACATACACATATAATATACATATATATCTATATATGTATTAAACTCTTAATCTTAGTTTTGTTTGTATTCATTTGCTGCAGCAGTGTGTGTGTGTGTGTAGGTGTTGTTTTACCAATGTGTGAAGACATTTGCATGGAGAATCACGAATCTTGAATATAACCTTTTGGCAATTCATTACTATCTTTTCATCCTGAGGCGTGTTATAACTCATGTCCCACCACAAGTCCCAAAATCGCTGTGTAACAAAACTTTCAGTCATGAAGCTACTATGATATTTAAGACTTACTGATTTTTAATGAGACATTAACACGCACAATGCACTACGTATACAATTTAACCTGCACTGAGTGCTGTCCCATTGCTATACCTATAGTACAATAAAAATGGCTGCCACAAATCTGAACGGAATCATGCCAAGAACATGGCTGATCAGTCTAAATTGCAACTTTACAGCAGGAAGTGGAGCAACATTGTTACCGATTGCTGTTTTTTTTTCACTTGATATTTTGCTTCTTGGCATTGCTATCCTACGTTGTGAAATCCCGCCAAATTGTTCGGGAAACACCCCTCCCCGGCGTCATATTCCGGATTCCCGTCCGATTTTGTACTGATCGACCGATTCGGTTTACCGCATAATAAGCAGCCTCGGAACAGATCGTGTGCAACATCCGGATATATGGAAAGGCTCCCCTCCGTTTACACGCGTTGTCATTTTTGTCGTTTCCGCATACCGCGTATATGGAATCTTGAGCTGAGATTCCATATATGCGGATACGGCAAAAGTGGAACAGCATCTAAACAGACGAGCGCAATTCCATATGTTCGGAATATTGCTGAATAAGCATTCTAATGCTGTTGTAACCATAGGATATTGTTTTAAGAATAACTTTATAAGTACTTTTTGGAATTTAAATCTATAATGTGTAAAATCTGTTTTGGGCGGGTTACTAACCCCCTCTAGACAAACGCACACACCTGTTTTGTTTTTGCTATCTGTATTTTTGTTGTACTGACATAGTTTTAGCACGACAGACTGAAAACGCATGGGAACGCACGTACAAGTGGAATCACACAATTCGCATACTGCATCACGCATGCCGCATACCGCGTATATGGAATCTAAGCCTTACTTGGCGACTGAACAAAGGGGACTGAACTCTGACGGTAGAAGCCTGTAGCTCTTGTCAATAACTCGGACATAATAGTGATAGCAAAGACCGTTTATGTTTAAGCTCTCCGGTGATATTACAACCAGCTGGGGAAAGCTGTTCTCACGCTAAACGATCCGGTGATCTACCTACAGTGTATACGTTACTGATAAACATACGCTAGCCTAACGACTACTAGTGGTGCGCCAGCTGCCTTCCTGGCACTGATGGCATGGAATCTATATCTGTGACGTTGAAGGAAATTCTTTGGGAATTTTCACCCAACTCAGAAATGTACAATTCCGTACGGAAAATGTGGATAAGACTAATTATAGTCAATTTAGATTCTAAGTTGGTAAAAAAACTAATTTATTAAACGCTAAAGACAAAACAATGAGTGGCTACGCAGAAGGTCGGATCGCGAGTAGCAATCGGTTGCCATATAAGGTGTCCTTATGAATATTCGGTTCTCTTCGTTTTCACGCGGCAAGTTCTGCCAACATACTTGCGCACTATATTGACGTCATAAACATGTGTGGATTTTGGCATAGTTTTGCTCCGGCTACGCGTATAACGTCACCACTGTTTACGTGCCAACACTGAGCATGCGTGCATATTCCGCTGTATAAGTAATTAGCCTCATATAGGCACGCTCAAAATGTTCTGAGCAAATACAAACTTATAAGGACGTTTCTATCCTAAAGCACACTTGATTTATGCATAATTTGCAAGATATAAGTGACAGAGTAAATGCAAATAAAAGTATTTATTATTAGAATCATTGAAAAAAATGTATTAACCACCAAATAATTGCTTTAAAGATCGGTACTTTGTGACCTTCATTGTTTGTTAAATTGTCCTGACCCAGTGTTTTGAGAAAAGGTCAGCTAAAAGAAATGTAACTTTACTGTTTTTCGGCCATTTAACCTCCAACTGTAATGAGGGGCGCCTCCGTAGTCTAGCGGTAGTGTGTTGGACCATAGATCACTACCAGCCGTGTTCGAACCTGGGCGTGGGTATATCTGAAGGTTGTTTCATCCTTGACTTCGCTTCATTACATTTGGAGGTCGCTCGGCCCATTTAGCCTACCATATGCACAAAAGTGGCCGTAAAATATCAATCATCATCACCATCCAACTCCAATGAAGCGAGTTGAAAGCTGAAACAGCCTTCAGACATAATAGGTCGGGAGTTTGAGCTCGGGTGCTAGAGACATGTGGCCAACCACGCTTCGAACACACAGCATCAACCAAAAGAAGCCAAATCTATGGCAGATAAGAGCTGTATGATAGTGTATCCAGGAAGATCGAACCAAATACGCAGATACACACCAGCAGGCTTCCTACAAGGTACGGAGAAGTATACAAATCAATTTGTCGCGTCAAATACCTCGAAAGCAATTAAATCAAGGGATGATATTAATGCGTATCTGTCTTCAACACTTCGGGGTTGTATCCGACGTTGCAAACAGACGGAAGGCGGCCTTTATTAAAATTGCGTAACTCGAATTATAAATTGACCAGTAAACAGATCTATTGGCACAACTGATCTAATCGAGTTATGTAAAGCAGGTGTGGCATATGGATATGTCAATTAATCATTAAACCTCGGCGATTTATCTGTAATCAAGTCGCCTCTGTAATCAACGATTGTCTGATGGGAGTAAGCCAATTAGAGGAGTAATTCAATTAGATACCTTTGTAGCCATCGTGTTGTCGGAATAGATGACTGGCAGATGGGAACTAAGACAGTTTTGCCGTTTGTTGTGATGTTTGATGATGTGTGTCATCCCACATACATAACATGGAGTGATGTTTTGTTTATCTTCCGGGGGTCAGATTTCACCTGGGTCAGGTACGCACAGCCGACTATGATAACAATAACAACACAGTAATGTTAATGAAGCACTTTTAGAAGCAGAACATATCACGCACGCACACACACACTTGTCACAATATTACCAATATATAGTTGCCAATAAAACATAATACACAATTTAAACTGTGACTCCTCTAATATAATATATATCTGTGAATGTTTACATTGTTCCAACAGTATGTAGACGAGAGTAATAGCGAATTTCGTGTCAGAATTACTGGCCACAGGTATGCGATTAATTAAACAAAATACCTTCTGTCTTATTCATGCCTCTTCTAGAAAGATGAAGCCTGTCCGAACCATTTCTAGATAATAATGTCTCTCATACACTGAAGAGAAGGGAAATTGATTAAATCGGGAAACATTTTGGATAGAAACCCTTTAGGCACATTAAAACCGGGAGGTCGTAATACCAAAAGATATGAGGATCTTATAAAACCAATTAAAAATGATGAAATTATCCTATTTGTGGTACAATTTTCGAAAACGGTTAATATAGAATGAAGAATAATTTAAAAATAAACATTATAAAATGATCCCACAAAAAGAAATGCTGAATGATTATTAATATAGAATCATTACAGCTTATTCTAAGCACACACAAAAATCCAGTCAGTTCCTTGGATTCTTGGAAAATGTAAGAAAACGTTATTTAAAACAACGTCTGCTGGAACTCCGAATGGGTCTTCTTTAAACACATCTCCAGTAAAACAACTTGAACCCAATTACAAAGTGACAGGTTTGGCTTCTTTACAGATATGAAAGCAAAATTGGAGCACTGATTTATTTCCAATTGCTCTAAAAAAACAGTTGTTTTCATTACAAAAACAGCGCATTTTTCTAGACATAGACAACAACGGCTAACAGTTCTTAGATTCTTGTTTGAACTAAAAGACTAGCTGGTGAATTCTAGTATAAATATTGCTGGCAAAGTAAATACTTCAGATACATGCACTTGAAAAAGGTCGCTATAAACCAAACTAGTCGTGTTATCTGGGCTGAGTGAATGCAGCTATACTTCGTTTTCAATTATACACTTATATAATATACACTATACACTACATTATATCCTATGTACTAATATATATATATATATATATATACCTTGTTTTCTAATTAGGTAGTGGTCATCTGGCCATATTTGTATTAGATTTATAAACATCACGAAAACCACACCTTTATTATATGCAACTTAAAACAGATAGAAAACATGCACACGCACGCACACACACACACACACACACATATATACATGTATATAACAGCAACAACCCTATTGTCGCCTTTACTGTATTCATTTTTAATTGGAACCACTAGGAAGCCATATTTCGAAAAATTCATTTGAGTCTCAGCCAAAATATTAAAAAAAACATAACATAATTAACATTTTATGTTGATAGATACATCACTGTACAAGACGCCATCAAAGTTACATAAAATGTACGGTGTCATAAAATTTGGTCAAATGGTTCCACTTTAAATATACGCCCATATATCAAATTTCGGCACTTTTCAAATTGACTTTAAATATTTCCTTTAACACCAGAAATAAGAACGATTAATGAGTAAATATAGCACGAAGCAGTTTTTTAAACCAAAACGTTTTACTGCATTACTATATTAAATATTGATAATGTGCAGCACGTTAGAAAATTTCCATTTGATTTGATCTTATTTGGGTTTGTTGATCACGTTGGACACAAATAATTGTTACATTCGGTTTAAGTACGAACAATAAGATATCAGCGTTTTCTTGGCAGTATACCAAGAACGAACGAGTAAACCTGTCATTAAATATTTCGTATTAGTGCTCGAAAGTGATTCAAAGTGTACTTAATCGGTTAGTTAAGTAAAATGCACTGCTTAATATCCAACTTTTACCGCATTAATATTCTAGATATTGTCGAAATGGATAGATTCGAATTCTGATGTAACGTTTTTCGCTGAATATGGGCCACGAATTAAACCGGTACATTTATTTTAGACACGATAAGATTATCAATGTTTACATGGGCGTTCACAAATGTTGAGTTGATTCGGATTATCGATACGCCATAAAAAGATCGAGGAAATTGGCAATAAATCTTTCATTTTAGTATTTGAAATAAAATGATGTAATTATTCGATTCGGGTAGCAATTTAACAACGGATGTTTACGACATTGTGGTGATATGAACAATAGATCATGAAACGAAATATATCAATCAATCAATCTATGCATTTCGAAAATCTGTCCTTTATTAATTAATTTGTTTCAGATTTGAACGGAATAGAGGAACTACTACACAGTTGTCATTTGTATACGATTACGATGTTCTTCTATACTGATAAGAAACGGTAAAATGAAGACTGCACTAAGTGTTTGTCATCTCTAGATCTATAATAATACATGTAATAATAATAATAATAATAATAATGGCCGAAATATGGCAGCCATTTTACGTGGATGGAAGCCTGAAATGAAGGAGACGCGTATGGTCTGTAATTTACTGCTTCACCACGGAGACTAATTCGAAATAAATTTCTAATTTACAATATATGACATGTTCGGTGGAGAACACCTTGCCAGTTGCCTGGTTGGATGAAACACTCCTGATATGATGCCACGGCCAGGATTCGAACCCCCGACCTCCTGCACAGCATGATGATAATCTTGGGTAAACAGTCCTTAAACCGTAAAACCGATTATTCAATTAATAACAATATTTCAGTTGGAGAATGAACCTGTCTTTAAACACTACCCGTGTTTAATGACCACCGAAACTAGTCCCATGAGTCATCTTTTCAGATATATTTCGCTATGTGTGTGTGTATGTGTGTGCGCGTGTGTGCGTGTGATAATTGAATTACAATGACTGGCATTCATATGACAAATATCTCATGTATAACAATTAAGAGATACATAAAAAATATGTAACATAACAATTTCATATATTTATTAATTAGACATAGTCTACTCGTTGTTGTTGGCGGGATCGGGGGGTGGGGCGTGAGTTGTGTATTTCAAGAAACAATTAATATCATCAACTGCCACTTATTGAATAAGGATAAAAAGTAATTTGGAGCCTCGAGCTCTATTTTTTACTCTACGTTTTTAGTTTCTCTGCCAAAAAAAAAACTCCTTCATATACAAAATTAAAACAAAATACGAGACCTAAGGCTGAGCTTTGTGATATATACCATAATATAACAAATATGTTCACACTAACTACAAATAATTTCCAAACCTTGAAAGAGGGATATTTACGAATATTAGCGTAGAGTTAGTCCAAACAGCCTCATGTGTTAAATAATGAACTTCTTTAAGAAGACTGTTTTTGTTATTTTTGTAACAAGAAACGTCTATTGAGCTATCAGATGTTTATAAAGGAATCGGCGACAGGCGTCAGTTAGTAATAGTTAGTTGGTTGACTCCGGGGTCATGAAAGGGGGGGGGGTCAAGATGATCGCGAAGCCAGACCGCATCTCTGACCGGACTTGATCCGGATCGAGATGGCAACACGATCCGTGTGCCACTTGTTGTCAGAGTACGGTTATTCTTTCCTTCTCGCCTTTTCGAATCTGGCATTCGAGGAAGCGGTCAAGGCGACCCCTCCAGTAATTTGGATTAGTTCTTTATACACCTACGATACCATGTATAGCTCCTGAATATTATTGGGGGGGGGGGGGTTATAAACAATACACATTAAAGTCATGTTATCTGAGAGTAAACCGTTCCCTTAAGGATGATTTGAGTGGTTCTAATATAATAAAGATGTCTCTCCTAGCCATTATTCCCAAAGTCTAGCTATGATATTGATGAGCTAGATTCTTAATAATAATAATAATAATAATGAAATGAGAATGGAAGCTATTTCAGCGAGTCTGTAATGTTGGAACCCCCCCCCCCCCGCCCGCTAGGTGGAATATTTTGAAGGTAAAAAGTTGCCAGTGATTAGATAAGACAATTAAAAAATTCGTCTTACTCTATAACCACAGGTGGGATTTGAACCTTGACCTCGTCCACAACACGACCGAAAGTCAGCTAGCCATCCCATATCCAATTAAGTCGGAAATGACTGAACCTAGCGCTGTTTCCTGTAGGAGACAGAGTGATGTTCCTACCTGAAGACCGTTACATTCTTCTTTTCATCTCAGTTTATTAGCGATTGGGTATGGTGTAGGAAGGAAGTTATAAATTTGTGGTTACAAGGCTCGCTGAGCCTTGCCACCATTCGGCTTATTAATTATACCGTAGAATATTCACTCTAGATTGGCACGCAGTGAGTGGTGACGTTACACACAAATAACCAACAAAACCACACACACACACACACACCCACACATATTTATGACGTCAGTATACAACTCTGCCGAGAGGGGCTTGCCGAGTGAAACCGAACAGAGCAGAATATTCATAAGGATGCCTTATGTGGCATTCGAGTGCTATTCGGGGATTTGAGCTAAACGAGCGACAGCCTGATGATACCCCCCGAAACGCAAGTCAAAAAGTTCGGGATTTGAATTTCTGCGTGCGCGCAATTAAAATATCCACGTGTTGTTATGTCTTTAGTATGAAGTGTTTAATTAAATCACAGTTTTGCTAAACTTAAAATATAACATGACTAGAATTAGTCTTGTCTACATTTTAATGAGTAAATTCGCTTTGTGTTTAGTGAATCTATTTAAAGAACGTCCTATATGGTCTAAAAATAAGATGGGACTGGCTTAGATTCAACTAAGACGAACGTGATTAAAGATGGTCGTCATCAGTTTTATCGTCTCCAGGTAGTCGGTGAGATGTCGTGTTGCTGTGTACAGGTGGCAGGTGTTGTCTTTCGGCGTAAGATAAAAGAAGATTTATCAGGAAATTCTCTGCGGTATTTCCTTGTGCGCATGCCGCATTCTTCTGGTCGCGTTGCCTATCACCACAGGCATTATACAATACTCGCGTGTGCACGCACGTACGCGCACATCCCCAAGCACATACTTACGAAAACACATAGGTACACATAAGCAAACATATATCCACATACATATCACGAATACTGTATATATATATATATATATATATATATATATATAATGATAATATTTATAACACCAGAAATGTATTAAATCGAGTACATAAAATATAAATATTTATATTATTAATATAATAATATATAGTATATTATTATATATATATATATATATTATATATATATATATAATATTATATATAATAACTAAATATGGATTCGACGGCTTCACACACACACACACACACACATGCTAGAATATTCCATCAGATCTGAGACACTATTTTCCTAGTACACAGTGAGCGCTTTGTTTAGCTTTAGACTAGTGGATTCCGTGATATAAAACCGAAAGTGTCGCCCCCTAGTGAATAGTTGAGTTGTTACTTTTCCAGTGTCGACTCTTGTGCTATACAGACACACATACTTTTCACAAGCTTCCCTTTGATAATTTAATAATTAATACATATTAACAATAAGAAGGGAGTTGAACTGAATTTAATTTTTTTTTAATATCGCTCATATTTCTTTAGCATAAAACAACAATAATAAAATCGAATCAGAAGCTAGCCTAAAATATATATTTGGTAAGACAAATAACTGTGATTAAGCTATGGCAATTTTTATATTCAGTTACCTTCTTATAGGAAATCTACATTTGAATCAAACAATTAATTATTGTAAAAAATGAGATTTTCACAAAATCTGACCAAAATTAAGCCAACAATCCCTTCAATATATCTACATTTCCTGCACGTTGCTTCTGCACACATTTCTTTTATTATGAAAAACGTGGCAGTATATTTCATCAAATAAATCTGACATAATATCAGTGTGACATGTATGAATATGTCACATCAGTATGCCGAGCTGCCTACTACCATCTTAAGAACATCCACTGTTTAAAAGCATTCTTGCGACAAGAATCACTTGTAACTGTAGTTCATGCCTTTGTTACATCTCGTATAGACTATTGTAACTCCCTGTTATATGGCATATCTGATTATAACATTAATCGCCTTCAGCGAATTCAGAATAGTGCAGCTCGCATTGTAACAAATACTAGAAAATATGATCATATCACCCAAATTCTTCAAAAACTACATTGGCTACCTGTTAGACAGCGTATCCATTTATAGATTTTATTAATAACTTATAAATCTATTAATGATATGGCGCCAAAATACCTGTGTGAACTGGTGTCCATCAGAAACTCATCCCGAAAACTCAGGTCATCCAGTCAGATACTATTGCAGATGCCAGTGTCTCAGCTCAAGTCATATGGTGATTGTGCGTTTAATAATATTGCCCCCATTTTATGGAATAAGTTGACGGTAGATATTAGAAATATGTTGTCTCTTGAACATTTTAAAACCGTTCTAAAAATACATTTGTTGAAGGTCGCTTTCACAGATAAATAATAATTATCTTTTAATTCTCTTATAGTGTTTTACAGACATAATATTTGGGGTATTATTATATTACATATTATTTGTACAGCGTCTTGGAATGGCTCCTGGTAGTAAGGGCGCTTTATTAAATATACATTATTATTATTATTATTATTATTATCATCATCATCATCATCATTATCATCATCATCATTATCATCATCATCATCATCATCATTATACAGTGTATATCATAGTCTTATTGACATTGAATTAAACAGATTCTCAATATGTTTTCCTTTTAAAATATCAATATAATATCTGGATACTATCTGGATCACATTCCAACTTTGTTTTAACCAAACAAACGTAAAACATTTGCCATAAACGTTACATGAGTCAAGGTTTTAATGTAATTCAAAGAATTTTACTTAACGGTAGGTATGCATACACGTGCATCTAAATACATGACATAAATGCTGGTAGACGTCGGTAGCAGTAATTTCAGTGCCATTCAAATATCCCGAAAACAGTTGTACATTTTCTGTCGTTGAAATGATGCCAGTTTGCTTATATAGGGGGGGGGAAACGATCGTTTTAAGGCTGTTATGGTCAACTTTATGGCCTGTGTATCTCAGCAACATTTAAAGGAGCACTTCACTGGCAGATAATGAAACTTAAATGTGCACTGATTATTAAATTAACCCCAATATATGTGATATAAACGAGTTATAGTCGATTCATCATCACTTTGAACTGTATTCGTTTAGTATTTGAGTGATCGTTTCTATATTTTGACATTATTTATAATTTATGTGAACATATCAGTTAGTGTCAGTCCTGACTTTTGAAATAAAACTCGACCGTTCCCTTAAGGATGCCTATTGAAGATCTTTATTTTATTACCTTACCGCAGTCATTTCAATACCATTATTCCCGATAGACTGCTCTAAAACTGCTCTAAATATGTTTGCAAATACATTGTATAGCCAAACAAATTTGTAAAGCGATAGTACATATAGTTTGTGGTATCATTGTACAGCGCATTTGAAGGGTTCCTGCTAGTAAGGGCGCATTATTAGATATATCATTATTATTATTATTAAATTAATCATCGACACTGTGTTGTTGTGTGTTATGTTAGAACGTTCATGAGGCTGTAGCAGGAGTTACTAAATTTCGGTGTAAATATTACATATTACACACACTGTAAAAATGTCACTGAACAAAAACACTTCTATTGTTAATTCTTTTGGATGAGTGCATTATGCTTTAGTTTCGTCAACAGATGACAGATGTAGCACGGTTAGATTGCTATAGCAGCAAAATAAGTACAACAACAAGGTTAAAGTTATTGGAGTATTAAATGACTGGAGAACAAACATTATGATAATAACCGGAACATACACGATCCCGGATTGGTTGTGCATGGGTACGTCATGACACCATTTCTACTCGATTAGATGGTGCGTTGCATAGAATTTGTAATTGGCGCGTGCATATATATATATATATATATATATATATATATATATATATTATTCAAATTTGAAGGGACCTGTGTAATTTGTGTGATTTTTTTAACAGAATATTGTGAAGGATGCTATGTTAAATCTTTGGTGACTTTATTGCTAGGTTACCCTTTTTTACCATATCTTCGTCCACTTGAGATGCCCAAATAATCCCAGTTGTATATTATGCGTTATGAGTTATGACATCAATGGAATCAGCACTGGTATTTATATACAGCTTTCACAGACAAATATGTGCGTGTAATGGTGAAACGTAATCAGATGTGCGATGCTAGTAAGTGCAATCGATACCGCTCACATTTTGTAACACATGTCACATTGGAGTAAATTGCTCTTGATCAAATACAGAGATCAAAGATATATACACATATAACACCTACATCAAATACAGAGATAGAATAAGTGTAATTAACTGTCAATCACAATTGACTACTTTTACTAATAATCAACCAAATGACGCTTGCACTGGGAGTTTACTATGATTGTTTCGAATAAAACCGATTTTAGTTACTATGGGAATGATATATATATATATATATATATATATATATATTTATATATGATGTGTGTGTGTGTGTGTGTGTGTGTGTGTGTGTGTGTGTGTGTGTGTGTGTGTGTGAGAGAGAGAGAGAGTTGTCATTATATCTCTCAACCGTAAATGGGGTCACCCCGCCAACACGATAAATAAAATATTTCACGTTTTCTTCTTGCAGCGAATATTATATTTATTATCCACCAAATATTCTCTGGCTGTTAGCTAATAAACACACATATAGGATTACTTCCCCACCGTTTATTGCCAATCTACAATAATATAATCTCTGATAATTGTCTGTTATTTGTCATAACAACAAGACAAAGTGAACATAAACTGCCACAAAAGTATAACAATAAACATTCATTACCACATATAAATATAAGGAAACGGGAGAACACATACAGTTGTCAGAATATATATATATATATATATATATATATATATATATATATATATATATATATATATAAATTAAATGTAAACGGTCGTAGATAACCAAAACATTATTGTTTCGTTTCTTTATTAATCACATAGTGACATTCCGATAATGTTATTGTTAGAACGAGTACATGTTTGAGTTTAATCAACTCCGAGTATCTGTATTTGTGGGATCCTTCTTTAGAGATCCTATGTCCCAGGTACTAGCACTCACTCACTCACTCACTCACTCACTCACTCACTCACTCACTCACTCACTCACTCACTCACTCACTCACTCACTCACTCACTCACTCACTCACTCACTCACTCACTCACTCACTCACTCACTCACTCACTCACTCACTCACTCACTCACTCACTCACTCACTCACTCACTCACTCACTCACTCACTCACTCACTCACTCACTCACTCACCACCACTCACTCACTCACTCACTCACTCACTCACTCACCACCACCACTCTCACTCACTCACTCACTCACTCACTCACTCACTCACTCACTCACTCACTCACTCACTCACTCACTCACTCACTCACTCACTCACTCACTCACTCACTCACCACTCACCAGTCTTTACCGATCTCCCAAAAGAAAAAAATAAATTATGCTACTACTACTACTACTAATAATAATTATACTAATAATAATAATTACAAACATCTATAGCGCCAATATCCTCGAAAAGAATCGAGCTCAGTGGCGCCACCTAGTAAAGAGGATGCGCAAATTCATAGTCCAGTACGATGCAAAGTTCATCAACAAATGATCAGATGAAGTGAAAACTTAGGAAGGATAAGCGAGTCTGTAAAGGTGAGTTTTCAAATGTTCAAGGTAAGAAACTGTGCTAGTGATCTGTGTACGTGATCTATGGTACTTGTCAGTATTAGTGCCGTGGGTAGCGCACTGCACAGTAGACTTCCAGGTGGGAATTCGAATCCCAGTGATTTATTACTCGTGTCTGTCGGATGTTTCATCTGATTGTGCCATTTTTCTAAAAGTGCCGGTGGGGGGAGGGCTTTCTGATGGCGAAGTGGTTAGAGTGCTGTTCTGCAAACATCCAGATTGCGGGTTCGAATCCGACCGACAACTCTGTTTCTGGTGTTTGATTCCATAGGCTGACGCCTGTCCGTCAAATGTCAACTCAACAGGCGTCAAGGCTGAATAAAAATCACTCAATCATTGGAAGTCGTGATCGAACATAAACCAAGAGGTTCTTATTTCAAACTTACTTGTCGTCTGCTGATCTCTCAGATATGTCCACCTATGGAAGACATATTTGGGCAAGTTTTAGCATGAAATTAGTGTTAAATAAATATGATATTAATTTCTTTTTATAAACAACTGTTCTTTGGTCTCTGAAGTGTAATCGGCGGAGAATATTTGTCAACGTATTAAAACTGTAGGCAGAATGTCCTAAAACTAGCTCACCAGTAAAACGATTCTCACTGTTTTTAGGTGGCCATAGGTGGGGAGTATAGAAATATTGAATTATTGATTTACCCCCCAAAAGTTATCAATCGGACATTACGAGAGACTGAACTATCAATCAGGGATGTCAAATTGTAGCTAACAGGTAATACGATTAATGGCGCGGGATATTCTTAAACTAGTTTTTATAATATCAGTCAGATATAACGATATCTCATATTCAATAAGTTGCAGCTTAGTCTAAATCATATATTTACTAAAGTTTGTTTTATACTGGCGGTCCATTCTATTTATTTAATAGAGAGTACACTTTTAGGGCCAGAGATTGTTTTTTATGTCTAAGTATGTTCTATGTAAAGTAGAGAGAGAGAGAGAGAGAGGGGAGGAGAGAGTGTGTGTCGCGCGCGTGTGTTTTAATGTATATATATATATATATATATATATATATATAACAAGAGGTTCAAGTGGGTTTCCTTGTTCTATCTCAACACCTCAGCCACTAATTCACATCTTCTCTCTCTCTCTCTCTCTCTCTCTGTGTGTCTCTTATGCACAGACACGAACACATGAACCCTTACGGTAGCCTTTCATGAAACACCCGCCGTAAAATCTCATGAGGACATCATGCGCGCGCGCACATACGCACGCACGCACACGCATGCACGCACGCACTGGCATACGGATTGTGAATAGTTACATGGGTGTAAGTTTAGATAAATGGTTTTAGTTGGAGAGGATCGACGTACGTGTAGCATGAACCAGACGATCATACATTATAAAACCAACAAGAAACAAGACTTTAGACTGTTGATCACGTGGTAGATCCTTGTGTGTGTGGGTCTGTTGTCTGTTACACAGATCTTCTGGTGGCTAGCTGGCAGTTAGTCAACACAGAGAACTAGAGTTCCAGGTGTTTAACACGTCACATATAGATAATATATTAATATTTATCAGAACATCGTCATTATCTATCGTATTGGACCTACCATATCAGGTGATGTAAACGATCGATGTAAAGTTGGAAGAGGGCCATTGTTCAGTTTTAAGGTGAGTTGTTTTTGGGGAAGTCTAAACGATGGATCTTTAAATTGAAAATCCACAAAATTGTAATACACTATACAGAGTCAATGGATACATGCACGCACACACGCATGCACGCACACATGCACGCACACATATATATATTTATAAGTGTGTGTGTGTGTGTGAATTCGAATTAATAAAGAGCCATTGCTAACATGTGCAATTCAACGTACCTAAATAACGAAATACATATGTAACACACACACACAAACGCGCGCACACACACCGCGCGCACACAGATAGATAGTTGATTTGATTTGTTGTTCGGGGAGAATCCCCAGGCTCTCGCTTATTCGGCACAGTCTCTATGTTGAATCGGTTTAGGAACGTCCTCCCCCACCACTCACAGGGAAGCAGTACGGAAAGATGGAGCCGAAATACCCTGAGGGTGGTCACTGCCAGAGTGTTTTACGTCCTCGGGGAGTCTTTAACGTCCCCCTTTATTTTTAATAATTCAGTGGAGACGGCAACGCCATTTAACGTGGTCAGCCACCCACGATGTTCTGAGACGAGAAATTAATCTCTGGGATCGAACATGTGACCCTTGGCACCAAGTGCCGAGTGCTGAGCCGCTAGGCCACCGGAGCTCACTATATATAGATAAATAGATACAGAGCAGAGTATATATATTTATATATATATATATATATATATATATATATATAAACAGTGCATTCTCTGTTATATATAATTTTTTTATAAAGCCACGTTCTCTTATCGTCAAGAAAACACTGGGAATGACTTTCCTTCAAATCAATCTGTCATTTCTTTCTTTAATCCACCAATCACATACTGTTTAAAAATATTCCACGCAGGAAATTACTAAACTGAATACACAAAGCCATTTCCACGTATACTTGATATTAATATAAAGTTTAATGTGGACGATATATCCCAAGAAGTTTTGTTGTGACATACGTGTAACATGAACTATTAGACAAATCAAAGCAGTATTTTATGATATGTAATAAATGTAATATGTGATATGTGATATGCAATATTCACTTTCATGTTTAGTATTCTTTAAGTGGCGCCGTCTAGAATAATAAATTGTAATCTCCGATCGAGGCATCATGCATTCAAAGAAATACAGTTGTTTTAGGGTGGCCTTGTTTAATATGACGTCATGTCGATGGCTGTCCACGTGGTCTTCTCAAGTGACCTCTGATTGGGTACTTCCGCAGCTGGGCCGTCCCTATTCATTTACTCGTCATAAAATTGCGCGTGTTTGCTTGTTTCTTACACGAAGTAAAGGCCACTTAATCATTCTATCTAGCAGTGTCCAATTAATTTTGAATATAATAGTTTTATAGGTGTAAATCGCTTCCGTTTTTCTATGTCTCCAGTAATGTGACTGATAGAGGGATACAGGAACGGCATAACCTGTAAATAGATGTGTTGAATTGCAATCATTATACATTAATCAAATTGTTATATCAATACGCTATTATAGTATAAACAAAACAAATGTCTATTATTACAAAATAATCTCCTAGACGTAAACGTGCCGCTATTTCTATCATATACAGACTAGAAGTGTTGCATTATCCAGACCTTCGCCTCAGAGGGAGTCAACAAACAAAAGCTGTTCATTTTGTTGTTCTGTGATGGGGATGTGATGTTGAAAGTAGAATTGTTGGGGACATTCTTCAAAAAAGGGATCAGTTTTCTTATGCAATTAAGCAACGTCAATAAACACAACGTGTTGTTTGGTTAATTGATTATTGTTTCTAAGAAGTCTTTGCACATCGACAAAATAATATATTATTATATATATATAATATATATATATATATATATATATATATATATATATATATATAAAGAGGAGAGAGAGAGAGAGAGAGAGAGAGTGAGTATACTGTCGTTTATTCTATAAATGATCTTTAAACGCAGGATGTCTTTTAGACCCGATTCTGAATTTTTATTGACAAGAGAGAGAGAGAGAGAGAGAGAGGTGGATTAAATCAGTTAAGCATTGTGGACAGATTTTACTATACCTGTACCTTAACCATCTGTATATTACCAGATAAATAAAAGTTGGTAAATGGGTGAATGACCGTATTTGGGGACTAGTTGTTGATAACGACAGATATACTGTAAATAATACAATATATGACCAGTCATAACTGACTAAAGACTGCGTATTCGTGTAACGATTGTAGGATTTTCCCGATGTTACTAACAACTTACGATTCCATGAATGGCATGATATGGCATTTGAATAACTCTGAACTCGTATCCGTTGGGAAGCCATTGTGACAACTCAGCTGATCCAGTCAGATACTATTGGACATACCTGTATTTAGGCTCAAATCGTACGGTGATTGTACGTTTCGCGTTATAGCCCCCCCCACACTTTGCGGAACGAGTTATCGGTGAAGACCAGAATGGCTTCATCTGGTCTACAGTTTAAACTTGTTATTAAAGGATTTAAATTTGATTTAAGATTTATGTCATGTAAACAGTTGTGTTGATATCATAGAACATTTGTGTTACTTCTGCTATCTTCTATCAGTAAAATCCCAGAAAAGGCCAAAATGTATTCTATGTTTTGCGTCTTTGACCCGAATCTCGTTTGCTGGCGACATCTTGCGTGTGGTTTTAACGTAATTGGATGTCCCGATTTAAACATTGCTGGTCGAGTGTTGCTAAATTGCTTGGCATTAGAATGTTAAAATCCCCCAAAATATTGAGAAATAGATGAGTAAATTTAAAAAGAAAATCCAGTTAGGAATAGAATCCTGGTTGATAAATAGATGTTAACGATTGGAAGGCAATCGACCTCAAAATGTTAGCAACTTGAGCTTGGATCACATCGTAACCAAATACATCGACCAAAATAGAAGGTAAAATGATAGCAACTTGAGCTTGGATCACATCGTAATCAAATACATCGATCAAAATAGAAGGTAAAATGATAGCAACTTGAGCTTGGATCACATCGTAACCAAATACATCGATCAAAATAGAAGGTAAAATGATAGCAACTTGAGCTTGGATCACATCGTAACCAAATACATCGATCAAAATAGAAGGTAAAATGATAGCAACTTGAGCTTAGGATCACATCATAACCAAATACATCGATCAAAATAGAAGGTTAAATTATAGCACTTGAGCTTAGATCACATCGTAACCAAATACATCGATCAAAACAGAAGGTAAAATGATAGCAACTTGAGCTTGGATGACATCGTAACCAAATACATCGATCAAAATATAAGGTAAAATGATCAACTTGTTGATGCAAATAAAGTTCGTTGCTATATTTATATTAATCGTACAGATTCATGTAATTTAAATTGGTTTAACCGCACAATCGTAACTGCCTAAAATCGGTACTGGGTAACAAATAGGACATATGATACAAACACAGCTATCGCTCGGATCCGAACATTGACCTGGATATTGGCAGCGCATTACCTTTAACCATTACGCTTTTGGGGCGGGCTGACCCATACGTTGAACATATACAGAATGAGGGGGGGGGATCCGCACATCTGTTTGTGTGAAAGGAACTAGTTATCTGGATGATAAGAACAGGTAATATATTCACGTGTTTGGGGGTCGTTTTACAATCTGCATATTGTAAAGTACACAGTAATACCGCATTGGACCAATAGATCATGTATGGGGATAAGAGATTTCTTATATTAATTACTATCATGACAGATAGACCTGTACACTATCCATATGAACGTGGAAGAGGTTAACTTAACTTTAGATAGCACGTACTTCTGTGAGAAGATGCCAGCAAATCGGTCATGCGCCGCTCCATTATATCACCAAAACTTGCATTGCGCACTATTAAAAATACAAAATTGAACAGTCCTATCGATCCCCTATTTAAATCTAGTGCCTAGTGGTATATTAAAACTACTTGAATCGTACGAACATCGAGATAATCTATTTGTTTTTGGCTATTTATCAACCGTTCTGCCAAATCCATTTTCAAATAATTTTATATTCAACCACGACAAGACCATCTGATTTATGTTATGTGGCTAGATCTCAATTATAAGTTTTCTAACACACTCCCAATGTACGCTCTTCCAATTATATGCAATAGACTAGAGTTTGTATTAACTCCCATGTCTAGATTATAATTCAAGGTTCGGACGAAACTTGTCTTGGTTAATACACACTCAAGACATGTAACGTGCGACTAGAAAAACGCCCGAACCGTTTTCCTGAATTTTAAGACATTAATCATGATAACTGTTCCGATCTGAGTCCTGTTCACTTTTGACGGCAGCAAAAGCCACCCAGCAATGCTCGAAGAGAAATCTTTCTGATTATCAGCTTCAAGGCTGTGGTATAAGTTGACAAATTGTATTAAACTTGCAGCAAGTAAAGACATATTTTGGAAGGTTCTTAAAACCCACTTAGTTAAATCAGTTTCCCGCCAGTTTATCATGTATGAAATGTGCTTGTCCCAAATGAGCTTAGAATATATTTTAATTCTGTTTTAGATATAAAGCGCCTTAGACCAATTCAAGTTGAATAAGGCGCCATATAAAATACTGTTATTATATTATTTTATTTTAAACAGTTGTATGTGGGCGCCTTCATGGCCTAACTCGTAGCGCGGTTGACCACATAACTATAGCACCTGGGTTCAAACCCCGACCGGGCTATGCCCGAAGGGTGTTTCATCATTCATCATTCACATTCGCCCCATTTAGCATACCTCGTGCACAAAAGTGGCCGTAAAACGGCTAACATTTATATTAAAAGAATTGTATGAAAACTATATATTTTGATGTAAATTTGCTAACCTGCCTTACCTGTCTGCCAGTAATCAAATGTTCCCTGTTTTTTCATTTTAAACATGGCCATGTAAACCCTCTTATTAAGAAATCAACTTTACCAGTCAATGACCTAAACAGTTATAGACCTTTTTCTAATAGATCTTTCATTTTTAAAGTATTAGAAAAAATCGTATCCAATTGTTTGAATGTTCAATACTGTAATCACATGTCTAATGTTTTTCACTCTACATAAACCGCTCTACTAAAAGTTCCTAACGACATTTCACTAAAAATGGACACATGAAAAGTCACAGCACTAACACTTTTATATTTATCTGCAGCGTTTGACACAATTGATTATTCTGTTCTTCTGGGTCGCCTCTCTGAGATTTGTATGGCATATCGGACACAGCATTCACTTAAATATACATATAAGAAACTGTAGGCAGTTCCCATGTTTTGTGCCGTTCCCCAAGGTTCTGTTCTTGGACCACTACTGTTTACTCTGTATGCCGTACTAATAAGCTCATTATTTACACACACAAATTTGATCATTATCTATATGCAGATGACACTCAAGTATACATATCTGTATCTCTATTCAATCTCGCATTATTTTCAAACTCTGCACTATTGCCTATAAAACTCTTTCTTCCGAAGTACCTTCATGTCTATTTTCCACACTTTCTCTAGCACCCAAGTCGAGAGGCCTCCTTTCATCTCGTTTCACTTTTTGTCCATTCCCAGGGTTACACTCATACGGGCACTTATGCCTTTTAAGTTGCTGTCCCTACTCTTTCGTTACGTCATCAAATGGCATCGTTTCTTTCTGTCACCATTTGAAAACTCCCCCTTTTCAGACTCGCTGATCCTTCCTAAGTTTCCACTCCATCTGATCATTTTTGCATTGTACCCGCACTATGAGATTGCCCAACTCCTCCACTAGGTGCGCCACTGAGCTCGATTCTTTTTCGAGGATATTGGTGCTACATATGTTTGTTGTTGTTGTTATTATTATTATCATTATTATAATCAATTGATACAAATTTAAATCACATGTCCTTGCCTAATATATATATATATATATATATATATATATATATATATATATATATATATATATATATGGATGTTGGGTGGATGGAATTTGTGTAAACGCCAGCTCTACAATACTCTTTTGAAGCAAAATAGGATACGATAATATAAGGGTTAACACATGTGGTGAAGTTTAGGGTCCACTCGTCTCTCTCTCTCTCCCTCCCCTCTTTCTCTTGCGAGCACTTGTGCGCGTGTGTTTTGAGGTAGTACTGGGTAAACATAATAGACTTATTAACATAATTGCTGAACTTGTGTGAGTAAACGAGTGTGTGTATGTGTGTGTGCGTGTGTGTGTTTTAGGATACATATATACAGTGGAACTAACTCAGAAGATCAAAACCTATACATCCCTTAAAACCTATACCTCCATTATTCTATACGCAATTAAAGCAATACATAGTTGAATTTCAGCATACAAAAAGTACACCTCCACACATCTACACATACGTAGACTTAAATATATCTGGGCTACTCATCAGCCTGTGGGTCCCAGATAATCCGGTTTTCGTAGGTGACAAATATGTCACGCCCACAGGGAAACGGTTGATGTAGGCTACGCACAAAAGCGGAAGCAAATAAAAAAGTACCATTTGACACCACAGCTCGTAGTTAACAACACGTTCATGTAGTTCAATAGTAGGTTAACATATATACAACATAACTATTTTGACACCCCAGCGTACATTCAGTAGCAATTTGTTGTGGCTTTAAGGTAACTCATACATAAACCCATTTCGATGCCACGTATGCTGATCCCATCTCCATTCTGGGTTCGAATAGCTAAACAAATCCTACCTATATCAACCACCCGGAGAGATGTCCAATAGGTTCGCTGTCGCCAAACTGTTGTCTGATCAGGGTGACAAGTTACGTCTTTTATGGGCTCTCGGCGCGCCAACCAACAGTTTAAGTTGAGCACGTGACAACATTGTGTGGTGTACACTACCTATATATGGAAGTAGTGAAGTGACTCAACTAAACAAAAGTATCAATATTCAAACGAACAAAACAAAAAATAACAACATAAGTTAATAAAAAGACGGCAAATTATTAGATAAAACCGAATAAAAGGTATATCGTAATATAAAGCTTGATAAAACGGTAACACGTTTGTTTCTAATAATTTGTCAAATGGGTTTATATATATATATATATATATATATATATATATATGATTATATGTTGTCTAACGGACACTTTTAAATGAGTCGAACGACTTAGAAGGTAATGAGAGGAAGTGAGAGATGAATCATCCTTCAGAAATAGTCAGTACGAGATTTGAAGCAATAATCTAGAGTTCTGCGGCCAACTGCTCTACCAGTTAGGTCATGGAAACGCGTCACTCCTAGCCGCGTTCACGGATCAATACAAGAGAAAATAGGTGTGAATATGCCTCACACCGCATATAGGCTAATGACTTTAACAGAAAATAACTATAGCAGTCTTGTTGGTAGTGTTAAAGTCTGGACATACAGACAGACAGACAGATAGACAGACACACAGACAGACAGACAGACAGACAGACAGACAGTAATACAAGTAGAAACACGCATCCTGGATCACAGTTATCCAATCAGATAACTCTCCCAATTCCATCGCGTAACCTTGACCTTTAAATGTATTTAACCAGAATCTATGTTTTATTGAGCTATGACGCCAAAAGGCCTTTATCAGCAGTAGTGGTAGGATTCGAACCTATGATCTATTGGCAAGAGAAAGAACAGATTACTCTACCATCTTAGCTAACCCAACTGGAGGATAACTCATTAGTGAAATAAGCCAGCTGTGGAGTTGATTTATATTATTAACAGCTGGAAATAATGAATAGACAGCTAGTATATGGGGTGAGACAGTGAGTGACTGAGTGAGTTAGTCAAATAGTTTGTCAGCTAGTGAGAGTCACTCACTTGTCCGTTCATTCACGCCTTCTTTTACTGACTGACTGATCTGACTGATACATTGACAGCCAGCCAGTCAGCCAGCCAGCCAGACAGCCAGTAGCCAGCCAGCAGCCAGCCAGCCAGCCAGCCAGCCAGCCAGACAGACAGACAGACAGACAGACAGACAGACAGGCAGCCAGCCAGCCAGACAGACAGGACTGAATCACTGAATGACTGACCCACTCATCTGCCTGCCCGGCCGGCTGTTCACTCACTCACTCACTCACTCACTCACTCACTCACTCACTCACTCACTCACTCACTCACTCACTCACTCACTCACTCACTCACTCACTCACTCACTCACTCACTCACTCACCAAAATCACTTGTTAGGAGGTTGTATATACGAACTTACATGGATACATAAACAGGGTTTAAAATTAAAGCTCGCCCGTTCGCCCCAAAAAATTGATAGAACTTGTAACTTTTAGTTTGTGTTTTCCCGCGGGCGAGTACAGTTATTAGGCTAGAATAAAGTCGCATCTGCAGCTACACGTCATAGCTCAGGTCCTTTAGTTATCAATCTGCTGGACATACCCCGCGTCAAAATGTTTTGGAACAGACCCAACAGGTTGTGCACGCTGAGGGAAAATGTGTGACAGTGGGAACAGCGCGCTGTGTCGTCACCACCATTACACGAAATCCCGTCTATGGTATCCCGTCTACGGTCCAGGTTTTTTCTCAGTGAATTCATCATACTCACTCGTTCGGGTTTCTAGCCCGCTCCTGTTTCTGGTTAAACCATCACTCGCATGAACCGGAGCACCCACAGCCGTTCAGCTTCTTACGGGCTGAAGCCTACTGGAGTCCAGGCAGCCATATTTCTTTTCGCCCCACAGTCAAATACGTGGCAGTCTTGTATGAACGACCTGCATTTGAAAGTCGAAGACACTAGGTAGCCTACGAAACTTCCGTTTGCACTCACATCTGAACAACTCGCTGGTTTGTATTGATTCAATACATACCGACGTCTAAATGGCTTAACTGGTAGCGCAATTTACCACAAACCTCTAGCTGATAGCCCGACCGGATTATACTTAATTCGCTTATTTCAGTTGCCATGCGCACAAAAGTACATATATATATATATATATATATATATATATATATATATTATGTGGAAGTGTAGAACAGTTTATATTAGATTGATGCCTAGTTTTATTTATATTTAGATTTATTGAGGTAGAGGTCTCAAAGGATGTTTAGAGACGTTGATGTTCTGAGCCAGTGCCACTATATATATATATATCATAACAGACCCATGGACAGATGGGCAGATAGACAGACAGATCGTCTGCCTATAGATAGGGCGGGGCTTGTATTGTTTAGCTTCATGTGTCTGGCGTTTTGGTCCAAATGTCAGTAGAAGAGATGCTGGTACCTATTGTTTATATATCAGTTTTGTCTTGTTCGGATTCAGGTGTGTCAGAGCCGTTATTATATAAACTCAATAAAGAGACTCACCTGTCAAATGGCTTTATACGCCTTGAGTTTAATATTCGTGGAAGTTTATATACACGAATTATTTGGTTTTAGACATCTGTGTTAGACATAGGAAAACAGGGATCTAACTATATATAGCTGTGGTGTCAAATGGTATGTTTTACGTGATCCGCTTTCCTGTGGGCGTGACATATTTGTCGCGTACGAAAAGCGAATCAGCTGGTTCCCACAGGCTGATGAGTAGACCAGACACATGCTTAGGTATACTCACACATCTATTAATATGTGGAGGTATGGAACATTTTATTTTTAGATTAATGTATGTATAGTTTTATTTATATTTAGATTAATGGAGGTAGATGTCTCAAAAGATGTTTAGAAATGTTGATATTCTGAGCCAAGGGTCACTATATATGCATACTAAACACACATACGCGCGCGCACGCACGCACACACACACGCACACACACACACACACACACATTACACGAGATTACTCACTGATAAATCTACCATGAAACCCTTTACCATCTCCCACGACACTTGCCTAATTGTACGCGAATTCGATACCAAAACTATTTTCAAATCCAGATTGATTCGCGATCCCAGACTTTGGCAAATCTACCTACCTCCCCCCCCCAACCTTTCCAACAACAATAACGTAACAAGAAACCAACAACACCAACAATAACAACAACAAGACCTAACAACACTGACCTAGCTATGTAGACATCGCTGTCCAGATCCTGACAGTGTGATAACAAGTCGGAATGCGTCTATCCTTGGTTGATAACTTTATTTTTCTTCAGACTCCGGATTTGTTGTTTAGAATTGATGGACTGATGGTGTTTCATCAATGTGGACAGGAGATATGTTCAAGCTTAGGGCGCTCGCTTATAGAAATAAGGACGTCGGACATCACTGATAGTGGGATAAGGTGTTCTTATGGCAGTGAGTCCTGCGTATATTGACAACTCGCCATACCGAAATTCTCTTTAATCCGACAGTTCATCTGCCAACGTATTATCTATTAATTGTGCAGATGTGGTGTGGATTAAAATCGGAAAGGACACCGTAGAATGACGGATTTTCTTTATTTTCCACCGGCGTCTGTAATCCGGATATATATATATATTATAAATGACTCTTTAATCCGACACAATCGTGTTCCGCGTTCCGACTCCGACACTTCATTTCGCCAACAGAATGTGACATTTCAGTGTAAAATGAACACGAAAAATCTGTCAAATATTTCCGCTAGTTCAGTCATGCAAGACACACAAAGTAGTACGCAATGTAAACAATGTGATCTCATGGTTTGAGAGTAATAATATGATGGTTAATCCTGATAAGTTTCAATGTATTGTTTTTGGCAAAAATGAACATTTTGATAGTTTTAAGATAGGAAAACATGATATTGTTCCACAGAATAATGTCAAGATTCTGGGGTTAAACTTAGATAGTGAATTAAATTTTGATACTCATATATCCAAACTTTGTTAGAAAGCAGGAAATCAAATTAATGTACTGGCTAGATTATGTAATGTACTTGATGAGACAAGTAAGTTTTTACTTTATAATAGTTTTATCGAATGTTAAATTATTACTAGAAAATTGTAATAAACACCCACTATATGTTGTACGGATTAGAAAGTTTATGGAAGCTGTATATACAAT
The DNA here is from genome assembly GCA_025642065.1 of Paralvinella palmiformis. NCBI lineage: Eukaryota > Metazoa > Annelida > Polychaeta > Terebellida > Alvinellidae > Paralvinella > Paralvinella palmiformis. Next base: position 750,037 of record JAODUP010000141.1, on the reverse strand, counting down.
TTCACATGACAAGTATCCGCTGTATCTAAATGCTCTGATTAAACAAAAACAAAAATTACAAATTAATTTAAGATCTGATAATAATATATGTATCCCACAATATAAAACCGTCAAGTATGATAAGAATTCTTTTACCTATTCTGCACCATTTTAATGGAATAAGTTGCCAAATATAATACGAAATGCCCGAAGCTTTAGTAGTTTTAAGACCCTTCTTCATGATTGGGTACCATCCTGTAAATGTGGATCATGCCTACAATGTAATATTATTAATAGGTGAAATATTTTTATCATATCATTTTATCATAAATATTTCATTTGTATAAAATCATATCATATGTAATGTTCATTGCACTTGTTATTGTTTACACTTATTTATGTCGACGTAATAGTGATTGTCACTAATGTTATTGTTTACACTTATTTATGTCGACGTAATAGTGATTGTCACTAATGTTATTGTTTACACTTATTTATGTCGATGTAATAGTGATGGTCACTAATGTTATTGTTTACACTTATTTATGTCGACGTAATAGTGATTGTCACTAATGTTATTGTTTACACTTATTTATGTCGATGTAATAGTGATTGTCACTAATGTTATTGTTTACACTTATTTATGTCGACGTAATAGTGATTGTCACTAATGTTATTGTTTACACTTATTTATGTCGATGTAATAGTATGGTCACTAATTTTCTTTTACCTTTTTATGCACCCTTTTATTGCTAATTTTTAGTTTTCCAATGTATAATAGAGATTGTCACGAAGTTTTGTAGTTTTAGACTTTTTATGTCGACGTAACAGTTTGTAAATAAAGTTATATGCCTACAATTATTATTACGTAATAGGTTGAAATTTTTTTTTACATCATTTTATCATAAATATTTCCAATTTTTTTTACATATTCATATCGATGTAATGTTATTGTCACTAATGTTATTGTTTACACTTATTTATGTCGATGTAATAGTGATTGTCACTAATGTTATTGTTTACACTTATTTATGTCGACGTAATAGTGATTGTCACTAATGTTATTGTTTACACTTATTTATGTCGACGTAATAGTGATTGTCACTAATGTTATTGTTTACACTTATTTATGTCGACGTAATAGTGATTGTCACTAATGTTATTGTTTACACTTATTTATGTCGACGTAATAGTGATTGTCACTAATGTTATTGTTTACACTTATTTATGTCGACGTAATAGTGATTGTCACTAATGTTATTGTTTACACTTATTTATGTCGATGTAATAGTGATTGTCACTAATGTTATTGTTTACACTTATTTATGTCGATGTAATAGTGATTGTCACTAATGTTATTGTTTACACTTATTTATGTCGATGTAATAGTGATTGTCACTAATGTTATTGTTTACACTTATTTATGTCGACGTAATAGTGATTGTCACTAATGTTATTGTTTACACTTATTTATGTCGATGTAATAGTGATTGTCACTAATGTTATTGTTTATACTTATTTATGTCGATGTAATAGTGATTGTCACTAATGTTATTGTTACGCTTTTATCGACTCTAAATAAATTTTTCTTACTCTTACTCTTTCTTACCGCTATGTGGTCATTAATGGTTAATTAACCCGCCCACCCACGGTAATTGCTATATCGTAACCAATCATCCTTGACCATACACACCGACACACGATGCTTCCATTGCCTGTGGCTATCTAATAGCCATTTATAATCGTTCATGGCTAATTACAAACACAAATGTGTGATCTTTCCAAAGAGCAGATCATAAGTTAATCTGATGGACTAAGTGATACGAGTATTTCAAAATGATCAATGGCTTCAATGCCATTCCGTATCATTGCGCACGGTTATTGAATATTGGTTTAAATACACAGATTACCGGTATGTCACTGACCCGATATTCCGACATTCTCGTTTATCCGACATATTATCATGTGACAAACCTTGTCGGATTAACGGTTTCTGACTGTATATATATATATATATATATATATATATATATATATATATATATAACTATATAGATAGATAGATTGAGATAGAAATGGTTTAGTGGGATTAGTAGGTGGATTAGTAGTAGTAGTAGTAGTAACAGTAGTAGTAGTAGTAACAGTAGTAGTAGTAGTAGTAACAGTAGTAATAGTAGTAACAGTAGTAGTAGTAGCAGTAGTAGTAGTAGAATACGGTAATGTAAATATTTAGTTATAATTCTTACTTTTAACAGAACCAAAGAAACTTACAGTTGGCGAACACTTGTGGAACATTATTTACACATTAATTGTAAATTCCTTTCCCTGTCGAGGCACCAGACAAACAAACAAACAAACAGACAAACAAACAAAGGATCCACCAAGTCGGGCACTACGATTCACCCACCAGCTGATAGATGGCGCTCTGGCATCGGTGCCTACATCCGGGTAGTTCTTGCCGCTAGCCAACTTCCGGTCTATTAAATCTTTCCAAAGCTTCGTCCGTCTTGAAGGTGATTTATTTTACCATCCGAGGCTTTCCAAACTCTCGTATTAGCTACAAGAGATAGCATTTTGGTCAACTTTGTTGAGGGATGTTATCTCAGTTTATTTGTAATATTTGGAAAACGCACGCACACGCACACAGAAACACACACACACACACACACAGACAGAGAGAGAGAGAGAGAGATAAATAATTTACAGCCCAGGCGAAATGTAGGCCGATATATTACTAGGCCACTCACAAACTTGAACAAGGAAACTGTTTGGATTCTAGTCAGTGTTAACGTTCCAGTCTGCAACGCAAACCTTCTCCGTTCGGTTCCAACTGTTCCCGGTGCGAGACGGCTACGTGGTGACAAATCGACAAATTGATTGTCAATGCTAAAGGGGAAAAACCGATGAGGCACTTTGCGCCTCTATATTTCAGGAGGTTGAGCCTCAGTCAAAACTTTACATCTAGGATAAAACAACAAGTATTCAGCTAGGTGTGCCAAGATAAACGTAGTTCTGTTAGGTTAACAAGCAAAACTTGCTGTATATATATATATATATATATATATGGTAGGCTCTCTTGGTTTACGCCGCGCTCTCGCACTCCCAGGGCCTCATCACTGGCGCATATTTGGCGCAGATCAATCCTCCGACCTGACCCAGTTTGAGGCCGCTTCGGAAGGTCGGGCAAAAACGCTATTGTAAACGATGAATCATTCTGAAATCGTAGCGTGTGTGTCTAGAATCGTGTAGATTCTGGTCAAAGGACACAGATAATGGTAGTGTGTGGTAATGATTAATATGTTGAAACAGATATAAAAACTAAACATTCGGCAATCTTCTGCCGAATAAACAAAGTTTATAAAATGGCAGGCTAGTGACATCTAGACAAGTTTTCACCACGTTCTGATAGTATTGGTCACGTGATGTGACTGTTTTTTTTTTTTACATTTAATCTTGTTAGTATTCTGGTAAAACTCGTAATCTAACCGCCAGAAGAAGACGACTGACGTAGATCTATGTGTGCTTATTCGCTATTTATCCGTGCATGTCGGTTATCTATAAAAAACCTAAACAATCCATCAGCATGTTACCCGAAATGACCGACTCGTTTATGACGTAACATGGCTGATCGGCATTTTGAGGATGGGACTAGCGGGTTATCTTTGTTTATAGTGAAATGGAAGTTATCCAGCTGGAAAGCGGACCACTTAAAATATTGCGGTTTTTGCGGCGATCCTTGAATATTATAGTAACATATAGTATGTGTGTGAGTGTTTCTCTCTCTCTCTCTCTCTCTCTGTGTGTGTGTGTGTGCGTGCGCGCGCGCGTGCGCGAGGGGGGGGGAGCCTAGTAGGTGGTGGTTAATAGATTATGCCTGTTAACTATATAGGCCCATTTACTAAATAAAGAACACTCAAGCATAGATACACATTCGCAATTTAGATTCATAAACTGACTGATTGACTGACTGACTGACTGACTCGCCCACTAGCTCAATCACTCGTTCACTCGCTCGCTCCCAATCTTGCAATAAACCACCTATACCTACCAAACAGTGGACCATTTATATATATATATATATATATATATATATATATATATATATATACGCGCATACTTATTTGCCAATTTTAGTCTTTTCAAAACTGATATATTTACTTTACGTTCTTTGTCGTAAAACTGACAGTGTTTATGTGCAAGTAAGCCTTCTTTAATCGCACATAAAACATACAATCGATGTAGCGATATGTAAATAACGCAATTAAGCGTATCGCGGTTTGGAATACTAACGAGGTCAAGGTCGTGACAATTTGCGGCATCTTTTGGAATCGCATGCGGTAGACGTGATTTATCAGCTTCAGCGTTCGAAATCTTACAATAAAACACAATGATGGATATATACATGCCACTTTTACGTGTCCGTTATTTACACCAGAGATGCTATATTCCCACCATGGCTATATGGTCTGTCTTAAATTTAGCAATTTAGCCATTTACTGCGTATTTACCTTTTTTTAAAGAATTATTTTCTTTTCGCTAGTTTACGACTTTCAATCTCGGTAGTGAGATGTGTATGGGGCAGGTTTAGAGCCGCCTTCAAAGTGATTGCGCGAACCATGTTTAAACTAACCAATTGTAAGGCGAGATTGGGATGTGTTGAAAAGTGGAACATGTTGAAAAGTGGGCTGAAGGGGTTCTATTTCATCGTATAGATTAGGGGATGGTGCGTTGATATGTGCCATGTTTCATTTAGTAAAATACGGTGATGGGAGGAAGCGTTCCACAGACGCACATAGCCGTTGGATTTGAACCCACAACTTGGCGATATGCTGCAGTAGCGCAATATTGACAAGAGCAGAGATAGTTGTGTTTATGACGGGGTTAACTGTCTCCATATGTAGTTTCGGTCTATTGAGATAATATTTAGATAATTTATATAGAAAACATCTCTCTCTCTCTCTCTCTCTCTCTCTCTCTCCATGCGCGCGCGCGCGCGTGCGTGTGTGTGTGTGTTACCGTTCTGGACTGGTCGTCTGGCTGTGTGTGTGTGCTGGAGGTGGGGGTGGGTAAGGAAAATAATAAACCAAACCAACAATATAAACATTTAATATTTCTTTAGGCCAACGAATCAACTCTCCAACAAAACTAAATTCACACAAAGATGGACAACTAATGTGTACCACCAACGATAAATATATCACTGGCTCCACGAAATATCGACATTTCATAAAACTAGACAAACTCTCCGTTTTATCAGATAAAAAAAATCAAACAGTTATAGTTTTATGAAGTGTGTGTGTGTGTGTGATCTCTTTAGTGTGTGTTTGTTGGTGTGTGTGTGTGTGTGTGTGTGTGTGTGTGCTTGTTATATAACGTCTACTTCCAGCTAGCTACTGCCGCATCTTGGCTGACAGTCAACCGGTTCCTGGAACACATATCGTCTGCTTAGGCGGCTGAGCCGAACGTTCCAGAAGCCTGACAGCACTATACACCACAGAAAGCTGACTGCCGGGTCGGACTAAGCACCATACGGACTTGGACGGGCGTCGTTCTCGACTAGTACAGGGCTAAAGTACCGGGTGGATCGTTTCCGGGTAGAACTATGGAATTCATTGATCGTCTAAATACGGATCTCTGGTGTTCGAGCGAGCCGGATAAACACAAAGGTAGGACTCTAATTTGACGCTTGAGTGGTTTCGGCGTGGATGCGCGTGCGCCGTGAAAGCAAACAAATCGTCACCTGACAGTTGCCGGTTGTCGGTGGTACGGAGATTAATTCTAAACGTCTCCAAATTGATTTAGTGAGTTTGGAAATAGCATGAATGGTCGACGGTGATTGGGAATGGTAAGCTCGGGGTCATAGTGACCTGATCATCTGTTTCCGAAGACGAGTTGAAATAGACAACGTGACATTGTCATTATTAGAGTAATATTGGCACTAGTCACGAGAACACATTATCAACGAGACATTATTCTAAACAGAATAATCTCTCTCTGTGTGTATGTGTCTCCTTCCTCCCCCCCCTCTCTCTCTCTCTCTATATATATATATATATATGTGTGTGTGTGTGTGTATATATATATATGTATGCGTTTTTCTCTCTCTATCTCTCTCTCTTCTATATATATATATATCTGTGTGTGTGTGTGTGGTGTATGTCTCTCTCTCTCTCCCTCTCTGTGTGAGTGTGAGTGTGTGTATGTGTATCTCTCCCTCTCCCCCCTCTCTCGCTCTCTCTTTATGTGTATGTCTCTCTCTCTCCCCTCTTTCTGTGTACGTGCGTGCGTGCTTGCGATGCCCACATTTGGTTTTGTTACGGAAAAGAGTCAATTTTCAGACGCTGTCTCTGTCTTTATCTGTCCATCAATTTCTATTTACTCATCTCTCTATCGTGTCTGTCTGCATGTATATATGTCTGTCTGTGTGTCGTGTATCTGTTTGTTCAGCGTTAACTATAGCCATAAAACCGGATGGCGGTAATCTGACGCTTGTAAGTCTCACGAATGTCCAAACATTGGAGTACATTTCTCCAATTTCTCGTCAGCCGACCGTCAGCTCGGTTTGAGCTTTATATAATTTGACTTAGACTCAAAATAGGCCACCATTCGATGAAGGCGGTAATTGATCGTATTAATATCGGTACGCACAAAGAAATAGTGCCGCCTCGACTCCGTTAGATCACGTGTGTTTAATCCGGAATGACGAGGCGACATCAATAAATAGAGCTTAATATGTTATGCGCAGATGGTACTCCAGCATTCACTCGCCCATCATTTGGAAGTTAGTAGGTCAGAACGGTGGTCACTCCTAACTGACGTGTTAGCTGATGCCTCACCGAAGGATACTTTGAAATTTTAATGTCTTTTTACATATTCGTCTGCCCGTCAACGATTGTACCTGATTGTACACAATATCTGTTCCTTTTTCACGGTTGATGGAGCTAAAGAGAAGCTGAAAGTGAATCATCACACCATAATTTCATCCACTTGTATTTGCCGCGACGCTGATCGCACCAGTAGGTGTGGCCGAGGTGCGAATCCGGAATGAAAAATCCCCCAAAATGCAATTCTATTTGTATTGTAATCCGGATGTTTGCGACGCTATGTTCTATCCATCATCTGTCATATTGTGTCATCTCCGGCATCTGTTAAACTGATGGCATAAAATATCATTAGAACATACTTTAAAAATGGTCGTAATATCTGATAATTTTACGGTGTGTATATTTGTTCGTCTCCTTATATGAGGAGCACACACATACGCACACACACGCACGCGCTCACACACACACACACACACACACACACACACACACACACACACACACACACACACACAACCACGTTTTTAATATAATTATATGAAAACTTTGATATATATATATATATATATATCTAACTCTATCTCTATCTATCTATCTATCTATGTATCTAATTATATATATATATATATATATATATATATATATATATATATATATATATATATATTATTTTTAGATCTTAAGCTATTTAACATAGTCAAAGGTCAACCGATGAAGCCAGGCAGTTTCAGTACGCCGTCCAACAGGTTACAGATAGTGAAGATGATTGCGAGTTAAAAATGTTGACGCTAGATGGAGCTGGCAGCAAGACTGATCCCATGCAGAGTATCCGGAACGCTGAACTCCTCATCAAAGGTGACGTCATCGTCGGCATAAACGTCGACGGAGATTGTGTGGTGAGAAAGGATCTGTAGCCGTGAGATCTCCCGATGAGATGTCGTTCATGATGATGATGATGATGATGATAATGATGATGATTGGTTTATCATCATCCCCATAATCGTATTCATCATGGTCTTTTTCATCATCCTCATCATTATCATCATTATAATTATTATGAGACGAGACTAGGCCTCATCGTGTTCCGGTTTAAGATTTTGTTCCTCTGGTTCCTGAGCCTCGTTTTGGTGTTTTTTAAAATCCCATTTCAACAAACTAGTCAGCATTGTAAGTTGTATTGTTATTGGTGAACGTAGTTAGTCATCGATGTTATTATTATTATTATTATTATTATTATTATTGTTATTATTGATAAGATTGGTAGATCGATAGATTGCTATGCGAGACCTATGCATTGCGGCTTTGCCATATTTTGTTCGAGTTAAAATGACGTAAAAGGCCAAGCAACGCCATAGACGATGTTTCTTTCGGGTCTTTCTAACCTTATACAAGCTGTGTGCCGCGCTACTGACCCGTTGAGACGTTTTTAGTGTGCTATGTTCCCGCTCCTGCCCTATATTTACTACAACAGGTTGTTGTTAGTCTGTAATCGTCAAGTTTTTATGCTATTTATTCGTTCATCATTTACACACAAATCCTTTATTTATTTTCAAACGTTTCTTTATTGTGTATGTAATTTTCTAAAATATACCTATCTGGAATTTTACAGCCATTGTTCTTCATCACTGAAAGTGTGTGTGAGCGTGCGTGCGTTCGTGCGTATGTGGGCGTGTGTGTTTCTGTGTGTTTCCGTGTATGTGTCCGTGTATGTGTGTGTGTGTGTGTTAAGTTCTTTTGATTTTATACAAGGGAAACTTGATACAAGAATTACATCCTAATAGTCTTTGTATGCTGTCGATACAATCCAAGCATCATAAATTATAATATATATATATATATATATATATATATATATATATAGATAGATAGATAGATAGTCACATATTGATAGAACAATAAGCAGCCAAAATATAATACGCTCCAGACAACACCGCTACATATATCAGGCGCCAAGCCGAGGAACGTCAGACAACCGTCCTAGCACCGTCAACCACCACTTTCGGAACAGCCCTTACTTCTAGGCGGAAGAGTCGCCGAATAGAACAGCCAGTCATAACGGGTGTGTACCGGATGACTCGATGTTTTACAGGTACCCCTCGCCGGGATACCCGTAAACTAGCCCGCGGAATAAATTCGTTGGCGACCCATTACAGCCTCCTTAATCTGCCGTAGAGAATTAAATCGCTTACCAGTAAGAAAACGGCCGCTCGGTACAGTTATGTCAGGCTTACACCTGTAATATCGCCCCGCTTGTCGTATTTACGACTTTGCCAAATTGGAGAACGTATTTCGGTCAATTTCGGTCGGCGAAATATAGAATGGCTGCCAAAATGGCCTCCCTACCACTAAACAACGAGGTTGACGTTGTTTATGGCGAATCATAAGTCGTGGGTGGGCTAACTTTAGGCGGTTTGACTTATTTTCAGAACCCATTTTATGAATACTCGGTCAGACCGAGAATAGGCCATAATTGACGCAATAATAACGACCGATTAGTAACCGATGCAACGAGTTATTCATTCAAACAGCGAGCTGAGAGATCTACTTTTTCTATCTTTCTATGATTATTCATATCAATTTTGATCTGAGTAGCGTTTGCCAACTATTATATTAATTAAAGAATAACGACGATAGCGATAACAACAACAACAACAACACCAGTTACAATACATTAATGTTGAACTCTTTATCAAGAAGCATACATCTTGGGTAAGTTATTCATATTATGGGCGTCTAGAATTCATTTCCAGACGAATATGATTATAATAAAAAATATTCAAATGAACTAAGCATGATCTATACAAGTGGAGGAAAAATAACTTTTAATACTACTACTACTACTACTACTAGTACTATTACTACTTGTACTAGTACTACTACTAGTACTACTACTAATAATAATCAGAACATTAACATCTAAACATAGTTGGAAACCGATACCTCTCTCTCTCTCTCTCTCTCTCTCTCTATATATATATATATATATATATATAAAACTATACATACTTCAATCTAAATATAAAATATTCTACACCTCCACAATATATATATATATATATATATATATAAATATATATATATATATATATATATATATATATATATAGTAGACCTATATTTATATTGCACATTAATTTGGACTAATGAAGAGGCGATATATTTAAGGTTCTTTGGCATAGTACATAGCAAATAGGAAAAGAAATACTAATACCAATCTTTATTATACTAATCAAAGTATTAAGTTTATCAAGAGCAACAGTTGAATTTGATATACAATAACACAAATTGGAAACGGAAGTAAGTGTTCGACCTTGACCTATATATAGGCGTTATTTAGAATATAGTGGACGTTTGCTCCAAAGAGACGACTAATCTAAATAAATTTGCCATTTTCTCTGTTTATATGGCGCCCACTTGTTGGTGGCAGATGGTTTTATTGATATAAATATATTGCAAGTGGAATGTCGTGGATTTATATAGCAGTATGGATAGACCAAAACCGCTACTAACGCACGCATATACACACATACACCCACGCATGTACGCACACACACCGACACTCGCACAAACACACACGCCGAGACAGAGGGAGGAAGAGCATCTGTCTTTTAACAATTGCAAAACTATGCAACAATTTCATTATGTCAGATAAATGACTAGCAGGTGTGTGTGTGTGTATGTGTGTGTGTTATCAGTGTGTGAAAAGACACCGGTTCAGAGACCGAAGACTTAAGCATCCACAAAAACACATATCTCCACAACTATACACATACGTAAACTATACAAACATAAATAGAAATAGACACAAACCTCTACCTCTACAAAATAAAACATACTCAAACTTAAACATACATTAACCTATAAATTGATGATAAATTTAGGCTACCCACATCAGAATGACCCACTGAGAATATATACATTTTGCGCACGTTCCATAAACATGTAAGTTAGGGGAATATACGGGGAATGGGGAAAATACGGACAAAATGGCGTCATCTCGGTGACATATAACAAAGAACACCGGATGTCAGGTAGATCTCTGATAGAACTGCGAATGACGTGTAGATAAATAATAGTTATACAATCAAAAATATTTCTATGTTATCATAACCTAGTTTGTCTATCCATTCCCCCTCCTCCTCTCTCTCTCTCTCTCTCTCTGTGTGTGTGTTATCTTTCTAGAGAAATATCGCACAAAGGCCGGTATGACTGAAGTTCAGACCTTGACCGGGAGCGACCATCACCCACACCACAACCAAAAATAACAACAATAACATTAATAATAATAATAATCTATGCTTAAAGAATTTGATTTGATATGCATTTAAGTTATGAAGAGAAGTATACCAATTAAAGTACATGAGCTGAACATTCAAGTACTAATTCAGGTGCTGGTAATCCTTTTTTTTTGTATTAAGATATGAAATGGGCTGACAAATTTTCATGGATTTGGTGCCTTGTTTCTTATTTAATTAATTTTATAATACCAATTTTCACCATTAATATTTATCAATATTAATTAACATCACAGCCGGACCTGTCTCCTGTATAGGTCTTCCTATCTGTTAATACCTTCCTCTTTGATTTCAGTGGATGCACGCGGTGGATTTGGTATATCAAAAATAGTTCGAATAGCATTCTAGATAAGTTGTCTGGTTCATGAATTCCGTTTCAGTGAAGTGCATATCATACATTCTACAATTAGTATTCAAGTAATTTAAATCTTTCCTCAGCATATATCTGAAGGACAACAATTAATAACCCATCTTTTACTTCTGTCAATAGAAAAAATAACAAAATGAATGTTTCTACCACTAGTTGAGGTATTTAATAATTATTTCATAACATTCAAATTATAAATAGAAGTCCATATATATCAATAAGTACCAATTGCTTACGTTTAAAAATAAATATGGATGCAGGTGATCATGTAAATACTCAGCTACTTATAATTATTGTAATTAGGGAAAAATTATCTGATTATAGTAATGTAATTTTAGAAGTCCAATTATATTATTAACAATAACAAAGTACAATATACCTCCCGCCCATAACATCTTCAGTGGCTCCTAGTACATGTAACTGTAAACTTATGTATATATTACATACCTATTTTGTGATTAATAGGTTGATATTGTTCAATAAAATTTAATCAGATTTTGTCTGAAACAAATATAGATCTAGATAGATCCTGCTTGGGCCTACTGCTTGGGTCATGTCAAGTAGGGGCGTGTCTACTTCAAATTGTTATGCTTATTTTTTAAATATCCTTTATTAAGTTTTTTAAAAAACAGATCATGTCAAATTTTTACACTAGCTTTCATTTCATTTCGTGGATGTCTTTATTTGTGCATATTTTTTCTGTTACTGCAGCCGAAAGCGGCGCAGAATGAACCAGCGCCATTAGGCGCCATATTAACGAAGGGAGCTGTCCGTGACAATCTACCTCCGGTCGCTAGGGCCCTGGCGCTCCATGAATTCAAAATGGCGTCCCATGTTAAAATGCGAAGTAACACGTCTTGTTATAAATAGTCTTTGTTATTATTATTATATAAATTTCATTATATCCGAGTTTATTTACTAGGGATGTGATGATTGATGTTTTACAGCCACTTTTGTGCAAATGGTAGGCTAAATGGGCCGAGTGACTTCCAAAGCTAATGAAGCGAAGTCGAAGATGAAACACCCTTCAGATATGCCCAGGTGGTAGTGATCTGTTAAACCACTGAGGCGCCCTTTACCACGGATGTAAAGGGGAGCTTGGCCGGTCCAACAAACCATTTCGAGTTAAGTTACTATTTAGGTATATCCCATTAACAAACGCTTATACTGCGCAAATTTAGAAACTGTGCCGGATAAATAATATTTAAGCTAAAATGTTACTTCGAAAAAACTAATTTTTTAAGAAAATAATTACAAATCTCCAAAAAGGCTACGCATTTCTAATCTCTTTCCGACGGGACTCTTATGTAAAGTTTGAGCTGCTACACCAACTGTACTAAATATACAATGACTCACTGAAGGCGATTGAAGTAATCAGTTATACCACAAAATAGGGAGTAATATATGTAGGTCTGTACGAGATATACCAATAGTATGGACCAATGTATTAAATTGCTCTTTTTAAAACTGCGGATTTGGTTAGATGGTAATTATTAGCTCTGGAAATTAGTACGACATCTTCATGGACTTGTAAACAAAAATATTCACCATCTAGGGATGGTGAATAATTCGTTAATATTCTACTTTTTGGGGCGTTTTGGCGTTTGTTATAGTATTTGTTTTGTCTTCGTTTAAATTCAGACGATTTCGAAATCAATAGAACAGCATCAGCAATGCAGGATGTTCAAAAGTATACGCAGGACAAGGAACGATTCAGCCAGTGTCCGAATCGAGTACCATCGACGTATATGTTTATTTAACACCACATTACAGTCCAAAAAAAATGTGTATATAATTGTGTGTGTATGTGTATGTATGTATGTATGTATGTGTGTATGCGTATGTATGTATGTATGTATTTATGTGTGTGTGTGTGTGTGTGTGTGTGTTTTAGCTGTGTATAATAAGGCACAGGCACAGAGAATCTCGAACAAACATTTTGTTTAAAAACAAAATACCAAGAAAAAGATGGTTGATAATGATTCATAAATAAAATATTTTCAGTGACTTGAGAATCGCTTTCCTGTATCCAAGTTATATTAGATTAAATATATTATGTGAGAAATTTTAATAATAGTTATAACAACATCACCAACAACAAGAAGGACAACAAGGACAGCAACAACAACAACAACAACAATAATAATAATAATAATAATAATAATAATATTTCTACTACTACTATTTTGTTACTGCTACTATTTTACTAAAATTGCTATAACTACTACAACTGTTACCATTACCACTACTACATTATTACTCTTATTATTTCATTATTACTGCTGTTGTTGCTGTTACTACTAGTAATACTACTAATATTACAGTTACAGCAACTGCTACAACAACAACAACTACTACTACTAGTAGTAGTAATATAACAACTGCTACTAATACACTACTACTACTACTATTTCTTCTTCATTAATACTGCTACTACTATATCATAACAAAACAACCCAAACAGCAACAAGAACAACTACAATACCAATAACTCCTCCTACTACTACTACCACCACCACCGGCCACTACTACTACTACTAGTAATAATAATAATAATAATAATAATAATACAACTAATAATAATAATAATAACAAATAATACCCTATATAAAGCCCCTTTTAAGAGCTGATATAGTATAATATAAATACGTATAGACATATAAACATCAGAAAGTGTTATATATCGGGTACCTTAAACTAACAAGTACAGCTTGTGGTCTAGTTGATTGTGTACTGCGATTTATACCGCCAAGTCTCGGGATCGGATTACATTGTTGCCGGCGTCTGTCAGATTTGTTATTGTTTAATGGAAAGCCTCAGCACGATCCTCTCATTTTCCTAGCTCCTCGACTATAGCTCTTACTTGATATCGGCGCCGATGATAAACAAAACACTAACAGACTTGGTCACGGTCATTGTATGGCATATATATTTGGTACGATGTCTTTATCAGATATAAAATAAACCTTTTATTGATATTCTACATCATAATCAATGTGGTGTGATATGGGGGGGGGGGGGTGTTACTATATCTGTTCATTGTTGTTATTAAGGTTCTCGTGTTAACATCCTATTTTAGGGGGCAAAATCTTCATTACTTTAAAAGTATTCATATTACGGGCATGGTTCGTGCACACTTATGGGGAATTCCCAAGGTGACGTCATAGGTTCGGGATTTACTCCAAACTAGAATCTGCGCCAAGAATAAACACAATGCCTCTAACAGTAAGTACCTTTCAGGCTGCCAGTGTAAATAAACTTTAATGTACGAGTGGTTCAGGGCGAAGGGGGTGTATATTTATTAACTGGGGGCGAATTTTAATCGTCAAAATGTTGATTTTGGGGTGACCCCCTCTTGATTAATTCATTAGTTAAAGATTTTCTTTCTCTACTATCTACACAGGGGCTACACAACAACAACAACAACAACAACAACAACAACAACAACAACTACTACTACTACTAATAATAATAATAATAATTTAATAACAACAGCAACAACAACAATAACGATTATAATAATACCAACCGCAGCAGGAACAACAACAAAATAACATCATCAACAACAATCCACAACAAACACAGCATTACTATTATAGATTTAATAAAAGCACCCTCATTAAATGCATCCATTCAAAGATACCGTTAAATAAATTAAAGATGAAAATTTACATAGACTAACTACAATGATCCAGGTAATGAGTAATTTATTATGCCTGGATTGTATCGACAGTATACGAAGACTATTAGGATGTAATTATTGTATCAAATAAAATTTAGTACATATACATAATATTCACCTATACACTTAACGAATATGATTACATGTATATCGTCCACAATGTTTGTCCTACTGATCATCACAAAAGCAGTGAAGATCATGTTCGACGTGGAACTGGTTTCAGATCATCTGATGATCAGCAGAATATATAGTTTCATGTTTGATTTGTCTGTTTTAATGTATTCTTTTAAAATTGGCATAAACAAAACCCAAAGGCGACTTATTGGGGGCCCGTGGCATTATGGGAATGACACGATACTAAAGTTCAATAAGTACGAAGTATTTCATAATTTACATACATCAGTAGAAGACATATATCACAAGACCAGCCGCAACACCTTCAGCAACACCTTCAGGATACATGACTCCACTAAGATTATCTGCTATATTTTTTATAAACTGTACAAGATAGTTGTCACGTAACCGAAAAGGCGTTTTCTCTCTCTCTCTCTCTCTCTCTCTATTTTGCTTCATTGCGTCAGTGGTAGTGTTATATATGATGCTAAATATATGTCTATTTCACAATTACTTTATCCGTGTAATCGGGGTAAACGATGTACCAGAAACTGGCGGGAAGCCATCACGTATCAAATGTTTCGGCAATTTTAGCACGAATTGGATCGCAGTCAAAATAATTTTTATTAGATAAGTGTTTTTCGTGTGCCCATCGCCAAAAGGATTTCAGGCGATCATTACTGGAAACGGGCGGCACTGCATAGTGGCTCCCTCGAGCGGCTGTCCAAGTGATGTATTATTTAGATAAGAGAGTTGATGGAGGTATTCATCTCAGAGTGAAATAATTACATCCAGTGTCAGTATAAATTAATGGCAGTCACTTTGCCGTGAATTCTGGAGTTGAACACCAACCACAAAATATAGATTAATCAATTACATCATAATGAAGAGGGGGGGTGGGGGAAGACATCATTATATATTTTATGCAGGTCCGAAATAGACGCATTCAGGAATCTATGCACATACACAGACA
The DNA here is from genome assembly GCA_025642065.1 of Paralvinella palmiformis. Taxonomy (NCBI): domain Eukaryota; kingdom Metazoa; phylum Annelida; class Polychaeta; order Terebellida; family Alvinellidae; genus Paralvinella; species Paralvinella palmiformis. The sequence continues at coordinate 733,803 of JAODUP010000141.1, read as the reverse complement.
TATACATGAACAGACGGATAGACAGATCAGGCGAGAAAGAGGCTCTTGAAAATTTTAAATCTCTTCTAAAAACACACCTATTTAAGGTCGCTTTCACAGATATACATTATTATCTTTTTAATCATTACAGGTTTTTACAGACATTATTTGGGGTATTATTATATTACATATTATTTGTACAGCGCCTTTGAATGGCTCCTGCTAGTAAGGGCGCTTTATTAAATTATTATATATATATATATATATATATATATATATATATATATATATATATATAGAGAGAGAGAGAGAGAGAGAGAGTACAGATACACGTACACGCACAACACACACACATGCACGCGCTAATAAGAGTATGGTACTAGTAAGTAAAAACGTATCATGACCCTTTAATGACATCTTAATGGCATACTCTAGCTAGGCATAATGGTTTATTGTCAAGCTGCAATACTACACACAGTATTCTGTGACAATTATTTGGATTTTTATTTAAACATCAAATATACAGTTTGTAAACTACAGCCGACTCTACGGAAAAAAGATTTTCTTTGCAAACGTAGAATTATAGAATGTAGAAGAATTCTTTTAATGTAGATTTAGCAAAACTGTTAATTATAAATCCTCTGATTCCATTCAATTCTACTCTTGAAATCATGCTTATAATTTATAACTTTGCATTTTTCTATGTCCTTATAGTTGGTAGGTTTGCATTTTTCTAGGTCCTTATGGTTGGTTACTTTGCATTTTTCTATTTCCATAAATCCGAAGCCTATAACTGAAGGATGAAACATACAAATATGCTATTAGTCCTACACCATTTGTCTCTGCCGCGATCAACCAGGAAAGGTATAACTAAATTACTAAATTAATCAAATTTGTAATGTTCCATAATGGTGAGCTTCGACACACCATTTGGTTCTATATTTGAACCACGAAGTAAGTCGAAAAAACAAATTGTCATTGATCTCTGACGCAACATTCCAGGATCATCAGGAGTAAGGAAGCTAGGAATGTCAACATTTATTATATAATATCTTTCAATGGCAGATTTCCATTTAGACAAATATAAACTGCGTATAACTAATTTGTTAATCCTGAGACAAAATAGCCAGCGTAAAGTAATGCGAAGTCCTTTAAAAACATCTTGTCAAAGAGTTTCCAAGAAAAATGGCATTGGTAGTACAATGGGCTATATATTTTACCTAATGCTAAACTGACAAGGAAGATGGCCTTGTATCTAGTCATTGTGAAGATTTATCAAATTAGATGCTCCTTCTGCAAGTTAGACTGTCAGCAGCCGTTTAAAAAAGTAGGTTTGCATTTTTCTAGGTCCTTATAAGTTGGTTAGTTTGCATTGGATATGGGAATATGTGCGAGTTTTGTTGCATTTAAAATGCTACAAACTTTAGAGCTTGTTTTACATTAAAATTCCGAATCTTGATTATATATGTAAATATACTTCTGCCTGTGAAGAAATAAAAATTATGCTATATCTGATAAAGAACCGAACCGTGTCTTATCATGCGCCATAGTAATGTGCATGCTGATATTTAATTATATTATTTTCACTTGGAATAAACATATGACCCAATAGATGTCTCAATATATCTACGTATCCACTTATGTAGACAAATCTAGGATGTTAACCCTTTTAGTCGACTGATGGACATTGTAGCTTTTAGTGAGATTTGGGATCGATTTTAAAATGTTTATCCTGACATATAAAGAAAGCCATAACCTGAATCCTTGATTAACTCATTTAAGAAAGACTCGGTTATCACCAAGAACTGATCTGATCTTGTTGCAACAGTTCATGAAGCATCCTCATCGTGGTGCCAATATCGTAGAATATACCTCCAGGTAAGTTGAGGTAATGTAAAGTAGTAACTTAATTCGAGTAATTGTTCCGTGCTTAACGATTTATTTCGTTTTTATTGATTAGATTTAAAGTACGCCCCAAAGTTTATAATTGTTTCTAAGTGTTATTTTGAAAGAGGTATTTCAATATATATATATATATATATATATATATATATATATATATATATATATATATATATATATATATAATAACAACCTGTTTTTAATTCAAAATGTTGGAGATCTATTTCAGATTTCCAAGCTAATAGTTGACAAAGTTTCCACAGTAAGCTAAATCAGTAGTAAGCGGACATGGGGTCAATTCCATTTTGTTAATTTCAATTCCAATTCCACTCAATTCCAATTCCGGAACTGGAATTGTCCATCGATTTAAATCCCAGAATTGTATTGACCCCGTGTCCGGTAGTAAAAGCTGCCATATTAGTTTAAAACGCTGTGTCTCGTCCATAATTAGAGAAATGGGTCAATATTCTAGTAATTAGTTGCCGAAAATAGACAATAAAGTGATTTATCTCATTTCTATTCACATAACTTTCTCAACTGTTGTTTGTCATCGATGTTGAATAGAAATCTTGTATTTATGTAATTCTATTTATGTTGATATATTGTTTAATATTGCTATAACTTGGTGAGATCGTTCAGATTTAGGAGCTGAAGATGTTAGAGTAGGAAAAACTATAAATAGAAATGCCTAACATCTAAATTCTCTTTAAAGGCAATTACAAACAAGCAAGCAAAAAGCCATTTAGAATATATTACAAATACGGTGTTTCAAGAATTCAGTGGCATGTAAACAAATTATAAATTCAGTATATTCAATTACAATTACCGTACATGAGTAGATAATGATCTTTGGTCAAAAAGAACTCGGAAGCGTCAACATGTCGAAAATAAATAAGCTACCTTATAATAATATTATAATAATAATACACTACTACTACTACTACTACTACTACTACAAATAATAATAATAATAATTCATATTTTTAAAGGTATGTGTAAGCATCTACAATGTTATCTGTTATTTATGAAATTTGAAATCTATTTAGGAACATACCATAATTATTAATATTTACAGACAAACATGAACTCTTCATTCTTTAGGTTGTATGTTTTCAATAGAAGAGTTTGATAATTTTAACCTTTTGATGTAAATTCGGTGTCATGCGATTATTTTGATTGACAAGAACGATGTGTCAGTTCGGACGTCAACTTTTATTCTATAAATAATATTTACATCAGTCGGTGGGAGAACAGAGTGATAATATATATATATATATATATATATATATATATATATATATGTTGCTAATCGTGATTATCTTTTCTGATTAGAGTCATTGTCTTGTTATCTCTTCTTTTTAAGAAAGTCTTAATATCAATCGAACTGATCAATCTAATCAATAATAATATCAATCACCATTAATATTGATCAATAGCAACATCATTTAACATGGTGACTAGTATTATGCGGACAACTCTAAGCAAGACACTAAACCAGTGGAACAGCAAAACAGACAGTTATACGGTTCATCATCATCATCATCATCATCATCATTATGAATAACATCAGCATCACGAGATCTCATGGATAGAGATCTTTTCTCACCACACACTCTCCGTCGACGTTAACCCGCCGACGATGGCGCCATCTCTGATCAGAAGCTCGACGTTGCGGATGCTCTGCAGGGGGTCAGACTTGCCGCTGGCTCCATCTAGCGTCAGCATGTTGAACTCGCAGTGATCGTCATCATCACGCACTTGACGTACGGCGTACTTATACAATTTTTGTGTTATCATCTGTGGCCTGACGACGGTATACAGAGTAAAACCTGGAATATGATATAAAATAATATGATTTAATATAATATGAAGTGATATGATGAGATATAATATAATATAATATAATATAATATAATATAATATAATATAATATAATATAATATAATATAATATAATATAATATAATATAATATAATATAACATAACATAACATAACATAACATAACATAATATAACATAACATAACATAATATAATATAACATAACATAACATAATATAATATAATATAATAGATATATAAATAAACTAACATATGGATGACGAAGCTGATTAACAGATAGGTAGATAGACAGACAGCAGGAACGGATTCAGAGGGGAGTTTCTTTGTGGGGGTCATTTTGGGATCTATTATTCTTAGGACCTAATAGGGATAATCCAGTTCATAATAAATATGCTACAAACGATATATTATGAATTGACTATAAAAACAATTCAACTGTTTTAGAAATCCTAATGTTTCATCAATCAAGATAAATAATGGAATTCAATCAGACAATTCAACTGTTTTATGCATCATAATGTTTCGTCAATATGGATTAATAACGTAATTCAATCAAACAAACATTTCAATGGTTCCATACGTGACGAGCGCCACCCCCCCCCCCCCCAGATTCGCGACTGGCAGACAGGTAGGTAGACACATAGATAGGCAGATAGATAAACAATTAGATTGACAGATACGTAGGCGAATAGACATTTAAACAGACATATAGGTAGATAGGCAGAGTCGGACAAATAAACACGGAAAGAGAAACACTTAGATAGATAAATAGATAAATAGACAAACAGACAGACATATAGACATATATATTATTAATAGAAGATCTGAAGGTGGATAGACATATATTTTGTTAAAGCTATCCCACTTACAGGATCTGGTTTGAGGTATTGTTTTGTTTTACATAAACATCATAATGATAAACATTGGAGAAGACGGATATATTAGACAGCATATACATCTATTTTTGTATATTTAGGTTCATGGATTATTTCTGTATAGATTTATGGATGTATAGGTTTTAAAGGATCATTAGGTGTTGATGTTCTGGGCCAGTGATCACCGTGTGTGTATCCTGAAACACACACAGAGGGGGAATTTCTGTAAGATTAATTTAGAAGTAAATAAACAGGGTTATCCATGCTGTATGCGAAAAATTACAGCCGTATTAGCTAACAATTGATGCTAAACAACGATATATTACAAATAACATTAAAAATCACTCAACCGTGACTTATCATCTCACCTTTATGCTTATCTGGATCACTGTTACGCCAGAGATCTTGATTAAAGCGTTCGATGAATTCCATCCTTATTTCTTTAATCCGCAGCGCTCGAAATTGTTGAAGCAATTTTAGTCCCGGGGCTTTCTTATTTAGCACAATAACTCTTATTGTCCAGTTCGGGTGGTAGATTGATCATCCGAGTGCCTATTCGTTGCACTATATAGTACTATCACCGGGTCAGTTACAGATAGGCAGACGATTTATTTTCACGAATCGTTTCACGTCAAGATTTCGTCAAGACCCAGATAGATGCTGAAAGTAGATTTAACAGAATTGATGCATTACAGAACTTCTCACTGCGATAAATTCTGCATTACTAAACTTAAGGGTTTCTTTTCAGATTCATTTTGAAAGAAAGCATCGTATGTGTGCGTGTGTGTGTGTGTGTGTGGGGGGGGGTTATTTAACACATTCCGAATTGCTGATATACGGAGCATCAAAAACAAGCGAAACTAAATATAATTATTAAGTAAAACAAAAACAAATTACATTTCGTGTATATGTAGTTAAATGTAGCCTTTGTTCCGGGCGTCCAAATATTTGTTAGCTAGTAATAGGTGAAGATTGTTAGATAACAGCGAAGACCCGAAATGAATAGCGTGTTTATCGCTTTGTCAGATATTATGCTGAGCCAGCGGGGCATACATTTAAAATACGAGATATAGTGTTTTTATTTTAGTTATTCAGAGATTTTGTATTATGATATTATCACTGACACCTGGAACTAAGATTTGGTTGTCTGTGTGCCTGGATGGTTGCCTGTTTTAATGGCATTATTCTGAAATCAACGTCGTTTAAGATGCCGACGTGTAAAAATATGAAAATCGCTTTTGAAATGACTGATGTTCAAACAAAAGTCCTTAAAATATAGCGTCATATATATATATATATATATATATATATATATATATATATATACGCACACGCACGCACACAGGGACAGGTGAGACATTACACATGTCTCAGCATAAAAAGTCGCCACTCTGGATTTAGTCCCCCGAAGAATCGTCCAGAGTTTGAATTCACGCTTCGAGATTATCTGTGCCAGTGCCTTCCTATTCCACATGGCTAAAACACACATTCTCTCTCTCTCTCTCTCTCTCTCTCTCTTTGTGTGTGTGTGTGTGTGTGTGTTCCCCCTCAAATAAGACAATTCGAAGTTGTCACATCCGTCACATCATGATAAGTCCAAACACGGTATAGTCGCCTTTGTAACAGCCCTTTCATCGGATCTGACAAATGGCGGATTCTACTATTTACAGCCTCCAAAACTAATATTAATTATCTACAATGAGCTCGAATAATGTTTCAGCCGTACACCGTCCAGGTTATATCATTGGTAAAAAGCCGCAGACGATCGCCTCCAGCAACAGGTTAGATAACATTTATGCGCTGTATTTTTATAGGCCACTCTCTTACGGCGTGTTTTTAATTACTTATCCATGTTCCGGGGCGCCAGTCGAGCGATAATTGGCGCACTTGGTCTGTTTATTTGAATGTTGGTCACGTTTCAAAGGTGGTATCTCCTAACAGCAACATGAGACACTTCTACATCGAGGGCTGTTCTAATAAAGAGGAAGATTAAATTCACCAGTTCAATTTATGTCCGTGTGTGTGTGCGTGTGCGCGCGTGTGTGTGTGAAAGTTATTTTGTTTTGCTCCGGAAAATTGGTCTAAACTAATCTGGTCTTCCCATTTTGGAATAATGTAATCATAAAATTGGCATGAATCAACGAGGAAAAGACATGCTGGTAAATTGTGGTTTGTTGTTGTTAGCAATTAGTATATATATATATATATATATATATATATATATATACACACACACACACACACAGACACACACAGTTGATGTTTGATATATTTAGCGATAATTTAGTGCCATGCAGGTGTCTCGGTTCTTTTATCATTGATTTTGATTGAAATTTGTGGCACCCTGATTTGTTAAAAAAATATAGTAAATAACTTTAAAACCTTTTAACATTATAATTTAAATATTTTTCTCACATCAATTTCTTAGTTCTCATTTAATAATAATAATAATAATAATAATAATAATTTTTATTATTAATGCTATTAATATTATTATTATTGAAATGCCATGACCACTACTTCTGCTTCTACCACTAAAACTAATTATAATTGTATTACTACTATTACTACTACTACTGTTACTAATACCTCTACTACTATTAGAACAACACTATTGCTACTACCACTACAACAACAACAACAACAACAACTACTACTACTACTATGTATTCTGGAGACCGGCTGGTTCGTTTCATCTTAGTTAATGAGTTACCCCGCAAGTGTTAGTTAACACATTATCAGATAATGTTGTAAAAATACCAACATGACATACAGATGTTAATTTAAAAAGAAATTTTTAGATTAATTAACAAATTACCACAAACTGGCTAACTGTTAGGCGAATGTTTATTGATATATCGAACAAAAGATTATTGTTAGAAAACAGACGTCAATTAGTAGTTATTACTGGAGGAAATTAATTATAATAAAGATACTAATAAATATTTTGTTGCGAATTGTCGAATTTCAGCCATTATGGTTAGTTGTGATCAGGATCGGATTTAGGCCTTAAGAGGCCCCTGGGCTAATAGAAGTTGGGACCCCTTCATTACGTATGTTTATATATATATATATATATATATATATATAATTCAGTGGAGACGGCAGCGCCATTTAACGTGGTCAGCCACCCACGAGGTTTTGAGCCAAGAAATTAATCTCTGGAAAAGTTTCGACCTCTTGCTGGGATCGAACCTGTAACCATTGGCACTAAATACTGGGTGCTAACCGCTAAGCCACCGGGACTCACTGTTGGCGTTGGTCATAGCTGGTATTTATGGTCAAGGGACCACTCGGCTAGTAAACGAAATGATCAGATAGAAAACCCGACAAACGATGGTAGATTGTTCCCAAGATTTGTGCCGCGGAAGCGTCTTTTTGGTGTAAGCTTGCAGCCAAACATTTGGTCAAAAATATATTGTAAATATTCAGTCATTGCGGGGCAGCTCTGATGATTTGGTGTTGTCATCCTTGACAAAGCCTAATGGCAGAATAATACTGTCCCAACTTTAACGTATCAGATTATGAGCGACTGAAGTTGTCCCCCCACAGTTAACGTTATATCAACGTATGATGGAGGATGAAACACCCTCATTATGATAAAACGGTTGATAGTCTAAATTTTTATATATATATATATATATATATATATATATATATATATATATATATATATATATATAGTAGGTAGGTAGGTAGTAGTAGTAGGTAGGTGGAGAGAGAGAGAGAGAGAGAGAGAGAGAGAGAGATGCGCTGCAAACTTCCATGTTCAAGTTGACACCTCTCTGACAATTGACACCTCTCTGTCCTATATTCCAGATGGGGCGAGCGCTGAAGATAAACAAACTAATCATATACCCACCCACTCCCAAAGTATCTTTAGCATCTGACTCTATCTAGTCCATTCACGATCTCTGGCTCCCATGATGTTATGTCCAGTAGCTCTCTGGTTGGTAACGTTATGATGTTTTTCTCTCGGAGGACTCATATCTCGAACTGTAAAGGTCGACTCAAATATTGAGTGCTCTGTGATATAGGTTATTGGGTCGGGGCATTTTGTCATGACTGCTTTTGGCCGGCAGTGTCGGTTAATTCGAATGACTGTACTTGAACTTGGCTTACTTACATTGAACTAGTTTGTGAATGAAAATCATTCATCAAATACGGGGAATCTGTAGTTTATGATGATAATGATGATGATGATGATGATTTTTGATAATAATAATAATAATAATAATAATAATAAACTTCTATAGCCCCAATAACATCGAAAATAATCTAGCTCAGTGGCATACCTGTTGGATAATCTCATAGTCAAGATACGATGCCAAATTTATCAACAAATGATCGGATTCAGTGGATAGTATTTAATGTAAAAAAGATTTGTGCAGTTAATATGTACATAAATTCCAGTGATTCGGTTTGCAGAAGAAGGGGGGAATATTTAGAGGCCTCTGCTCCATGAGAAATGGTCTTCCAGGGTAGATACGATATCAAACAGCGACAGAAGACATTTCTAAACAATGTTCAAACGATAATGGATCCATTGTTGCAATGGATAATTGCTGTTTATCCAAGATCGATATGAAAATTAGTTTAAATTTAAAATCAATCCTATTTAAAGTTAGTTAGCTGCATAAGATTATTTGTGATTGATTTTATTTGTTAGTAATGAATGTCTGTGTATTGTCTTCAACTTCTATTACGTGTGGAATAGGACATTATATATATATATATATATATATATATATATATATATATATATATATAATAGGGTGCCGCTGATGCGCACGCGTGCGGATGTGTATGTGTTTTTTTTGTGGTGAATTCTATATTTATTTAATTCATTACAAATCAGGCGAATGGTTTTAGTATAAACATTGCTCTAAAGTAACAACACATTATTCATCGGAGTCGTCTAAAATTGTCTACGTTGTATATAGCCTCACATCATCAGGGTTGTGTTTATAGTGTGTGAGAATGAGTATGTTTTCTTTAAGCATGGTTTTGGTCTGACAACTCCCAGGGAAAATCCGACGACTCGACTGAAGGCCTTTATTGATGGATGACATATTCTACAAACAAAGACAACACTTGGATTCGACCCCACGATTTGGATGTTGCAGCACCGTGTGCTCTCAGCTGTACCCAGGGAGCACCTCGAGATCATTTACACCATTAGGACAGCAATGAAAAGTGTTCTTAATGGATAAATGGCCGACATACCAATTATAAGCATAGTCGAGCACATGTTCCTGTACGTTTACATGTACATATATTGCAGCACCTCTCGAATCAGGGCATCTCTGTGGGCTAATTGGTTGTGCGGTTGGCAATAGACCTATAGGTTGTGGATTCTAACTCCGTCCAGGGATATATTTGTAGGGTGTTTCATCTTTCACTCGGTCTCGTGTCTTATGCCGTGTGCACAAAAGTTGTCCTAACACAGCTACATTTATATTTACCTCTGCAATCATGTATGCGACTGCGACCGGTTTCGACAAGTGACCCGATTAGAAATATTCTTGGCTGTCTAAACTTTATCATCCCTCTCACTATGCTACCAAGTGTCCGGATTAAAACGGTGGCCGGTTCATAGATATGCCGGCTAACCGAGGTTCTACTGCATTTAATCATAATGCTAGACAACGATATTTTACAAGTCGACGTGTTTCCTGTTCGCTCAAGGCGCCATGTTTTTTTTTGTCTTTAACTTTTCGGCCGGAAATCGTCTTTCTTAACAACACGAAATATCTCCAAAAACGATGACACGCTGGAGGGAAGTTCCATCTAGATACCTTCTGGTGGGTTGTCTGTTTCTAAGCTTCCTTCCGAGAAGTAGGAAACAGCTGGAGGTGAGATAGTGTTTTAAATGATAACACAGCTGGACTCGTGAATTGTGGAATACGTGAAGTTGGAAGGGATGAATCAAGAGTTAATTCTAGTCTAACTACTTACTACCAGATGACGGTTAATGTAGGCCGTAGGCGACCTAGGTTAGGCCACAGGCAACCTATAGGCCATAGGTACGATAGAGGAGGTAGAGGCTTTATGGGCTGTAGGCTTTTTGATGGAAATATATTGAGGTGGAAATATATGTAGGCAGATGGTTCCTCCAAATTATCTCGATTTTTATTATTATTATTATTATTATTATTATTATTATTATTATTATTATGTATTAGTAGTAGTAGTAATAGCAGAAGGAACAACATCATCAAGAATAACAGTAGTTGTATTAGTAATGGTGGAGTTATTATTAGTAGAAATAGTACTAGTAATAGTAGTAGTTGGAGCAACAAGAACAAATACATCGGTAGTTGTAGTAGTTATGGTGGAAACTATAGTAGTAGTAGTAGCAGTACTAGTATTAGTAGTAGTTGTTGTTGTAGTAGAAGTATTAGTGTTAGTAGTAGTAGTAGCTGTATTAGTATAATAATTACTAATTGTAGAAGGGATGTTGTATTGATAGTAGTAAATAACAGTAGTAGTAAACGACAGTAATAGTAAAAACAGTAGTAGTCCAAGTAATAATATTAGTAGTAATACCAATAGCAAAAATAGGACATTTAAAAATTCCGTCGATTTCGTAAGTGCAAGGCTTCGGTGTGTTATGGCGCGCTGTATAAGACTGCCATCTAGCGGATTGCGTAGGAGATGAAATTCTTGATTGTTTGGATCACGGGTCAAAATTTATTTCACGATTGATCGACAACGATAGATCAGATATAGATTATAGAAGTCTAAGCACTGTAGCTAAGTTTATAGAGAAGTAGGCGCGCGAGACATGTCTATGATATCCTAGAATAACATGGCATCCAATGTGGAAACGATATTGTGGGTGAGTGAAAGAGTGAGTGAGTCAGTGAGTGAGTGGTGTTCCCTGTTTAACCGTTGGACTTATCACAACCCGAAACACACATCTGAAGGGCGACATCCTATACAAATGAGATGATCAGAAATATATATATATATATATATATATATATATATATATATATATATATATATATATATATTATTGAAGACACCAAGACACCCTTTAATCACAAATATATATTATGATATAAAACCACAGAAATGCCTAAAATATTTCTACAACAAGAGACAGATATTATTAAAGATTATTTCATTTTAGTGATTGATCTACCCGTAAACCTTTAATGATATCGATTTTAGATGTATATGTCAGTTTTAGGTATTTTCGTACGGCGCATCTATGACCTAGTTCACGCTGATGTAAATATGCTGTTTGTAAACTATTTCGGGCCGAAACTTATCTGGAAGTGTTCGTGTAGAAAAGGTTATTGTTATTGTTGTTATTGTTATTGTTGTTGTTATTTTTCGGTCAATTCTTGGCCCATCTATGGTAAAATGGGTCGAATGATCTCCAATCCTAATGTGGTGAAATGAGAGATGAAACATCCATTGGACATGAGGAATTGATGCACGCGTTTGCAACAGGATTCCATCTGCGCAGTCGTTAATGAAAAGTCGTTAAAATTAACCAGTCAGTATGTAAGGTAGCCAAACATTAGACTCATGGGGGGGGGGGGTCATTTGAGACACCCGAGATTTTCCCATCCATAGGATCCGCTGCTGAATGAGAAACAAATGTAGCGCTCGATGTGTTGTGAGGTTGGTACTATTGTGGAAGATGAGGTCATGAGGATATGATCAGGTGATATATTGATGATAGGCTGTCATAAACTCCGTTCACGGTGTTTCTACAGTAAAGCTATCAGGTGTTATACCAGGTATTATATCAAGTGTTATATCAGGTGTTATGTATAGTGTTAAATCAGATGTTATGTCAGGTATTATATCAGGTGTTATGTAGGTGTTTAGATAAAACTCTCCATCTCAGACAATAATATATCTCTGGATTCAGGTGTATGTACTATAGCACGTCACTTATGAAAAGTACTATGTGTGTGTGTGTGCGCGCGCGCGTGTGTGTTATAAATGTCTCAAAAAGGCATTGACACAGAGAATCATGAAACCATATATACCATCTCTGGAAGTTCCATGTGGAGTAGAATTGAGAACCCCGACTTTTTATGGTGAGATGTGAGTAATGTCTTACCAGCTGAGAAACGGAACCCTTAAAAGGTGAACCCATTACAGTCGTGGTGCTTGAAAGTAGCACAGGTGAGAACGTGCCTGTTTACGAACTATTGTCCTCTATTGTCACTGTTTACGAACTATATTCTCCTCTATGGTCACTGTTTACGAACTATTACTCTCTATTGTCACTGTTTACGAACTATATTCTCCTCTATATGTCACTGTTTACGAACTATTACTCTCTATTGTCACTGTTTACGAATTATTACCCTTTATTTCCACTGTTTACAAACTATTAACTTTTATTTTCGCTGGTTACAACAACCAGTTTACGCAACAGAAGGAATAATTATTAAAACCGATAGAGGGGGCAGCACCAATCATAACTCGGTGAACATTTCTACATTAAACAAACTGACTGCTAATAAATCAACTCATCTAGCCCCCCGCCCCTCCCAACAAGAACAACAAACTAAACATAAAGAAAACAACCCCAGACATCTTCAGTGACCTCTAGATGACATTTAAGAAACTAACCATAATGACGTCTGGATAATTAGGGAATAATTCCTCTCCCTGGGGAGTAACTCTTCCGATGGTGCAGTAGTTAGAACACTCCGCTGCAAATATCAAGGTTGTAGTTTCGAATCCATTTCATCTCTGTGTTTGTGGGATTTGTTTACCTTGGCACACACCCCTCGACCATAAGATAATAACGATAATATAACATAAACAAAGATACACACCTCTAACCGTGACGATGTTGTATTATGATACCACGTGTCCCGTGACGTCAAAATCACCGTTCGTGAGATGATAATGGGTGAACTAGCACTGACTTAGTCAAGGTTGTTGTAAAACAGTGACCGTAATAGACGGGGTGGTCTATACACTGTGACAAAACTCTCTTATATAGTAGCTTCACTGTACACAGTCGGACTGTATAGAGTAACATAGCTCGGATATAACGTGTTACAATATTGTAATTTATCATCAACAACCGCTCATTGTAGGTCATGTACAGTAGAGGCTGTATTAGAACACCATTTTTCTTGCCGTCATTGGTGGTTGTTAGATACAGGCGATCACTGAGAACAGTCTGTACATTGAGGATCGGTGATGGTTTATAAATATTGCGGGGGGGGGGGTGATGGTAAATGAATAAGATGGCAATGGGGTGGTCGTTAGCACAGGGTTAATTGGATCGGGTCGGGGACACACACACACACGCACACACACACACACACACACACACACACAACACACACACACACACACAGAGGAAACAAATGATGGCGCGGCACAAAAATTGTGATGAATGAGAAACAAATGGCGGCCATTTTTGTTGTCAGAATAAAGGCTTTGTTTGAGGATATTTGTGTGAAATTTGAAGAATGTTAAATATCTCACAGATATGTCATAGTGGAAATACCTGGAGCTCTTGTTGTTTTTGTTGCTGTTTTTGTTGTTTTTAATCCTATTGATGTTAGATATAGTGGTGGAATATGGTAATTCTGATGTTACTTGTTTTTGATATTATTATTATTATTATTTAAATAATAATAATAATTATTATTATTGTAATTCCTACTCCATTTATATTGTTGTATTAGGCATATGAATTTACAGATATATACCACAGAGCCTGATGAGTATCCACAGCATAAATAGGTCTACGTATGTTTAGACTTTTATGGATGCTTAAATTCAGCTATGTATTGATTTAATTATGTATAGATTAATGGAGGTATAGCTTTTGAAGGATGTGTAGGTTACTATATACTAAGCCAGTGCCACCATATATACACTGTGTATGTATCCTACACACACACACCCACACACACACACACACACACACACACCACACACACACACACACACAATATATATATATATATATATATATATATATATATATATATATATATGTATGATGTCCCACTCAATTTAGTCGAAGCGGGCATTACTTTTACATCTGGGAACGGGCTGTACCGCTGACTCGCGACTCGTGGGATACAATCAAAGCGTCTGTGCGATGTTACATCCCACAGGCTTCAGTGTGGTCATCACATTTTACTCCGAACAACATGGAGCAGGCGTCCGGCCAGACGAGCCAAATTTGACCAGCGCCGGGCTGATACAAACAAGTCGCTAACAACAAAGTGTTCGCGAAACACTTTCCAGACCGTGATAGATACAGGACACATGGCGTCACAGCCAGACACCGCCATAAACGGAAAACTTTTTACTTTTCAAGCAACAAAACTGACATTATTACAATATATGACTGCATACTTGATGAATATCAGCTTCGTGTCGGTATTAAACAATAACGCGGGCTGATTCAGGAATAGATTCACTCAGGTACAAATAGTTTCGAGAACAGAGAGGTGAAGGACGCTGTGATAGTCTCGCTCTGCATGCCGTCCTGGCCGTTGAGTTGTTTGAGTTCTATTTCATTGTGCGGCATTAAATGGTGATCACACACCAAACAATGTTGCATAAATACGCAACATCGGTTAAGCAATTATTTCGCTTTGGACCGATTTGATAAAATTGAGGCGATTCGAGTTGGTCGGCCTCGGGGCTACTCACACCCGAGACGTATGACCGAGAGCCGACCGCCGAGGGGAAACACATCCCACAGACATAGGCAGGTGCCGGATTCGAACCCACAGCCCGGAGGTTTGGAGTGCAGCGCTCTAACAGCTGCACCATCCGAACGGCCTCTGGTTTGGATCGCGCGTGATCGCCGAATGTGTATAATCTGATCTCAGTATAAGTAAACTGTTTAAATAAACAGTTTATACATGTTTATGTTTTGTGGAGCGAGAGTTATAAATAATGTTTAGGCCAGAAAGAGTTTTAAAGTTTTTGTATCTTTACCATCTTCAGCCATCTGTCAATTATGGAAATCAGACGCTGGGGATCACCCCCCCCCCCTTCCCCCAATAAACAATATATAGTTGTATAATGAGGTCGTTGTTTAAGGCATATTACGGAGTTCTGTTGCTAGTCAGGAACCACATAGTGCGATATATCATAATAACATCCATTATATAATTATCTGTGTATTTATATCGGAAGGTGGATGTCTCTTGATGATAATTATCTGTTGTGGAGAATGGGGTGCTCTTACCAACCCCCCCCCCATGGTTATAGGGTCTTCCGACCGTAACCGGCCCTCCCCCCAGTGGATTCATCGTTGTTATGGTGATAATGTAGTTGACAAGTGAGCAAGTAAACGAGTGAGTGAGTGAGAAAGCGAGTGAGTAATTCGTTGAATTTATTCGCTGATATGATAAGTGATATATGTCTATTGAGATTTTTCACACAGAAAGACAATACAAAGATTATATCTCATAATATACTTTGCTATTTATTCAGGTATAAATGGTGTGCTGTGTTTCCGACTCGTGGGCGGGTGTTTTTTTTGGCAGAGAGGCAGTTCTAAAGAATTTGGTTTGCTTAATTTTAACTGTGAAAGGAATGAGTGGTAACTGATGATACTGAGAGGGGGGGGGGCGATGATATACATTTTGAGAGATAGATAGTTATTTATGAAGACAGACAGACATACAGACATACATACAGACAGACAGACAGACATACAGACAGACAGACAGACACACACAGCACAGAGAGAGAGAGAGAGAGAGAGAGTAGTATATATATATATATATATATATAATATATATAAATAAATATATATATATATATATATATATATATATATATAAAGAAGAGAGAGAGAGAGAGAGAGAGAGAGAGAGAGAGAACATTATTATCATCATCATCCTGATCAAAACATCACCATCATCATCATCAATATGTTATCCCTAGGGAGTCTCCCTTCGGCAGTATGTCCCAGGTATGACCACCACAGAATGTAAACAAATCACCCATCTTCATCGTTATATCTATAAACAAAACACTGATGTTCATCTACTCATTCACTAGATGGCAGCACAGACAATTGATGTCGGTCTACCAAACTTGTGGTCTAACAAAACACCAAAATATCGTGTGACAACACATCCGTCTCATCTGATTGGATGTACCGTAATTTTTAGGACACATGTTACTAACAGTCGTCATGTTACGGTCGTGGCGGGTACGATTTGCTGCCACTTTAGACAATTTACAATTAGTTCCCGAAGTTTTTCAGTCAGCGTGTAGTATAACGCTTAATTGAGTGGCTGACATTAACTCATCACGTGACGTGGCCTATAATTATATATGTCATATACAGTAATGGCTTTAAATGGGGGATGTGGCTCTTAAAACCTTCTATTGGAAAGAAAAAATATGGACTTTTCAACTTTTCGTTCTGCTGTAATGATCCGTGTGTTTGGTTGATGTTGTGATATGTTTAGTCACCAAGCAGCATAAGGAAGAATCGGGAAGATTTTAAATCTCTGTCCTTTTCTTATCACCATAATTCATGAATCAAGTTATACTAAAGGTATATGTGGATAGGTTGATTAGCCATTGCTATATAGTCTAAAAGTAAATCAAATGCTTGTCTAGAAAATGTTCCTATATTTGTAAATATTCAACAAAATAAAATTAATATAATGTAATTTAAGGTATATCTATATAGATACTTGGGAGGGAGGACGTGCATCCCAGTTTAAGAAATATTGTCCATTTAGTTCAATGTTAAGTTGGTGAAGTGGTAAGTCATGATCCATAATGTGATATGGAGATTAATGGTAATGACCAATCTATATTAATAATCATAGTTAAAACTGCTCATCACCGACAAAATATATTTTGGCTCAGTCATGACGCACTGAGTTCCAAATAGAAAGGTTCTTGGTTCGAACTCGGCGACCAGCTACCGAATCAACACGTCTGTGTGGAGGATGACAAACGCCGTGTATTATGCGCCCAAAATTAATGTATTGTTTATGTATCCGACGTGGAGAGTAGACGATTGTACAGGATTCCGCAGGTCTTAACAAGGAGATCAAAGTGCCGACCATAAAGGCGGTAGGAATTTGGTAGTCAAAATAAGTAAATAAGATCACATGAGTGCAACAAAAAATACTTTTAAAAAACATGCTAAAACTTCAAAACTTTATTGATTTATGTCCATAAATAAAATTATGAGAAAGCGGATATTAAAACCGACATTTTATAACGTTATTTCGGTACTTTCGTGAGCTTCCGTAATGAGAATACCCGGATATAGAAACAAAATGGCGATGAACGTACGTCATTTATCCACATTTTGACTGGTTTTAAAGTCAATTTATATTTGGTTATTAGTGAATACCGGGAGCATAGATACGGTATTATTATTATTATTATAATTACGTCTTTAATTGAAGCTATTGACGTGGCGTATAAAGTAGCGCATTGCACTGAAAATTCTAGGTCCTGGGTTCGAATTCCAATTTTGCTATTGCGCCATCCCCCAATAGGATGAATTACAATAATAGTAATCGCAGCAACAGCAATTGCAACAGCAATTGGAACAGCAGCAGCAGCAACAACAATAATAACAATTTAAAAAACCGATAAATCCAGTTTAACGCCTTTTACGCAAACGATTTCTACCTGTGCGCATGGCTTCCGGCTCGAGCTGTGGCAGCTACGCCACCGTTCATCAAACGAATAACAGACAACTTACCTGACGCCAGCTAAGAAGATGCCACCAATAAGCCGTTTTATAGTCAGTGTGGATGTCCGTTTGCCAATCCGTACTCTACGCCTCAATGTTATTAATAATGTTATATAACAACAGAGATAGGCCTTATATAGGCTTTAGAATTACGTCATTTTTCCTCCTAGAGAGGCCTTTGTTTTGAGTCACCGTGTCTGTCTGTCTGTGTGCGTGTGCGCGTGCTCGCGTGATTTTATCAGACTTCCCTCAAACACGACAAGTGGTAGTTTACCTCTCCGATGGCTGACCTTAAATACCGTTGTCTGGTCTAAGGTATCGAGGTACGGCCAGGTGATGTCATGAGGCGCTCTAATTGTGTGGTCAATCGAAAATTAACACAATTACAAACACACACACACACACACACACACAGCCCTGATGTGTGTGTGTGTGTGTGTGTGTGTGGCATTCCAGCGGTTTATTTTCGAAGCGAATTGATGAAATAGTTTAGATTCACCGGTCGCTCGCTGCTCGTTTTGGCGCTTCTAAATAAAGCATTGACGTCATGCATCGTGGCTGTAATCGAGCGATGACGTCACGGCGTGGCTTACTTCATATCAGATAGCTGCACGGAATAGGAGAGGACAGGATGTGTCTAAAATTGTGTTGTTAAGTCATCACGAAAGGCCGTTGATAATCTGAAATCTGAACAGGAAACAAAACATTGATTTATATTCTGATCGTTATGACAACTGACCGTTATGATTGATATTGAAAAAAAAAATTCATCAGAAGGCACTGGATATGGCTAGCTCATTATAATTGCGACTGGATGTATTGTTAGGCATCATACATACATGTAGAGAGACACATTATACAGGCATGTGGCGACACATTTAGTACAAAACAGTGAACAAGTGGTTGAAAAACAGCAACGTCAAATAGATAAGTTGACAGCTAGAGGGGTAGTTAGGCAATCAGTTATCCGCATACACACACGCGCGCACACACTCAACACACACACGAACACACTTAGAGGTGCGTATGCGTGTACGCAGAGACACCTGGGGGTACCATTAACACGTCTTTGGTTGATATTTAAACAAAGGCCAGTTTGGAGCATTTTTTGAGCACACACACGCGCACATATACTCGCAGAAAGCAAACCTGAGCCAACCTAACCTAGCCTACGAACAATGATCATCAAATCACTACGTGAGTGTTTGCATTCTTTGCTCCGAGCCAAACCTCTGATTCATGGCTTTTGTTTGGGTTTCCGCGGAAATCGAACATAACTCGTCCCTCTCCCACTTCAGAGCAATGGCGCCTTGGTGCTAGCTGAGATATGACCGATTAGTTAGTTTCTATTAAATAAATGAATGCTTTTATGAGCGTCGCTTATGTCATATCTTAGTTACTACGCCATTGCACGCACGCACGCACGTACAAACACACGCATGCACACAATACATATAGCATACAGACTCTATAACACAATTATTGTGATAAGAGATTGGCCTATGACCGTTATCCATATTAAGTAGCGAGAGAACAAGTGTTATATTATAACACTGTGGTTAATAATAATACAGTTAGGTGTAGCTGTGTTAAAGAGGTAAGTTTGTTGTTGTAAACACAAAGTGTAACTTAATATTGTAAACAAAACAGGTGAAAAATGCTTTTCAAACGGGTGTTCTTATGGCGAAGCGGTGTTTTGTAACACCGCGAGCAAAATAAAAAGGTTGATAAAATCGACATTTGTGGCTAAAATTCTTAGCCAGTGGCACCAGGTTCGGGGTAATACGACAGTGTGGCTTCTCTCAGTGTGGCACCCCCTCTCCATCTGTGTGTGTGTGTGTGTGTGTGCGTGGTTTATCTTGTGGTCAATGATTTGATCTAAATACCACACCTCATATGTCCTGGATAATTAATCGTATTTGTCGTACCGTCGTGATGTCGTGTACAGGATGTCCTCGAGTTACGGCCGCTCCGAGGTACGACAACTCGCCTTTATGAACGAACCCTCGGCAGCATTTAAATGTCGTTGTTTCTAGTTACCGACAGTGAGCTTCGGTGGCCTAGCTGTTAAGCACCCGGCACTTGGTGCCAACGGTCGCAGGTTCGAACCCAGTAAGAGGTCGAAACTTTTCCAGGGATTAATTTCTCGGCTCACTACATCGTGGGTGGCTGACCACGTTAAATGGCGCTGCCATCTCCACTGAATTATTTAAAATAAAGGGGGACGTTAAAACCCCTGAGGACGTAAAACACTCTGGCAGTGGCCACCTCAGGGGTATTTCGGCTCCATCTTTCCGTACTGCTCCCCTGTGAGTGGTGGGGAGGAGGTTTCTCAACCACTCCAACATAGAGGCTGTGCTGATTAAGCGACAGCCTGGGAATTCTCCCCGAACAACAAAACCAAAACCAGTTACCGACAGCTGCTCGTAGTTACCGACTAGATAATTAGATTGTGGCGCGGCTTGTGTGGAAGAATGTGTTGTCAATGGTCGTCTAGTTGAGGAGGAAGACTTTCTCAATTACCGTCATAACGCCATCTTGGTTAACCCCGCCTTTTAAGATTGCTTGTTTTTTGGGGGTGTTTTTTTGGCGTATTCTTTACTCCCTCATTATGTCTCCTAATCGTACAGTCGATGCCAGTGATAACAGCGTACTTTGTTGTTAGGAGTGGTTTTTCTTACATAAATAATACATATAACACTGTGTTGGCATAAACTAGTGATTCAGGTACTTACTGCACAATGATTTAAGGGTCAAGGACAGACGGTTCGTATATTTTGAGAGAGTGTGATTCGACTTACATACAACTTCGGCTTACGAACGTACGTAAAGACGGACCTCGTTCGTAAGCCGATTACCTCCTGTATATGGACATATTATGTTTAATACCAAAATATATTTGTCCAAAGTATGATGAGCTCCATATTATGATGTAAGCGACAAATATAAACCGTTTAGATCACAAACCAGACTCGAAGACCGTTTAGTTGCGAATTATTTCATGATCATCACGAGCAGACGACTTTTTTTTGTAATCCGAGCTTACGAATTTCCAAGTTTTAAATAACAACAGCCGTACAGCGTATTTATGCCCAGTTTTAAATTAATTACTTTCAGGAATATTTCAGTCCACGATTGTTTTACAAAAAAAAAAAATTATTCCCATTTTACAGATTTATCGGCCCGTGTAAGTCTGGCTAAGCGAGTTAGAGCTAAATATTTGGTATATCATATATTGTAGAATATTATTGTTGTTGTTGTTACTATTAATATTTTTTTTTAAATGATATTCATCATCTTTCATCATCATCATCATCATCATCACCACCGCCACCATTATCATCATCAACAACATAACATTTTAATGTTTCATAAATGATTTTAATGAGTGGGTGAATGAGTAGACTTACTAGTAACACCCGGTACAAATAGCCGAGTGGCTATTCTTCAGTATAATGTAATGATGAAATGAAACATCCTACAGCCAGAGCTAATTCTGATGTTTGAACCCACGCTCTAAAATTATAGGAAATATTTCTTAACGTTCATCGTTCTAGGATGAGGTAGGGGCTGTCTTAAAAATATTCAGAACCTAGAATATGTGAAATCGAATATTTGTCCAACAATTTATATGTACATGGGAACTAATACGAGTTTAAAACATATAATCCCGGAGATAAATGATTCTTTGGAAACCTGTACTACAAATCCTATAGTACAGTTCTGTATTGTAAAATCCGGAGGTTGCGGTGATGGTGGTGGGAGGGGGGTGGGGTGGAGGAAGCTATACGGAAGGACATTCCAAACCATTAAATGATGAGGCACACATCCAGATGTAGTGTATGGATTTTGTGAGGGACAATAGACCGATCCGTGCGAAATGCGTTGCATCGGCTATCAACTGCGGTCTCGGCTTAGAAACAGTTGTGGCACCCGCTATTGATTAGGAGATGGCAACTTTTCACTAACGATAAATACTGGAAATCTTTCAGCAAATTATTTCATATTACACGGAGACTGAGACTAGTATTTCAGCTGAATGATTGTGTCTTTCCAAAGGATTTAACACACTACTTATCAGGATATAACCCAATGTTGATAGGAACGATCTTTCCAGATGAATGACAAAGTTAAGCCTTCGTTATTCATGTTGACATGTAGGGGATTTTTGGTATGGGGTTTAAAAAGTAACTTTTATTTGAATATAAATTGATTTTAATGAAGATATTTAATGTAGATATAAAGGGCATATTTGGAAAT
This sequence comes from Paralvinella palmiformis, assembly GCA_025642065.1. NCBI lineage: Eukaryota > Metazoa > Annelida > Polychaeta > Terebellida > Alvinellidae > Paralvinella > Paralvinella palmiformis. The sequence goes on along the minus strand of JAODUP010000141.1, from coordinate 711,250 downwards.
ATTATTTTTACTTGTACCCTGGGAACCAATCATATATGTATCAGCTGTATATTATTAAATAAAAAATGTTAATACATTAGAGTATTAACACCCTTGACATTTACATGTAGTAAACGTTGTACGAATGGCTGATTCAGAAAATAAAACAGTTCACTTTCAATACAATATATCATGCATAAATACCAATGTTACAGTAATAGGAATCACCCATTGAATTATAATCTATGGGATCATTGATTGTATGAAATTGACATCGTCATGTCAGATGGCAAAGTTTCTACCAAAAATTACAGAATGAAGGTTTGAACTAGATATGCCGGACAATGACAGCCATGCAAATCGCGCTTAATGTTATTTGGTTTAGTGGCATATATCTATCGGATGAAGTCTATGCCATTTCTATTAAATGGCAAAATAATGATCTGGAGATCACATACCCTTAATGGACTATAAATAAAATTCAAATATGGCTGGTAAATAGCCTAAATACAGCTTTTCAGTATGACAATTATCGCCACGCAACACATTGATTGTTAGACTTCTAAGCCGAGACCGTATCTAGGATCATTTTAACTGTTACTTGACTAATAATAAACCACTACAAGGTTATCTGTATTTTACTTCTAACGATGTAAGTGTATATGAAAATGCAAATATTGCTGGCGTTTTTCTGCACAAGGTAGGCTAAATGGGCGAAGTGAACTCCTGGGCTAATGAGGCGAAGTGAAATATGAAACACCCTTCAGGCATAGAATGGACAGGGTTTGAACCAAGGTACTATATATCTGTCGTTAACCGCGCTACCAGTTAGGCCGTGGAAGCGTCCTATTTTTGACGAAGTGATTGGTTCAGTCGTAGTAAGTAATATATCCTCAATGGCAGTAAAATAGGAGAATAGACATATTATAAATGTTTTTTTTTTAATATTTAGGGTCAGTCGCAAAAATTTAAAAAAAAACACATACACAAAAGCGTTATGATAATATTTATATGTATTGCGTTATGATAATATTTTTCTGCATCTAGAATTAGCATTATCGATCATGCACATGTGCGTTACGCCACAATAATAATAATGATAATATTAATAATAATATTAATAATTGTAATAATATTATTAATTATATGTTTGTCAAAAAACAATAAAATTCTATTGGAAATACAATACATTTACCATCTGTTCAATATTTTCAACTGTTTCAGCACAATTGGTGTTATTCACAAAATTCCTAAATTCTTTACTTCTTTACAATTATTTGGCAGCATGTAAAATTAAATAAAAAACGTGTCCGAAAAATAATTCTTATCGTGGACAACGATAATTTTAAAATATATTTAAAAATATATTTAAAAAATTTAAAAATAACCTGAGTATACTTCACTTCCGCAAGATTGACGTGATAAATATATAATTATACATAATTGACTTAGATATTATAAAATACGACGGCTGGTAACTGCACTCAATATTCTTTCAAGCTTTTTATACTGAGTTTGTACAAGAATATCACTCATAGGGAATATTGATTTCAGTAACTTTAATAGGAAGTTTATATACAGGCGATTTTTGTTTCACGAAGAAGATGAAAGGTGATCAGTCTCCTTTTCAGAAGAAAGGAATAAACAATATGGATATTATCATTATTTATATTAATTATAGGTTATATAATAACATAATTATAGGTTGCTGACCTTTATTACGTCTCTTTATTTACAATCTGGCGACATAATACTAAGACAAGGACACTTATATAATCTGAATATTAATACCTTTTACTTAAACAATGCTATTACTACTTGATAAGTTTGGTTCAAAATCAATAATAATTCTGTCCATGTACGGGTAACTTGAATGTTTATATATATATATATATATATATATATATATATATAACATTCACTTTACTTACGGGTATCATATCTATACGGTGTTGATGGTTGTCTCTCGAATGAGTTTACGGGGCTAGCATGCACGCACGAACGCACGCACGAACGCACTAACGCACACACGCACGCACGCACGCACACACGCACACACACACATGACTAGAGAAGTGAAGTGTGACCGGAAACCAATAATACGAGACTGTCATAGTTAATGTGTTTATATAGTGGTATATGAGATGGCATGATGACGATGATGCTGATAATGATGTGAGTGAGGGAGTGAGTGAGTAAGTCAGTGAGTGATTCGCTTACCCTCTGCACTTGACGACTACTGGGGAAATATTCCAGGTTCTCCATTCAAACAATGTCAGAACAAATTTCATCCTGAGTCTATTAACAGCTCGCGTATTCAGGTAATTCAACAAATCAGACCGGCTTTGGTAAATAAGGTGTATCCTAGATTACAGAATGAGTCTTGCGTATTTTATATTTACTTAGTAAATAAAGTCAAAGGCAATCCGTGGAAAACGCCGTGAAACAGAGTCAAAGGCTCTATATATTTATATCGCAGACTGAGAGATGTTTGTCACATTTGCTGACAACGTTCGTTCGTTATCGAATTGAAGTCTCCTGTTAGATATTTCAGTTGGTGCGGGTTGTTTGGAGGCTGACGAGTATGCCGAGCTCGGATATTATAGTGATAACGTCAATCAGTTCGACAATTTTGCGACACCTGGAGTACAGAAACAGACCGTACAATCGACCAGAGTAACACATGAGGCCACTCATACGTCTACTCCTATACAGCAAGGGGCGCCCCCGTGGTTTAGTTGGTAGCGCGTTGGACGACAGATCACTACCACGTTCTGGAGTTGGTAATGATTTTGATGTTTAATCAATTTAGAATCGTAATATTTTATTTATTGTTTTGGTTGACTTACAAATACAATAATAATTGCAATGATACGGTTTTTGTGCAATGATAAGTTATACTGAATAAACGATTGAAATATGAATGTGTATATAATTCCCCCCCCCCAACACAAACACAAAAAGAAGAGAGAGAGAGAGAGAGAGAGTTTGTGTGTATGATGTTCAAAAGAGACTGAGATGCCATTCCAAAAGTTTACGTTTATCAGTTAATAAATTAATATGTGTGTTGACGTTATGATCTTTACTTCTCTGCTATTGTTAATTTATGCGCGAAAATTTGTTTAGTGAATAGAACATGAAAAATGGTTTCCAAGTTATAGCTTCTTGTAGAGTTTGTCCTTTTATCAAGTATGGGTCAAGTGGCTTCAACGATATGAATTGTATCTGGTTCGTTTATAATCTACTCTCACTCAAATAATCGTTTGAAAACAGGCACACGTACGTACGCAGGCCCCACAGACAGACAGACAGACAGACAGACAGACAGACAGACAGACAAACAGACAGACAGACATACACACATACAGGTGCACACACACGGACGCATGCACGCACGCGCACACACAGCCCAGCCTATAATTGGCTCGCTACAGATCTCAAACATGTGGTCGCACTATGGCAAAGGGGTGTTTCATCTTTCACTTCGTCTCCTTGGCCTTTGAAGGGGCGTTCAGATCATTTAGCCTACCGTGTCTCATTGTTTGTACACACAGTAGACATCAGTCTACAAACAACGACGGGGGGGGGGGAGGGTTCGACTTGAAGATCAGGACGGATCTCCATATATGAGCATGTTGCGGCTGGTGTAACTATGTTAATGGTCTGTAATGAGTGCGAAAGCGTAAATATTGTAGAACACAAACATTAGACATCGTCCGTTACTAGATGATGATGATTGATGTTTTACGGCCACTTTTGTGTACAAGTTAGGCTAAATGGGCCGAGCGACCTCCAAAGGTAATGAGACGAAGTGAAAGATGAAACAACCTTCAGATATGCCCACGCCGGGATTCGAACACGGGTGGTAGTGATCTGTGGTCCAGCACGCTACCGCTAGACCACGGAGGCGCCCCCGTCCGTTACTAGAGAGTGTAGCTTAATAAATTAGGCTTTAGATCGTGTAGAATATCATGTATCATAATTAACAAGTGTCATAATTCAATATATTAAAACCCGACAACCATTTAAACCTATATAGTCTATATAAGATGGTCGTTGTTTACACCCAAAAGACACCTCCCGATGTGTGACTCATGGTTAAGGTCATTCGACTGTGACTTTGTGCTTGTACCCGTGTGTATGTGCTCAGAGATAACCACAAGGCGGCCGAGGACAGCCGAGCGCTAGACACCTTGAAGCCGTTTCGTTGATTCTCACAAAGCGTCGATCGCGTATCTCCGAGACCCACCCAAACAGACGTTTTCTGGACAGTCTATCGCGTTTGATACCGTCCGGGATAGAATCGAGATGCAAAATCAGCCCGTCTTCAGGCCCCTCTACCAGCTACCTCCGGCTCAGCCACAAGCTGTAACATTACCGCAGTCATACACCTATGTGTTGGTCTCTCAGGGCTCATCAGCTGCGGGTGTATCGGCCCCGAGCCAACCACCAACAGGTAAATATCTACTAGTACCATTGATTAGCTAAATAAAGTGTAAAAGTCTATATTTAAACTTTAGTTAGAGCTTCCGATTTATGAGTGATTTTTGTAGAGAGTTTGTCCTTTTATCAATTATGGGTCAAGTGTCTTCAACGATATGAATTGTATCTGGTTCGTTTATAGTCTACTCTCTCACTCAAATCATTGTTTGAAAGCATGCACACGCACGTACACCCCCCCCCACCACAGAGAGAGCGAGAGAGAGAGAGAGAGAGAGAGAGAGAGAGAGACAGACAGACAGACATACAGACAGACAGACAGACAGATGCGCACACACGGACGCATGCATACACGCACGCATACACCACACATCTCAGCCTATAATTGATTGACTATAGATCGGTGTAATAACCAATTAACTAGATAAAGGACTATATAACTTTATGACTATCATCGTTTTACACTTCACCAATTTTGAGTGCCGTCTGAAGAAATGTAAACATAATTAGTTAATATGTAGGCACTGATTGACTGACAAACCAATTGATTGACAAACCAATTAACTGACTGACTCACCGACTGACTCACCGACTGACTCACCGACTCACTGATTCACTCAATCACTGACCGACCGACCGACCGACCGACCGACCGACCGACCGACTCACTCACCACACTCACTCACTCACTCACTCACTCACTCACTCACTCACTCACTCACTCACTCACTCACTCACTCACTCACTCACTCACTCACTCACTCACTCACTCACTCACTCACTCACTCACTCACTCACTCACTCACTCACTCACCACCACCACCACCACCACCACCACTCACTCACTCACTCACTCACTCACTCACTCACTCACTCACTCACTCACTCACTCACTCACTCACTCACTCACTCACTCACTCACTCACTCTTCACCTACACTATTATCAGGCCAAACCCCACTCCTATAGCTCAGTGGTTAGTGTATTGGGGTTCAGAATATCAGACACAGGCTGGAAGCCAGCTATTACTTGTGCCTATAATACTAACCAGTAATTCGCACCTCGGCAATTTGTTCCATTTGTGACCAGCGCCAAGGTTGAATAAAATGCTCACTGACTCAATTTCTGATCAGAATCAGGTTAATTGTTTTATGATATGTGAACAAACTGACTCATTTCCATAATATGACGTCATTTATTTCCAGCTCCTGTAACCACACAGAGGACATGGAAGCGTGCTGACGTATATTACACAACTGACGGGCCATTTCCGGATGGTCGTAAATCGGGCACCCTTGTCTACTTCGATCCGTCGCAGTTGAAGTAGACGGATCCTGTTCTGGATCCAGAATTCACCTTCACCGCTTTCCGTTGTTAGATTTCGTCTCCATTTTGACATTGTTGACCAGGAATTGTGTGTAGTTGTCGCTGTTGGCTGCGGAATATGTATCGTAAAATGTCTTTTATTTCGGAGAAATATTTACTTATTGACTGTCATAGAAATATTGTCCAAATTGTAATTATTAGCAATATGCTAATAATAAAAAGTAATCGTAAACTGTTTGATAACAGAAGTTTCGTTGTAATTACTGACTATTAGATAATTGATCAAATCTAGATAAATGATCAGTTTAGACTTTGTATTAGTTAGTTAGTTTGTTTGATTGTAGTGTGTATGTTTGAATATGTGTCCTATATATATATATATATATATATATATATATATATATATATATATAGTGTGTATTTTGTTTCCTTGTATGTAAGTGCCCAAGCATAAATTTAAACACAATTAATTATAGATAAATGTTTCCAAGCTTTCTATGTCTAAGGACATTACTCTGTTTATTAACGTTAGGGATGTGTACATGCCTATGCCATAATGATATCCGGTTGGATTATGTTGATCGTATATTTAAATTATATGTACACCGTGACTCTTTAAACATCACGTCCAGCTAAGTACTTAAAAAATGGTTCAATTAATTAATGAACATTGAAAATATCAGAAACAATTTGATAGCTTCGAACTAGGAACTGCCAACTTTCTAGCATAGCACTCAACCAATAGTCTACCAGGATGATGACGACTGGTGTTTTACGGCCGCTTTTGTGCATATGGCGGGCTAAATGGGCCGATCGACCTCCAAAGGCAATGAAGCGAAGCTAAAGATGAAACAACCTTCTGATATGCCCACGCCGAGATTTGAACACGGGTGGCAGTGATCTGTGGTCCAACACGCTACCGCCAGACCACGGAGGCGCCCCTTGGTCTACCAGGAAAGTATAATATCATAACGGCTTAATAAAACGCCAGTAGCTCGAACATAAATATAAATGTATGAACTTTTCTCGAGTATGAGAGTCTATCATAACGTGTCAAATTACCAACTTATCCTGGACCACGGAGATGATAATATTGTTGGTTTTTAACTCACTTTCTCCAACCAGGAATATTGCAGGAACTGGATGGCATTCTTGAAGCGTTATCGGTTTAGTAAGTGCTTCGTAAATATCTAGAGAAGATGAACTACTAATATGTTTTATTCTGTTCCACAATCATACACCAAGAAGGGAATGAAGAATAATGAAAGAAATCTTATCTATGATAATTGGATATCTAGTATTATTCAGATCTCAACAAAGATGCCACGATCAGAAAACTAACTAAATATGATCCCAACAGATACCTAAGATTTATTTTCCATAAGGTAGCCATTGCATACAAATAATGTATGAATACAATTATGATTGTGCTACGGTGGTGTTCCCTGAATTTTGAAAAGTTGTGTTAACGTGCATTTTGCACTTAATAGTGGAGTATCCAAAAACGTTGTCACGCTGAAAAATGCCAGATGACACAGCATGTCGAATTACTGGCCAATTAGACAAAATCGTTACCAGTTATAAGTTGATTTGGCATACATTCAACTGAACCAGGGAAAAACATAATATGCAATTTTACTCAGTGACCAAGAATCAGTAGAATTGAACATAAACTGGCCTTTGCATACCAGGAATAAGCGTTGAATTTAATGGTTATGTTAATGTGCTTCCAAGTACTTTTGTCATAATAAGTTTTCTCGATTGGGCAGTTTAATATTTCTCATTTTACGCATAGGAACTCTGCAAATAGAACCAAAATGCAGGTGAAAACTACGGTGAATATGACATTGACTGAGACTATGAAAGGACTATAATGTTTAGTAATTAAATTAGTTTTTTTTAAAATTATTATGGTACACCTACCAGGATAAAAGTATAACAGTAAAAATGCCTGAACTCTGATAAGACACAACAGTATTATCTACCTGAATAAGGTGAATAATAGATCACAGTTATTCAGGTGCACTAGCATTTAGGATTGGTAGAATTGCAATAGCCCATGCGATATTCTTTGCAGAGATATGGTTATTTTAGATAATTAATTATTTCAAACTGATTGTAGACAACTTGACATGCTACTGTTTTCTTCATATTAATATATATGTCAATATTTCACGCGGCCATTCGGAGTAATGATTCACTAGTGGTCTGTTTAAACACTTAGACATAATACAATGACTATTTATTTCATTGTTCATAGACGAGGATAAGCAAGTATTATGCCCTATTGTTGAAAACCCAAATGTCCAAGAAATGTACCTAGTAGAAGAACGGTTTGCAATGATAGTATATATCAGGCAGTAATCCGTTAGTAGACAAAGTCTTAAATTGTTTATCGTTGTTATACGTAGGACTGATACCTTTCCTTTCAAGCACAATATCTGACAAGCTCGAAATATATAATTTCCGTTACTGAGAAAACTATATTTTGCTCAATTTTATGCAGCGTAGCAAATATGTCAAAAGTGATTGGTAACACAATATTTTATAAACAATAGTAATCAGAACATTTCAACCAAGTGCAAATGTCGTGACTTATCAATGTCACTATTCAACGAATATACTTTATTCATAGTCATATTCATATCAGCATAATTCTAAAGAATAGAAAAATGGCAGCTTTCCTTATGTTAAAAATGGCAGCGATCAGTAGCAAGTGATTATCAGTAACGCTTCTTTTCAAATAATTTGTTCAGATTAGTGGATAATTGGTAACTCATATTTTAATATTTAATCCCCTATTTAAACAGTAAAGGCCTGAAATAGGATTAGTTATTGTAATCATATGTTCCATCTATTAAATGAAACATATATCTATATTGACTTCCAAATAATGTTGTAGTCCCCAGAACTCGCCTAAAGATGGCAGGAGACCGGACTTTCATCTACCAAGCTGTAAATACGACCTTCATCTATCAAGCTGTAAATGTATGGAATGCCCTCCCAGAAGTCATCAGATCCATGAACACTGTTGCAACTTTCAAATGACATATAAAATCCTTTATATTTCAATTAGCTTATCCTTAGTAATCTGGAAATACGGTACTTGATAAATACTTTATTATTATTATTATTATTATTATTATTATTATTATTATTATTGTTATTATTATTATTAGACATGTTTTCAATCAATATCCTACTTAGAAACGGAAAACATTTAAAGTTTTACACCTGTCATTATATTAAAATAACAGCCATAAACTGGAATATGTCGATTTTCCTTAACAGAACACTGGTTCAAAGGTTATAACTGAATTACCTATTCAATTTAATGTATGATGGAAAAACATAAAAGGGGATGTTGTAATTTAAGACTATGTTAAAGTAAAATTATCATTATTCATAATTTGATTTCCTCTATACTACCACTCCCCCCTCTTCGCATAAATAAGGAAATGTATTTTATTTAACAATATGAAAGCAAAATATAAAATATTTCTAGTACTGTTTTGACTATCTGTAGTCTATTTGATTGAAATATGGTCTCGGGAAATGATAGGGTAGACCCATGGCTGTATATTGAAAACATACTAAGACTTATCCTTTCTGTTGAATAAGGATAGTTGACTTTGCTATTATGATTTTACTTAATCCAAATCGTTTAATCCCTTCCCCTGATAGTATTTATAATACAGTAAATTGACAAACAAAATGCACGCTTTTATTCACGAGGTACTGAAGTGGAACCCTTTTTTAATCTACAATTCAGATGTGGAGAAACAGCTCATGTCTGTCCTCTGCATAGTAGAATATACAGTAAAAAGTGATCTTGAAAGAAAACACGAAATTCTGATTAAATTAATAGAAAAGGACTCTGTATACAACCTCGAGGGGTACCAGTTATAGATTCAAATAGTGCGGTTAAACCATTGGGAGTTTTTTTTACTAGAGATTTAAATTTGCTATACTTTGATCGAAACACCTTTAAAATCCTGCCGTGAATACCTTCATTGATAAGTCCGTACAATAAGTGTTAGTGTGTGATAGAATCAAAGCACTGACTGAAGTCAATGAAAGCACGATAAAACCTCCCGCCAGCTCTTGACAGATATTTCTGCGCCACAGCCATTAGTGTAAATATATGATAAATTATGAATTTACCTTTCAACAATTGAATAGAATTAATATATTTATATAGGCGTGAAAGTGCCCAACATAACAACAAATATATTTCAAGGGAATTAGTCGTAGTTTCTCATGTGACAATTGATATTTGGATATCTCATTGCTTTACAAACATAGAAACGGTGGGTTAAGATTTTTGTGTTTTGGGTGATTGACGCCTGTTTGTGAGAAACCTTTTCGGGGCTTCAGGAGACATTCGATTTATTTTAAGATATTCATTTCAACATGCATGACACTAATTAATCCGAGAGGCTTTCATGTTTAGTTCATGTACTATATAGGCAATGTTTTAAATAACCCTTTGGTTGAAGTATTTCAAAATGTTTATTTATTATTCTTGAAGCCACATCGCTTGTTCTAGAAAACGATATCACTTGTTTTAGCCGATTCTAATATATCTTCTCAGCTATTTTTGTTTAGCCCTGTTGGTTCTAATGATACCATGGTAGGTATCAAACCAAGAGGTTTCTCGTTTTAATCTATTCACTTCATCGTATGCAATAGGGCTTGTCCATATTTATTATTAACCGTACAGCCAGATGATCGTCAATGGAATCTGGTAGAGTTCATATTTTGTAAATGCATATATTCCTAACCCTTTTCGGGTATACTCACTGGAGTAGCCAGTCCAGGTATGCATATTATGCCAGTACATTCTTCTATCTTTCTCTTAACCTACAGGAACCAAATCATTTAGAATAAGCTAATCAGTGGAAACGCCACACCACGTTTCAGTGATAGCTAATATATCTTTACATTGTCACATATTACCATCAGCCACAATTATGTACTTAATTTTCAAAGGTTGAACATTTAGTCAACATACTGATGTAGGGATCTGAACCTTTTAATCATCAGAAAATTTACATTCATGGATAAATTACTGGCTGATATATGATAAGGGTGCACAATTTTATTTAAATGCAATTCGATCAAAATGCAGAATGTCATATATTAACAAGATAACTGATATCGCAAGAATATGGCGGTGCTGGGTAACTGTTCGCTAGAGAAATAGGTTTACTGATTGTGTAACACGTTTATGGTTATAATTACTTATCTTGTTCCACAACTTGTGCAATGACGTGTACATCAAGGTGTTGAAACAATGGCTTTCTCACCCACGAGATATCTAAGGCATTACATAAGAATACCTATCCAATGCACGATGGGTAAAGTTATAATTTCACGTCCAGTTGCAGATAAATTTTCTATGTAGTTTCATCTACCTTTTGGAAGATTCATCAAGTCAGATCTAAAACCCAAACTGAGCAACTCAACATCATTACAGGATGACGACAAGGAAACATAGTGAAGTAAGAGAATCATAATAAGGAAGAAGGTTGTAGGATAATAAACAGATAATCTCAATTATTTAAGATGGACAGGAAAAGAAGAACAAACATTCACATAAAATATTACATATTTGTGCAGTTTTCTCAATCACTTCGTAGAGCTATATTTTTATGAAGTTTAGTGTCATTTTCTTTTTAGTTTAGATAACAAATATATTAAGGATAAAATGGACATGAAAAACAATAGTAATGTATAGGTAACAGAATCATTCTTTATAATTTATGTAATTATTTCTAAGATATTTCAATTTTGTTGTCATAATGGCAGTAATGGAACTGTTTATGTGATATAATTACTACGTCATCCTGTAAAAGTTAATAAACCAGTGATGTTATCTAATTATATAAAAGCGTGTTAACAGTTCTGTAATCTTATTTCATCTTCAACTTTACTTTTATTTTGTTTATGTAATTTTAAACAACTGATGAAATATTATATTGACTAATGCACCATCTCTATTAATTATTCTTAATAAAAGTATTGTTGAGGTTTATAAATAACTTTGTTCCAAATAATCTAATTTTTTCTATAGCGAATTTGCCAAAAACATGAGTCCTTGTTTAATTATATCCAAAACCTGTGAAACACGTCATGCTATAAAACCTTTAAAATTATTAATAACATTTGACAATAATTATATAAACACCCGAATTAGAAATCTATGACTAATCTGAGTTCATTCAGATCATTATCCAAAACAAATTGTTTACATTAACTTATTTTTTTAAAAAAATTTAAATGTTTCATTTTAAATTGTTCATGTTGGTTTTCTTGTATGATATCAGTATTATCAGTATATACAGAGTAACCAGCCAATTATTGTTAACCTATTTAATCTGACCACAAAGATTGACAGATAAAAAAAAACACGAGATGTTCCATAGACCAAAAAATCATTTCAGATCAATAATATCAATAATACCTACCTGTATTTGTCATTTCCACGGTGATGTTTTCTACCTGATCTCTTTTTGCGGTACTTTCATTTATCATTTGTCTCATCTCTCCTAAATAAATAATTATCAATTCTGGAAGCAAATATTTGACCATCATAAATGATATTATATACTTCGTACGACATCCATTGTTCTCCTATTTTATTATTTTGTTCATAGCCAGTCAAAAGATTATATAATACCGACTCTGTTTATTATTGTAACTATTGGCGATTGATCTCCCATTATATATATATATATATATATATATATATATATATATATATATATATATATATATATATATATATATATATATATATATATATATATTAAGTCAATAAATCACACAATCGATATAATATAGACATTTAGCATTAAGCCTTTCTCTCAACGAACTGACAAAATATAAATGTATCACAGCATTGTATGTTTATCTCTTCACGACCATGACAGATAATGATACAATTTTATTGGATTTTATTTTTATATTATAATTTCGTATTAGCTTGCATATCCCACAAACCTTCGCCAATATAACAGCAATGATATAAGTGGGATATGGCCAGAGGCTAGAAGTAGATCCTGGTGCCATATCTATACCTTACTGTGACCTGTGTGTCTGAACAAAATGATGATCTTTCGGGAATAGTTTGTCAATTTGTTGATCTTTTTCTGCCAGTCAACAATTACTATTACTGCTAATCTTTTCATCACTGATTTTAAGACGGTCAACAAAAAACCGCAAGACTCTGACCTCATAATTAAAAGAGAGATAGCGACAGATTCGCAGTGTCTCTATGTTTGTATCATAGATATGAGGTGTCTAACAGTTATCTACGACCAGATTGATTCATACAGCTCTCAAGATGAAAGTTAATCTCTAAGTACTGGCATGAAAGCTTGGTACTGTTCAAATGAAGGTAAGTGAAAGATGTTCATTTAATAACTTTTGTCAATAGACATGTAGTTCATTGGATTGTTCACTATGTTTGTATTATATATATATTGATGTCTGGTATGCAATGTGTGTTTTAGGATATATATATATATATATATATATATATATATATATATATATATATATATATATATATATATATATATATATATATATATATATATATATATTAATTAGGAAATTAGCAACAACTCAACAGATCAGGCAGAACATTTTGAAGAACTGCTGAATAGACCTGCCACACTAAACCCTCCAGACATACAACCAGCAATAGTGAATCTACCCATCAATTGTGACAAGCCGACCAAGGAAGAAATCAGGAGGGCCATAAAGCACCTGAAGTACAATAAAGCAACAGGACCGGATGACATCCCAGCAGAAGCACTCAAGACAGACATAGACATGTCTGTGGAATTATTGTATCCTCTTTTTATTGAGATTCGGGAAAAGGAAGAAGTGCCATCAGACTGGGGAGATGGATACCTAATAAAACTCCCCAAATAGGAGATATCAGCTACTGTTCTAACTACAGAGGAATCAAACTTCTGTCAGTGCCTGGGAAAATCTTCAACAGAATAATCTTGGAAAGAATGAAAGGTGAAATGGACCCATGGCTGAGAGATCAACAAGCTGGATTATGCCCAAACAGATCATGCGTTGATCAGATTGCAACACTACGCATCATAGTAGAGCAATTCTTGGAATGGAACTCCTCACTCTACATCAACTTTGTTGACTACCAAAAGGCGTTTGACAGCATAAACAGGGATACACTATGGAAACTGCTAAGACATTACGGCATACCCACCAAGCTGGACATCTCGATTAAGAACAGATATGAAGGAACAGGCTGCAGAGTAATACATAGTGGACAACTAACGAAACATTTCGAATGAAGCCTGGAGTGAGACAAGGTTGCTTGCTGTCCCCATTCCTCTTCCTTCTGGTCATCGACTGGATTATGAAGATATGCACAAAGGAGAGAAGAAATGGAATCCAGTGGACACTAAATACGCAAAGTGAAGACCTGGACTTTGCCGAAGACATAGCACTGTTGTCCGACAGCCATCAACAGATGCAGGAGAAGACAAGTGAACTGGCAGCCATCTCTTTACAAGTGGGGTTAAATATACATAAATGCAAAACAAAATCCTCAAGGTAAATGGTAGAGACCTTCACGTATCTGGGTAGTATTATTGATAAACATGGTGGTACAGATGTGGATGTTAAGGCAATGATTGGCAAAGGTAGAGGAGCATTTATACAGCTCAAGAACATCTGGATCTCCAAAGTGTTGTCATTACACACAAAGATACACCTGTTTAACTCCAATGTGAAGTCTGTACTACTGTATGGAACAGAGATAAGGAGGACAACTAACACCACCACCAAACAATTACAGACATTTATTAATAACTGTTTGAGAAGAGTCCTCCAAATTCGCTGGCCAAACACCATCAGTAACAGCGACTTGTGGAAGAAAACACACCAATATAATACTGGAGAGGAGATCAGAAGGAGTCGATGGGGGTGGATTAGTCACACACTCCGGAAACCAGTATCAACTATCACCAGGCCGCCCCAACATTGAACCCACAAGGATGAAGAAGAAGCACTGGCCATTGCTTTTGTGTTGATATTATTTAACATGCGAGAATTAGATAGCGAAATTCTTCATAACAACGGTCTTATTGTCTGGTTTGCTATTCATGACTTTTTGACCTTTATATACATATTAATATGTAGGAATGCATTGTGCCAGTGTGGCCTGACATACTATCTGTGCTACGCCATTTTTACATCTACTCTGGGTTCCACATTTGTTTTTAAAAGAACTGTTTAACTTTTGTTTATAAAACAAACACTATTAATAAGATTAGCATAAACATGTCATTTGAACCGGATATCACAATATTTGATGTTTAATAAAATAAGTTAATCTATCATACTAATTTAACTATATTATTGCTTGTTAATTGTTTTCTATCAACATTTTTGTATTATTGTAGACCACACGAATTTCCATAATTTATTCTTATCATATATTCCAACATCCTCTTATAGTAACCGATACTTTCTTGGTTCAGCTGAATAATAAATAATGCGTATTTAAATCTGTCAATCGTGAGATTTTGAAGGAATAATTATCTAGATATATTGTTATTTGCTGCTAAAAGTTCAAAACTGAAGCCTTGGTTTCATGTCAAAATCACGAACATACAATTCCACCTAACGATCTGGATGTTACGGTCATTTTGAAAAATTGATTTTTTTTCAGATCAGAACCAAAATTTACTATCAGTTCCTGGAACATGATGTCAGACAGTAGTGAGCAAAATGAAGCAAATGTTTGCAATAACCCATATGACGGTTTGAGAGAAGACAAACAAGGATGTACTTGGCCAATCTCTGTTGGGAAAAGTAGGAGACTGGATTAAGGCACAAAATGCTTGACCTGTTAAAAAGAATATATTCGTTAATAAACGGCAATGATAAAGAAACTTTGGAAGATATTAAATAATGATATTCTATTTTTGAGCAGCACAGCTGTGTTATTCGTATCACACTATTTAGACACATTTTAATTTAAGCATTACTTGGTTTCCATCAGATTACATTACGTTCAGCAGCTATATCATTCCACGCAGACCTGATGCACAAATATCGTCTATCAGATCAGGCGAAGAGTATTAAAATAGAATTCAGTAGCGGTAATGTGTTCGTGGTAAGTAAAGATTAACACATGAAATAATAATCTTTTATATTATTTCTACTTCTTATTGTTTTGTTAATATCAGGGATGATTTAAACGAAATGTTTTGCTCTTTGTCTAACGAAAGGTAAATCTAACATGCGATGACTCAGGTATGGATTCCATTAGTCCAATTATCCTCTCTCCAACCATGATCTGAAATAATGCCAAAATATACTGCTGTGATCATTTCGGATGTCATATTTATAAATATTTACTGAATATAAGAAGCATGCTTGTAGGATGGAAGAGATTTTGATGAGCTCGTGATCTACCCTGGTAAACGTCCATTTTGTATTATGATGGTCACGCTACTCAAATAATGTCCTGATTGGCCAGTTATCTTTGTTTACAATATATGAAAGCACATAGTCTTGTTTACATGGTGGATATATCTGTCCCTTTCCCGTTTATTTGTTTGGTCACTGTTTTTCTCTCTTCCATTTTATGTTAATATTACGATATAAATATGGATTTCATATATCATATTAACTGTTTTCAAGAATTATGTGCAGTTCTTGGCATCTTAATTGAGTTTTTTCATTGATCCTCCGTGTTTGAATTATTACTGTCTTTGTTTGATATGTTGTGCTTTATTTTATATTTAAACATCAGTGGGTTTATCACCTCAACAACCACAAGAAGATAATTCCTGGCCAGACTGTAGATATCACCAATAATTTATTACTGGACTATAAACTGTTGTTTATTTTATAGTTGTATTGTGTTAGAGTGTGGATCAATAGAACCACAAACACATAATTATTGTCTGCGTTGTCTCCTTGGTCTACAATTGGTATCAAATGTAACTTCGATTTGATAGCGTTTTAATTTCAGAAAATCTATTTCTCTGACATGTCGCTGCTGCGTCTACCATATTCGTGACCCTCGCCGTATTCGTCACTATGCTTATCTTTCACCTGGAAAAACAATTGCTACAGCACTCATTATTAGTAGCCTTGATTACTGAAACACAGTGATTTAAATACGCCATCGACAATAACGCAATTAACAATCAACACAAATGGTTTTGTGCCAATAAATTAACTTATGACAAATATGTTGTCATAAATCCAAAAACAACGAAACGTAATTTCGCGGAGTTCAAGGTAAGCATAACTGACATAACGCTGTAAAGTACAATGATCTAGCTTCTAAATCTTTTGGCATCAATACCGATTAATTATTAACCCGAAAGAAACATTTATGTCAATAAATCAAGTAAAACGTGTTTTGCATACGATGGTCGAGCCGCGATAGCGCAGTTAGTTAGAGCGCACGACTCGTAGCCGAACGGTCGCGGGTTCGAGGCTCCGCGAGCTGCAATGCCGTCACGTGCCGACTGGTTCACTCATGCATAAAAATGAGAACCTGTCAGGACGCGATGGCTATGCGTTTCAGTAACGCTTTGTCCCTATGTTGGCAGCATGCGTTGTATGCTCCCTGGGGAGTTGACATATGTGCTGGGTGGAAACAGGTCTGATTCAGGGATAATAATATTGTAAATAATATTGTAAAGCACCTTAGAGCAGCTTCTAGCTGAATAGGGCGCTGTATAAACATCACTTATTATTATTGTAGTCTACCAATATACTTTATTACGCGATAATTTATCCTCACTTGTCATATGGAATCCTAGCCTGGACGAATAGTACCCAGTCTACTATGAACAAGACATTTGTACTCCAGAAACGTACAACCCGTATCATTAACAAGTCCAGATAAAATAGCCACGCCGACCGATTTAAAACTGAATCATTTTTACGAATACCAAATCAACCTGTTTATGCTTGATTATTTTAAGTAGAGACTACATATGCCAATAACAAGACAGTCAAATCGGCTTTACATTCCACGTTGCATTTCTAACTTTGCTAGCTAACTTCCACTGAACATATTTCCACATGAAGGGAACAGGTGAACGAGTATAAATACGGACAATTCTGTTCTAGCACAGTGCAATTGTCTAAAAAGATATTTCTTGAACACTTACCATAGTCATGTTAAATGCACCTATGTTTCTTGCATATTGTTTTTTATCGAAATTTCAATAATATTGTTATTATATATGTGGTCTAGAAAATAATGAATGAATTACTTACATAGCTAGTTAGTGTCACACTGTTGAAGGTTGTTCGCCACACAGCATCAGAATACAATACAGTGACATAAGTGGTTTTGTGTATTAAGATAATGGCTGAATGCAGCGGTAAATTGAGTTTGTTTACCAGTAGACGGTGCTTACCATGGACTTCAAAAATAACGAAGCAAAGATAGATGACTATTTTAACATCGTTTACCTCTATTATTTTAGTATAATTATCACCGTGAACGATTTTATATTTCACCCGATGATTGAATATTGACTAAAGAAGTATTTCAATATATGTTAGAATTTTGCTGGAACTCATAGGTTGCACTTTTATTAGATCTTGTTACTTCTTCAGAATTAACGTGATAGCTTTGTGATAAGGTGCCCACTTAAAATCCACGAGAACCTTGCATCAATTCCGCCAGAAGTAACGTAATTAATCTGCTGACTGAGATTCCTAGATGGAGATACTTAGGAGTCTGTAGCAATGATTGATTGGTTGATTGACTATTGCTTTAACACATCTTGCTAATAATACAAGTGAATACCATTAAATGACTTTTAATAAATTAATAAAATACCAGATAATAGATTATCATATATTTTGTGAACTCTGTTGAGGATATTTTTAGGGAGTCTGTGGTGTACTCATTTATATCTAGACAAAATAACATCCGTGTAAATTGTAGAACTATGCGTAGAACTCACTTTATTAATTTCCTTTGCTACGCTCCGCACTCCCAGCTGTTTATTAAATACCTCGAGGGGTGTGAGGACATAAAACTAGCAGATTTGTCATGTAATGGGAGGGAGGAGGGTGTTTGCGGCCTCCCCAGTATATATATATATATATATATATATATATATAACCACTGACATCCGATAAGTATAATTACATACGATAATAATAATAATAGCTAATCATATAAACGCTGAGGAGCATCAGAGAGTACATCCTCTTTGACAAATAAGTCGCCCCTTTCTTTGGCGCGAGCTCGAATGGATTTCCCCATATGGACATATCTTCTACTTTCACTTAATTAAGATACAATTAACAAACACAATGAGCTACTACCCTACACACACACTCACACACACACGCGCGCGCGCACACACACATGGGGAAATGCTACAACTACTAAAATACACCAGATGGATACTGAATTTTATATTGAGCCTAAGATTAATTTTAAAACCTATTCCTAGACCAATAACTAGACTGTAGAGTCAGAAACCGGTTCGGGCGAGTATGAACTAGAGTGGCGCGACCTGATGGTAGATCAACAAACTATCAAATCAGCTTCAGCGTCTAATTCAGCAGACGGCGACACTGTACATGCACACGTCTCACACGTGTTTTATCATCAGTGACAAGTTCGGCTTCTACTGGGAAAATGGCTCAAGAACTAGGTACGGTAATAGATTATGAAGTGATAATAGTTATTATGTGTTAAATTAGCATATTTATTATAACCTGCAGATTTTGTAGTTAGTTGTCATATCCCTTTTTAGTCAGGTAGTGAATGTTTAGCGATGGTTGGCTCGTCTTAATCTGGCATTATCGCCCAGTAACTCGCTGCCTGAGCTACATTTTGTTTTCCCATGTTTCAGTGTGTAATTGAAATTTTGTTTAGATATATTAATGGCATCATTTGTTTAGAGCAGACAAATATTCTGTGTTTGTTTAAGTTAAAATTTAATATTTGTTACGGTGTAGCAATATGTTCTACATTAATACATTAATAATAACATTGTTATCATTTAATGATTTAGATCTATCTCAGATAGTGAGATAGCATGTCACATGTGGGCCACTGGTGGCAGAACCAGTGGTCCATCGGTGGCTAGCCACAACTGTGCCGCTTGCGTAGCAGGCCACTGGTAATTAAATTAAAGATAGAGCACTGATTTTTAATACTGATTGAAGAACAAGAATTAAACATTCCAATGGTATCTGTTTCATGATTATAGCTCAAATATGAAGGAAGTTAGAGACTTTTTACTTCTTCAAAAATGTCGGATTTATGGTTACTTATTTAACATGGAAATGAATGGGAAAATCTGTGGCCTCAAATCCAATTTTCACAAAAATGTAAACTCTTAATACTCAATGAAATAGCTTGTCCTAGAAAACTACTGATGTCTAAAAAACTAATTGATATCTAAAAATCTAATTGACATCTAAAAATCTAAGTGACATCTAAAAAACTAACTGATGTCTAAATGTCTAAGTAACTGCACCATGGTGTCTAAATAACTAACTGATGCCTAAAAAATAAATAAATAACTGATGTTTAAATAACTAACTAATGTCTAAATAACTGTTTTATGTCTAAATAACTAATTGATGTCTAAAAAAATTATTGATGTCTAAATATTAAAAAAAGTATCTGATGGCCAAATAACTAACTGATGGCCAAATAACTATCTGATATCTAAATAAATAACTAATATCTAAATAAATAACTAATTTTTAAATAATTAATTGATGTCTAAAAAATATTTCATGTTGAGTTCTATAATAAAAAATATTAGATAAGTAACTGGTGTCTAAATAACTAACTGATGGCTAAAAAAATAACTAATGTGTACCACGCTGTCATATGTTTTGTCAGTATGCGACCATGTTTCTAGGTGGATGTCTGAATGACAACGGCGAACCAGAAAAGTCGAGGCCGGCCAAATATTTTTCTGCAAGCTACTACAGACATTCGAATGTACATACGACTATGAAACTTTCAGCAAATTAAACTTTAGAACATTATCTACATTTTGTATATGTTTGTATTTATTTTAAAAGATTTGTTCAAGCTAATTTAGATGGCTTTTGTCAACATGTAACTTCATTAACGCACCATTAATACAATTTTGGCCGATCATTAAAATTCGAAAACGGGGCTCAAGTATGGAAAACCACTGACATCAACCACCAGTCAAACCAATAAAAACACCTGTATAGGCGTTTCATGAAAGGGGAGGGGTACCCCACGAAAAGATCCGAAAGAAATACTGATCTCAGCGGTGCTGGCTCTTGATCCAGAATGCAAGAGCTGTTTATACGCACGTACCTATCTACTGATATATAAATGTACACTTTACAGAAGTTTCTGGGTGTGGATATAATAACATTATTAAAACTTTTTCAGTGTCCGGTTATTTCGAAGCTTTAAAACATTTGTTCATAACGTTATGATGTAGTTATAGATATCCCAACTAAAAAGAAGTTTCAACTTGTATAATGATATTAAAATTGAGGTCATAAGAGACTTAGTGCTGAAATTAAATTTATTTTTTAAACAAAATCGTCCAAACTCCAATAGATTTTTTTATCGACCAATTGTAGTACTTATTTTTTTTAATTTATACCACGCATTTTTATGCTTAAATGAAAGCCATCTTTGAAGCCTCATATGTATTAATTCCCTGGGAGTTACACTTCATAACGTTCTGTTTTAGTTATATTTTGGGTTTGGATATAATAATGTTATTAAAACATTATCACCGCCTGCAAGAAAAGCAGATTAGCCACCTTATAATAACAAATCATATAGATCAGAAGTATACCAACACTTGTTTTCATGGCATCCATGTATTATTTCTCATTGTATTTTGCATAGGTAGATAGACCAACAGCTCTGTTTGTTTACACTTTTTAATCACTTACTGATATCGGTAGCATGAATCCAAAACCAAATGCATTTTCTAATAGTTTGAAACAATACTTGATTGTTAAAATGTTTTGATAATTACAAGTAATAGCGGATTTGCACAGCTGTCTGACCTAGTTTTCTTGACTCTTAGCAACACTCAGCTGCACCCAAGCTAACAGCGAAAAGTCCTATACGCAACACAACATTTTCGAGGCTTTATTATTTTCATTTTCGTAGTACTCCAGCTTTTCTACACTAACACTGTCCTCCCGAAACAGCCGGTAATCATCAATATCCACATTGACAAAGTTGGGATCTAGATCTAGTGGTAAACCGATCATCATACTGGCATACAGGCTCGTACCACTCTCTTTTAAATCGGCCTTTAGATAGCCTGAATATGTGACACAACGTTTCTTCGAGTAGTCATTTAGTTCTGACAACTTCCATTTAGCAGTTTTGATCCATTTTGCAAGTAAATAGCGCTGATACAGCTAAAATATAGTTCAGAAAACAAATGGGTGCAGTCACGTGATAGCAACCAATGTAGGTCAGCCCGCTGGGGTCATGCACTTGGTCTGTTGGCAGATTCTTACAAGACTTTATTGATTATCACTCAGCCTCTCAAATAGCATTCTACTTTAGTGGCAGTTTGGGGAATTTTGTCAATGACTCAAATATGATGATTACACTTTGAACCAAAAGGATGGATTTGCCTAACCATCAAGGATCACAGGTTCGATCTCACAAAAGGTTTGAAAGTTTCTTAGGGTCACGACATCATGGGTAGCTGACCATGTTAAATGGCGCTGCAGTTTCCACTGAATTGATTAAAAAGTATGGGCACTAAAGAGCTTCCAAGGACATAATACACTCAGTCAGTGATCACCCTAGGATATTTCGACTACCATCTTTCAATAATTTGCTCCCCTGTGGATATGTTATCAGCCATTCTGTGTAAACCAAATAATGATGATAAAGCTTCAGAGAAAGCATTTCAATAAATAATAAAATAAATGCTATAAGCATAAATTCTGACATAAATTTTAAATGTTAATAATCAGCATCAGTCCTTTACTTAAAGCGACAGTTCACTATCAGAAAATTATTTTTAAAGATATAGAACAGTAACCAAAAATTCCACAATAATAATCACAAAATATACCTGATATCATAGTTATAGGCCAATAATCCAAATTACTGGAGGCTGCCATTACGGCTGCACCGGAAGCCAGATTCGAAGGCTGGAAGGAGAAAACTGAAATGCTCTGACGTCACATCGGCCCTCTCTAGACTGACGCAGATTATGGTTTCTCTTGAGCATTAATTTCTGAGCCATTTTGAATTGTCTGGTTCCTTCTGGCTCAAACTAATATGGTTGTATGTCATTCATAACGTAATTTTAACAAGATAGTCCCATTTAGTTGTGGAATAATTCTTTGTTCACACTTGTTTACATGCTTTTGTATGGGCTCTACAGACTTCAGGTCAACTGGATATGCTGAAGTGACGTCACCATTCAGGAGCTTCCGGTGTCTGCCTAGCTTCAAAATCAGCACTTTGAACTGGATTATTTAATATTTGGGTGATCGTTTACACATTTTAACAATATTTATGATATTTGTGAGTATAGCTATATTAGATCTCAAAATTTGAAATGAAGGTGGACTATCCCTTTAATATTTATGTTAGCTAATTGTGTATGAAACAATGCATTCCTGCTTAATTTTGTGACAATTTATTAGGCTATAATTATATATAAATACAGTACAAGGTGGCATGATTTAATATGAAATCGTATGGTTTAAATTGGTTTTAGATGTTCTTTGATAATTAAATAATTCAGAAGTAGTTATGATTCTATATGCATATATTATAGATACAAGTCACAGATTTTTATATAATATAAGATGGTAACATATATTAATGTAAAAACACAGTTAAAACACACATTCAGTTGTTTAAGTGTCAGTGTTTGACCTTGACCACAGTCTATTGTTTATCATACCTTATCTGTTTTGATTTTAGCTACCTATCTGTCTGCTCATCATTTATTGTGGACGGTGAATTTCCGGGGATAAAGATTTGAACAACTGAAAATGACCTTGACTACTTCAATACCCTGTAGTGCACTGACAACCTAATTTGACTTGTTCAGCCGAGGCATGGCGCCGACCCCTTCCTCTTGGGCTGATACTTGTCCTGTCAGCTTTTATTGATAAGGTAGTGCCCACTTTCGAAAATACTACCTCTATGGCCTCGTGGATTAGAGCCTGGGTCTCCTTATCCATGCTCGTGCTGTGCGGAAGGTCGGAGGTTTGAGTCCCAGCTGTGGCACTATAATAGAATGGGTATTTCATCCAGTCAGCTAACTGGCAAGGTATATTCCCTCTCCACCGGATGTGCCATCTGCGGTAAATTCTAAATTTGTTTAGAACTAGTTCTCTTTGTAAAGCAGTATATTATAAACTGTGCGCATCTCTCATTTGAGGCAGCTAGGAAGTTGTCCCCTGGCCCCATCCTAGGAGTAACCATTACTGAGGCCAATCAAACCATTAGCTCACTAGAGGACTGAGACTTTTTAGGATTAAGCTGTGCCATCTCTGGTGGTTGACATGTGCAATGGTTAAAGATTAGTACTGTCTCTGTAGCATGTCATTGATTACAAATACAATCTGTGTCGCTGTAACCTTGCAGTTTAGGTGAAAGCCAACACTTAACCATTTTGTGATAAAACATGCAGATGGTCTAAATTGATACTGTTATTGTGGGAAATGTTTGTCAGTGAATCTAGCTCATCTGACAAATAGGTGTTTACACAACTTGAACGTTATAAAATTTTAAATGTTTGGCATCTAGGCACCATCATCTGATTTAGAAACTTACTCTGTAAAAATGTGCTGTGGGGAGGTTTCCTTGTAAAATTTATTTTATCAGAGTACGAGTTAAACATTTGGGTATGGTCAGCTTTGAATGAAATATACCCCAGATAAAAGTATGACTTCTGTGCAGTTATCTTTTTGTCTTTTCTTTATCTAGCACTACTGAGTGTCTCGAACAAACAAGGACTCGTCTCCTTTGCGCAGCGACTGCAAAAAACAGGACTTGGCCTTGTGGCTTCTGGAGGAACGGCTAAGGCTATCCGTGATGCCGGCATCCCAGTCAGGTTTGTTCAGAAGAGTTTCAAAGGGTGAAAAATAAGTCTGTGGTGTAATCTCAGTACAAGCCAGTTTCTGTTTGATGGAGTTCGTATAAGGATTGTTTATCTATTCTAATAACAAACAATATAATTGACTTCGGCATATCATCATCTGCTGATGGCTTTAGGGAAGTTCCATTTATTGGATCCAATGTTTGTGGTTACGTCCTGAACATTTACACTATGTTGATCATTATTTGCCGTTGTACGATCCTGGCTAGCTGTTGTTACAGTACTGCTAGAGGATTTAGCAGGTTGTCTATTGGCCGTGTTCCTGTGCCACCCATATATGGTCTTGTAGATATATATATTAAAGATGTCGCATGAATTCGTGTACGCTTCCTTTCCCGGTCAACATAGCTAAATCACTACTGTTATCTTTGACGACATTAAGTCAG
This sequence comes from Paralvinella palmiformis, assembly GCA_025642065.1. Taxonomy (NCBI): domain Eukaryota; kingdom Metazoa; phylum Annelida; class Polychaeta; order Terebellida; family Alvinellidae; genus Paralvinella; species Paralvinella palmiformis. The sequence goes on along the minus strand of JAODUP010000141.1, from coordinate 685,975 downwards.
AAAATAAATTTTTTAATTTGATGAACAAAATATTATTTCATGATTTGTGAATATTCCTGCTGTCATTGAACAAATATAGAAACAGTTGCTAGCAAGCTATAGTGATACATTGCGTATTTCATATAAGATTGTATGGCCATTCGATGAGGTATTTATGCCTAATTACCATTACAGAATCAAATCATTATTATGCTAGACATCCCCTCTAAAGTTTAACTGTGCACTAAGGAAATACAGAGTTCCTGAATGCAAAATTCATTCCATTTCTGATTCATACAATAATTTATATGCAAAAGATGAAATCGTTGTCTTGTGTGAACCACTCGAGGGAGAATCTGTTCAGCCAATATTATTTGGTAGGACATGATGTGTGCCTTTTGTTGTTAATTAATTAAGTGGTTGTTATGGCAGCAGCAAACAATATGAAAGGAAACTGATGAAAATCTTGATCTCACGTCCAGTATTTAAGGTCAGTCTTGTTTGCAACATACAGTCAGCTGAATGCCTTTAGCCATGAAATGCCATTAAAATTGCAGCTTTCCTATTGACATCCTGGAAAAAATTATTGCCTGTGAAAAAATCCACTTAGAACATAAAAGCCCATGAATAAATATTATGTCTAGAAGAAAACTTCGGATTATTGAAGAAAAAGAGGTACATAGTCTTGTTATCCAATGTTAGTTAAAATTTAAATAAAAGTGGGTGAATCATACAGCTAGAAGGGGTGAGGAGAAGGCTGTGTCATAATTGATCATACATTGAATAAATATGATATGCTTTTTCGCACACATCTTGATTTATTACCTTCAAATCTTGTATAAATCCTGGAAAATGGGAAATTTATCACCTTCAAAAATAATATTTCCTAGGCTGTGAGAACCTTAAAATATTAATACCAGGTGAAAGATTATAAATATATATATATATTAGTTCAAGGAGGAAGTAAGTGACAGTTTTTTTTTTCATTGTTTAATTTGTTTACATAGCCATACACTTCAGTTTGGTGAATATTTTACTATTCAAGGCTATAATTCTTGTATCACATCTCTCCATGTTAAAGAGGACTTGTTAACATCTGGCAGAAGTCAGTTCTTATCAATAACCTAAGTTGGGGGCGCCTCCATGGTCTAGTGGTAGCGTGCTGGACCACAGATCACTACCACCCGTGTTCGAATCCCGGCGTGGGCATATCTGAAGGTTGTTTCGTCTTTCACTTCGTCTCATTACCTTTGGAAGTCGCTCGGCCCATTTAGCCTACCTTGTGCACAAAAGTGAGATTTTCATGTAAAATGGACATACTATAATCACACAGTAATCTGACTGTATTCATCTCAGTGCTGTTATGATTAATGTGTATGTGTAAATTAACAAATAATAAATGTAATCCAGCCAAGCTTTGTGCACAGAAGACGGCACTCAGAAGCTGCATACAAATACAATTATATTTAATTACATCTATTGTTTCCATGACAACAGAGATGTAGCTGAAGTAACCGGGGCTCCGGAGATGCTTGGAGGCCGAGTGAAGACATTACATCCAGCCATTCATGCTGGTAAGTTTTAGTTTAGTTTCAAAGTCTGTTATCTTCACAAAATGATAGATCATGGCCACTGGAGAAGAGAGAAAAAATCCAATAAAATCTGTAGGGAATAAAACAAAAGTAGAATGATCTGTTTGTGTTTACTGTTATGAGTGAATAAATAAACTCTGATTGTGTTCTGAGAGTGAAACTTATAATTGTTGTCAAGAAATGCTTCTTCAGACCACTCCATTATATGAGGTGTTTATTTTACTATACAGGGATATTGGCTCGGACTTCTGACAGTGACAGAGCTGACATGACGGCTCAAAACTTCCAATATATAAGGTACTGTTTAGATTGTTGATTGTAAATAAACTATTAGTAATTTTGACACTTTGAATTTCTTTCATGATAAATGGTCCTGTTTAATAGTTTTAGTTGCGTGTTGTGTGTGTGTGTGTGTGTGTGTGTGTGGTTACTTACACAAATAATTTAATTAATAGAATATTTACTATTTATTCAGTCTATTCAGTATCAAAAAATTAATATATGATATCAAATTAAACTACTTAAATGTGTACATATCTATATTATTATGTTTATATAGTTTTGATTGGTTACCTGTGCATAATGGTTGTGTTTCAACTACAATAATACATGTTACAGGGTGGTGGTTTGTAACCTGTACCCTTTCAAGAAGACCATCTCAGCAGAGGGTGTGACTCTGGGTGAAGCTATAGAGAATATTGACATAGGTAAGGCCAGTGCAGAAGATTAATGCTTGTCCGGGACAAGTGGTTTTGCATGCAGGACAAGTAGATCATCCCAAGTACTTGCCCGACTGGACAAGTAAACTGAAGTATATAAAAAACGACTGTTTATTCGCCATTTCTTGATATTTCAATTTATGTGTCATTTTACCCAGATCACCGCCCGGAGGTTTTCTAAAATACTGAAACCAACTGCGCATGTCGAATGAGTGGGCCCATCACTGCATGCGTTATCAATGTCTGCGGTTGTTTAGCCAGTGTAAAGTTGATCGTGGTTGGCTCGTTAATGTCACCTGGTCACGGAAGTTTCAGTCCATGTGCTTGTGTTTACATCCGTTTTGTCCTCATGTGCTTATGTTTCACAAATAAATATACAACAAACAAAAACACCATTCTTTATTGAATGCTGCTAATAAATTGTAACTTCTCGTAATTTGGTGATATTGTGGAGGTTTGTTGGGACAAGTAAATTTCAGATGGGACAAGTAAAATTTTACAGCACTTGTCCTACAGGACAAGTGGATCTCAAGAGTAAGTGTCATGCCCTGAAGACAGTTACTCTACCCTAAGTACATATTTATGGTGTAGCATTTGCATCAGTAATAATAACCCACTAATTTTGGTGCACATGAAATTGATATATTGGTGTTTTGTATTTACCGAAAGTTAGACAATATCATTGACTTGTTATTATAAATTAATTGATTTTTACTTCTTTAATATCTTCCATGGCTGTATAATAATAATTTTACAGTACATTGAACGTCACCAATTGCACGATGATACCTCATACTGAAAACGTAAGGAAAGTGATATCATTTCTAACCTGCAATGATCTGTTTATACAAATGTTTGAAGTATTATATTTAATTCTTTAGATTGCTAGTTTTCAGGTGAGATACATTAAGCCTGTCTAATTAGTGACATTGTTCGTACGTACATGCCACATAATCATCATTTCAGTATATCATTATTCTCTAATTAAGCCAGTCATTCATAGATACTCAACTCGATAGCAATTTATGTCTAGAACCTGTGAGTTTATTTTTATCTATCTTTTTCTGACTTTATAACTGAACGAGTTGAAAAGCTTTTGCTCTGAATACAGTTTATTGCGTAAACTCTAGAACGTCATCTTTTATCTGATGTTCATAGCACTGTGTTCAAACAGCATATATCTGTTGCCAAAATCATAGTGTCCTCTAGGACCGTTTTTAAATTTCCAACTGACATGTCTTATTGGTGTTTCATATTTCATAGATTTAGTTTTTGTAAATTACTTACCCTATTTTGTCTATCCAGTAAGTAGAAGTGGTTGTTGACAAAATCACATTTAACGGTGCGTTTTATGTACGATGTCTGTTTATGTCTTCCTCCAGGTGGCGTCACCTTGCTAAGAGCAGCCGCAAAGAATCATGAGAGAGTGACTGTAATTTGTGATCCTTCAGATTATGACTTGTACGTGTGATAATTATATCAATGTTTGACCAGGTTCGGCTTTCCGAAGTGGAAATTAGTTTGTGCCATTCTGTTTAAGTCGAATTCTAATATATTTATAATGGATAGTGACAGAGGAAAAACGTCATCTAAATTCTACTTGGTGTTTTAGATTTGTAAACATTGTTTACCATTTTCTGTCGTTTTGTTTTTATCTGTGAATGATAAATAATGCCAGCAGCATTCATTGTCTATCCATATCCAACAAGTTACTCTGTCAGGTACTAATTTAGCAAATGTCCAATATTCAGTCCAATTTAGTTTTTGATATGCAATGTCTGAATGGTTAAAATTATGTTTCTGATTAGGATTATCAAAGAAATAGAAGCTTCTGCGACCAAAGATACAACACTGAACACTCGTAAAATGCTAGCAGTTAAGGTAAGTGTTGGGGTAAAAGTCACCTTAAAATACTTGGTGTTGTTTTGCTTGATTTTTAAAAATCACTTCTAAAATAATATAGATTGGGAGTTTATTATGTGGCCTTGACTTGGACAAATCACAAATGCTGCTTCACTAGCTGCATAAGAGTTATTGCTTTATTTCCTTTGAACAGAGGCCTGTTTCAGAGATATATCAATTAATGAAGCACTTTTAATGGCCACTGGCTGGTAATTAAAGGTTACAGGAAAGAGTTTCCCCAAAAAAAGGGTTATATATTAAAATCAATTTCAATCAGAGATTTTTTCCCTAGAAATAAAGTTACAGTGGTTTTAAAACTTGATTTGCTAGCATCTCACATAGCCAAAATTTTAATTAAGAATCTTTTGAATGTGATATCTGACATTTAATTGCCATCAAACCCGACCCGAAACAACAACAACCCCCAAAAAATGGCTAAAAAAACACACTGAGGTTGGTACATCCCTGTATAGATTAGTATAGGCCACATATGGGAGGTCCCCATGCATCCACTGGGCTTTCATGTACAGACAAATACCACTTTTTTAAATGAAAATATGCGATAGGAGGAGGAAAATATTTGAATTCATGCTCCGTGTATTGACTTACCAGTTAAACTTTTACCAGCACAAACAAATATACACCAATTCAACTCTTGTTGTGGACCATGACCGGGTGTCGGCAGACATAGGTGGCTGCTCTAGGTCCATGTATGCACTTGCTGCAGCTAATTCCTCACATTTAATACTGTCTCTGACCATTTTTTGCAAGTGGTTCAAAGCTGTAGGGCTTGATATCCCTGAGAATGTCAAAACTTTTGTCGGAATCTGACATTTTGTCTGTCAACTGGTCAAGACGCTTGTAAACAACCTGTGGCACTGCTTGATGTTTGGCAAAGATGACATCGCACAATAATCCCTAGCGAGTTTAGTATACACTGACAATGGCTCATGAAAATGAGGAAATTAAGGATTTTGGGATCATTTTAATGGAAATATGATAGCTAGTGGTTAGAATTGTTTTCATAGTGAATAAGATAATTGTTTGTTATGTTTGAAATGTGAAATTTCTTTTCCTGTCACATTTAAAGAATTTATGGAACAGATTTTGAACAAAACATTAATTTATATTCATCCAGTTTATCCATTAATATAAAGTGCATGTACGTGTATTTTAATGAAGTTACATGAAGACTCATAATGTACAAAACTGTTTTTATTTTATTTGTTGTGATTAATATACTGGCTTATACAAGTTTGTATTAGTTCAGCCATTAGTTAGCTATCAGTCATTTATAATGACCGTCATTTTCCCGTATGTACAAACAATACATTGAAATATATACAATTTTTTATGTTGAAAAAAGATTACATTCTAAGTGCCCGTCAATCACTCACTTGACCATTCCGAATTTATTGGACAGGTATACCTACAAAATGACCACTGCCATAATATTTGTTCATTTTCAGGATCAGGGGGAGTAGAGGAAAGGTATATGTTTTGTACCTTTTGAAAATGATGGTGATTAAGCGAGGCCCCATTACTCCTTTCCCCTTCTCCTGGTCTAAACCTGTGCCATATGGTAATTATCTGTATACTGTTTCTGGCCGTCAATTATTTATAGGCCAGTAACCACCAAAAGAGGGTGCTCTGACATCATCAGAGCTGCCAACCATTATGATTTCTGCGGAATCATTACGATTTTCTGTTCTTCATCATTCCATTATGCCTGTACTCTGAAAACTACGATAAATCAGCCTTTTCCCGTATAATGAAGTTCTGTCACTGTCTTATCTGCACATTGTATCACACGGCTTGCTTGCTTGTATTTTGGGGAGTATACCCAGGCTGTCGCTTGTTCAGCATAGATAGCCTCTGTGGTGCTCATCCCACGGCAGTTGCTCTAGACTGAATGCTTGAAAGCATTTGCTGCGCCAGTGAATTGGAATGGTCCTGAATTTTGTGGGAATGATGTGTTTTACCTATGTAGAAGATCATCTCTTTCGTACAATGTTTCCTGATACAGAGGTAGTGAAAAAATGTGGATGTGGTCAAGACCTGGAAAAATCGGTAGTCCAGATGCCCGACACATGTGGATTCTGTCTTCGGAATAGTGAGTAGTCTAAAACATTTTTAGGCAAGACATGAGGTAGTCTCCAGTTCCTTTATCGTAGAATAATTTTACACTGTTTTGGAGCTCTGCGCTGATACCTCACCAATCTTTGCTAAAAATCACTGTTCCCGATTGTAGGCTGGATTTTGGACCGATTTTCAGCAGAAAATGGGTCATGCTAAACTTACTAAAATGACAAATATTTATCATCCAATAGTTTCCTGATCTGAAGTAATGCCAAAATATCCTGCTGTAGTGATTTCAGATGTCATATTCATAAATATTTACTGAGTATAAGAACCAAGCTCGAAGGATGGGAGAGAATTTGGTGAGCTGGTGTTCTTGGCTGGTTAACATCCATTTTGCATTATGATGGTCACGTGACTCAAATACTCTCTCCTGATTGGCCAGTTGTCTTTGTTGACAGTCAATAAAAGCACATGGTCTTGTTTATATGGTTTTATATGGGATTTCCCTGTCTCTTTCATGTTTATTTGTTTGATCAATCTTTTTTTTCTTCATTTTATGTTAACATTATGATAATAAAGATTTTAGTATAATGTACAATATGTAGGGTAATCATGTACTGAAAGTTGAACCTTTCAGAAGAGTAATTATGATGTTAAATTATTTTGGTATTGATAAATTACATGGTTATATTATGCATAGCATCATGTTAGCAATAGGTCCCATTTCGCGCGAAAATTATTACTCTTTCCAATTTTCAAATGTTGGCAGCTATGCATCATAGAGGTTAAAGCACTGAACTACAAGTCACAAGGTGCTCTGATAGCTCAGTGTCTAGAGCAGTGCACTGCAAACCTCAAGGTTGTGGGTTCGAATCAGACTTCTACCAGCGATTGTCCTTAAGAAGCCTCCTTCGGCCATATGCCTTATATATGATTAATGCCAAGGCTAAAAAGGGGGATCTATTGTCTATTAAACTGCTAACATGGTTGGCCACAGATCTTTAGCACCCGGGTTGAAAACCTGGCCCAGGATTAGGACTGTGATGAGTAGATGTCTAATGAAATGCAATTTGATTTGGGGCCATAATCGATTATTGAAATCGGTAATCGTTATTCGTTGTTGTTATTACAAAATAGATCTCCAACCAGCATAGCTCCAAGGTTCTGAAATGTAAACTGTGCTGTGATTGGCTAGTTGGTTTTTGCGCTAGATCTACTCAGTGCTAATGTACTGCTCTACTGGCCTTGGTACGTGTGCATCTATTAGATGTATATGGCTAAAATTACATCAGTGGTTGATATATGCATGAAGCTGGCAAGCTCAAAATATCCCCCAAACAACTGTTAATATCAGTAAAATATGATTTATTGATCTTGTTTCACATCGATGTGTTTCACATAGATCTGCATCAATTTTCTCGTGTTGAAAATGTGCATCTGAAATATGCCTTTGAATTTGATCCATTTATATATTTTTATACATTTATGAATTTTTGGATTCGACGTGAGATTTATGATTGTGGTATACTGTAATTGGAAAATGTTGGCATCATCTTACATTGCTGATTTTTTGCTATTCACCAAATTCACCAACTTAATACTAATACAATCATCAACATTTGATGTTTAATCTTTCATTTTGCCTCATTATATTTGGAGGCGAATCTATCCTTATAGCTTATCATAAGTACATTTGGCCATCAAACAACAACATTGTTTTAGTGAACATATCGAAGGCCAGTAGACAATCAGTGGAATCAAACCTATAGCCAACTAGTTCCTGATTTGCCACTGAGCAACGCTGAAGCGTTGTCTGATGTTCAGGCTGCATCTCATTACAGGCTTTTAGCCACACAGCGGAGTATGACAAGGCCATATCTGACTACTTCAGGCGTGAATATTGTCAGGGAACAGCCCAGCTGCCACTTCGTTATGGCATGAATCCCCATCAGAAGCCCGCACAGATATACACAACCCTGCCAGAGTTACCAATAAAAGGTCAGATTTGTGTTTTGGATCAGTGATAATTGGGGATTTATATTATCTGAATCAATCTGCAGATGATTTATATTACCTGGTTGTATGGGTGTATATATATTGTACTTTTTTGGCATATAACCTATGTTTATAATTCCCGGAGGAGTCTTACGAAGGGTAAATAATTGTGTTAGAAAACCAAAAGGCTGTTAAATGTAGCCATTGTTGACGAACAGAGGAAACCCATTGAGTATCCATAATGCAATGTACATTATACACATCCATGTTAAAAGTACTCTAACATGAACTTTTTATATTTCATCACCTGATAATGATTTCTTATTGTTTTTAACTATATATTTTAACGACACTTTTTCTTTTTATGTTTGTTTATAGAGTATAAGTCAATATCTAACCTTAATATGAGGCAGTGTCATGGAACTGCTGCAGACCCTTTTAATGCCATAGACCTTTACAATGCTACAGACCTATACAATTGCACATACCTATACAATTGTACATACCTATACAATTGTACATACCTATACAATTGTACATACCTATACAATTGTACAGAGCTATACAATTGTACAGACCTATACAATTGTACATACCTATACAATTGTACAGACCTTTACCATTGTACATACCTTTACAATTGTACAGACATATACAATTGTACAGACTTATACAATTGTATAGACCTATACAATTGTATAGACCTATACAATTGTACATACCTATACAATTGTACAGACCTATACAATTGTACAGACCTATACAATTATACATACCTTTACAATTACAGACCTTTATAATGCTACAGAACAGTATGAACTAGACTTAATATCTGGACAATGAACCATTATGAAAGCTGCCACATGACATCACATGCAAATGTTATTATTATCTGATATTCGTCATTGTTGCTTTAATAAATGAAATCAAAATGTCTTTATTAGTTTGTTTTTCCCTCTTTAATTCCATGATAAATATTGACTATTGATACAAATAATGGAGGACAGAAAGTTTTTATCGTGGTATGATCAAAAACCTGTTTCAGTTAGCAAAAACCCACCCCTGATTTTCTTTGTTATAAATTTAATTGTAGTTTAAATTGATCCGAATATCATACTAAAAGCTAGGGACTTGTTTTGTGATGGTGACTGTGTTTTTTTCTTCTTCTTTTTGCAGTAATGAATGGGGCTCCGGGCTTCATTAATCTTTGCGATGCATTAAATGCTTGGCAGCTGGTTCGAGAACTGAAAAAAGCCCTGGATATCCCAGCTGCAGCTTCGTTTAAACACGTCAGCCCTGCAGGAGCAGCTGTAGGGTTGCCTCTCACAGATGAACAAGCCAAAGTGTGTATGGTCGATGACATGAAAGAGGAGTTAACGCCTCTGGCAACGGCATATGCTAGGGCTAGAGGTAGGTATAGATGAAAATTGAGACAGTCTTTTAGATGTAATTTGTAAAATGTTTTTACCTTTTGCCATCATCCATGAGGTAAATTATTAATTATTTTTGATTTCTTAATTCTTAATTAGAACCATTTCTTTCAGTTGGATATTCATATTAATTATTTTCCTTATTTTTAAATAATTAAGGATTTAAAAAAAGACACCTGAATTTAATTTTCATATCAAAGTAGAGAGATAAGGAGACAAAGGTTTTGAAGAAAAAAAAACAGTATCAGTTTTATTGCTGATAAAGGTGAACACTTTCTAAATACTTCGTGTATGTGGGGGGTAACATGAAAATTAACTCTTGTTCTAGAGACAATGTTGATAGCTATGGAATATCTCCAAATTTCCTACTTATTGTTCATACCAACCTGCTAAATATATATGTTAGTATTCCATATTCAGTACATATCAACTGCCATGTTTTTTTGTTGTTGTAAATTTCTACATGTCATCTTCCTGTGCTTGTATTTTATTTTTAAATGATAATTTGTGCTACTCATGATTCTGTTTCACTTAAGACCAATAAAGCACATATGTTGTTGAACACACCGATAATTAATATAAATATAGTTTCTCTATTGATCTGGTTTTGCTGTTGAAATGATCGGGTTTGTAAATTTGTCGACATTTTGAAATTTAAGAACACATCTCAACAACGATGTCACTCATGGCTGCATTTTGAATTGTTACAATCAGTGATTTGATTTGCTGTATCTATATCTAGATGATAAAATTCATCTGCATCCTTATATATGGAATCACATGTGTTATTCCCATCTTACCATGGTTATAACATTGCACTACAAACCTCCAGGTTGTGAGCTCAGATGCAGCCCTTGTGGGATTTATTTCATTAGTAGATGCCTCTTGGATAAATGTCCGATGTGTGACCACCATCAGTATCAAGGCTAAACAATTCAACACAACATTAAATCACTCTCGTGATGTAATAAAGGTATTTTTGGTAACAAAGTTGGTAGCAAACCTCTGGCATGTGTTTTCAAACACTGACCAGGCTATTTCACTTTAGTTCATTACCTTCTGATATTAGGCAACACATTTAGCCTAGCATGTACACAAAAATGGCCAATTTGTTAGTTGTTCTGATTTATTTCTGTGTGCTACAGCTAGATGTACAAAATGGTAGCTACATGTGTTTGTTAGATATATTACTTATCAATCTAAGGGCTGACAAATAATACTGCCTTTTCTCAATATCATTTAACCTGAAACTTAAAATGGTGTGACATTTGCTTTAAATAATGCATTCTGGATATCTCTAGAGCAGAACTAGTAGAGTGGTTACCCTTTGACCTCTAATCACTGGAGGTTCAAATACTATCCCAGGGTTTCCCCCTGTTATATAATGATTTTCTACACTGCCTCACCACAAACATGATGAAATCCCTGCCTTGTTGCTATTTCAGTGACACAATATTTTTATTTCACAATGTTTCATCATATAAATGGTTGCCACAAATCACATTTTAGCAACATCGTGCATTTAGCAACGATGTATTTTAAGCTAACATTCCATTCATACAGTATGCCGATACAGCAAAAATGGAAAAAGCATGTAAACTGATGAGAGCGCTTCCTTATGTCTGGATGCGGTATATGGTTTCAATGGAGTAGTGTGGGTTTTGGTCACCCTGTGCTGTAGCCAAATTGGCCACCCTCTTCCTTAACGTAAGAGAACTTTGACAGCAGCAAGCATGCATACATTGTACATAAAATATTTACTTACAGATGGGACAGCACGACTACAAATGTTGCCACCTTTAAAATTAATCCATTTGGAACAACAACCATTAATTGCTAAAAGATACCCAAAAATCACAAGAAAATTATAGTATTTCTGCCCAAGCCCCAAAGTAGCCACCCTGTGTGGGTCGCAGACTCCCACGTTACACCATTGTACGATTTGTCCTGTGGATGTGTATCGATATGGATGCAGCAAATCGAATCACTCCATGTATTGATTGGTACAGCAACTTCGTAAAAATGGAAGGGGGAATTCAGAATATGACATCAGGGGCAGGTGTTTCCCAAACAATTTGGCGGGATTTTCTGGTCAACCTGAAATGTTTTTGGAATTTCTCCCCTACATAATTGTAGTTCCTTAACCAGTTTATGGTATACTCCTTGTTGAAGCCATTTCCTGATTATGTCATGCACACACCAGCAGTGTTTTATTTGCTTATTTATTTGCAGTAGCAATCAGTTACAATTTCTGTTGCTCCATTTCCATGATAGAGGCCTGCAATTTGGACTGATTAGCCACTTTCTTAATTGGCATGAAAACCTTCAGGGGATTCCTGAATATGCATTCTAAGGATGTAACAACAGGATATTGTTTTTAAAATAATTTTATAGATATTTTCTGGCATTTTTAATTTGTAAATCTGATTTTGGGGAGTAATTGATACATATACACCTGTTTTTAGGTTGTTTTTTGCTATCTACTGTGTATTTTTATTATATTGCCATGTTCTTGGCATGAAAACATTCAGCAAAAAAGACCGAAGAGATTTATGTGGAATCACACAAATCGGATACTGCATGCCATAGAGATGCATACTTTGCACAGAGACGCACTAGGTTGACCCCCATGAATGACTGTGCCTTTGGAGCTCCCCTGTGCCGCCTTGCACTACTTTTTACCCAGAGGAAACACTACTAGCCTATCTGCTTTTGAGGCTGTATTCATTAATTTCACTTTCATTCATATATATATATATATATATATATATATATATTCATGGTGCCTGTCACCATTGTTGATTTTCTTCCAGATGTGCTTTTAAACCTACTAAATATATTTATTTATTGTCACTTCAAAGGGGATTGACATAAAGTCTTGTATTAGTCGATTGGCTAATCGTCATTTATCATGATAAAACATTTCCTCCCCAAATGTTTATTGTTATTCTGTTTGATACACAATGTTCTGGTTCATATTGAAAATGAAAGTAAATAATAACCGAATAATAAAATAAAAATGTCCTGTTAATTTTATTCCTTGTTATACTTACTAACAAAGTTATGACCGTATGAGACATGTTTGTACATTCTGTTTAGAAGACATTACATTTTTAGGTTATTTGTTATCAGTTAGTTAGCTTAGCAAATTAATAGTCTTATTGTACAATGTCATGGCTGACTTTATAAAAAAAAGTATAGTTTATTCCACCAAAATTCATGGTCATGTGATGTAGCATCTTGCAAATTATAGCTTATGATGTGTTTGTGTCAGTTGTAATTTTCTGTAAAATAAGATATTAGTGAGCAGGCATCCATAGATGTAAATTTCTTCTGTTATTGTGCATAGCAGATAGTTTTGGATATAGGTATTTGTTGTGTATAACATTAATAGCCTATTGTTTTTATAGAGTGTAATACTATGGTTCATTTAACATAGGATAAATTTGTGCCAGATAAAGCGTATCTTTCCACAGAAGATATAAGCTCATATTTATTTAGATTAAAATCAGACACCAAACACATCCAGCAGGAAATATTTCCATAGTTTTGCATTAGGAATTTTACTTTCTTATTCGTGTAGTTTAGTGTACTTTGATTTGCTCTTTATACGTTATTGCTCATTTGCTCTGAATTTACCAACACGTGTACGTTATTGATACGTTGTCATTTCAGGTGCTGATCGCATGTCTTCCTTTGGAGATTTTATTGCCTTGTCTGATGTCTGTGATGTACCCACAGCAAAGATCATCTCTCGTGAGGTGAGAATGAACATGACGTTTTCGGTAATGTAATTCTTGTGATTTTGTTTAATATTATGTAATAATAATAGTATTATTATTATTAAGTTTAATTCTAATGTGTTGTGCTGTGACATATTTAAAATGGTTATAAATTCAAAATATATTATTTACCCAAGGTGAGTGTTCAGGACTTTTTTACTTAATCCAGTAATTAATTCAGTAAGAAATATTATTCAGAATAAATTCATGAGGCATATACTAAATGTGATTAAAGTATTCATTAACCTGTGATTGGAAATTGGGATTACTACAATTGCATTAGCTGTTAATTCATACAGCATACATTATGGTATGACAGAAACATACAAAGTTATGTATGTAAAATTCTTTTTTTATAAATATTATTTGGAAATGCCTTTTTATTTTGTTCACCATCTTTTTAATAAAAGTAAATTACCATGTGGCACTGGATTTATGGTGAAATGGGATTACTAAATATTACTTTACGTTTGCTAATATATTTTCTGTCCTAGTAGCTTATTATATCAAGTACAGTCTGGTATACCAGGGTTCACACAGGTCCTTGAAAACCTGGAAAGTCCTGGAATTTGTCAATTTGGATTCCAGGCCTGGAAAGTCCTGGAATTTTTGTAGAGATCCTTGAAAGTCCTGGAATTTGGACATATATTTCTAATCATAAGCGTACACGAATTCAGTCCAAAATATGGGTGGATCTTTGCGCGTTAAAAGTTCAGGAATTCATTGAAAGGTCCTGGAATCTGAGATGTCAAAATGTGTATGAATCCTGTATACTGGACTGTGTTACATGGAAACGCCACCATATAAATGTTTACTTTGGCGATGAATTGTTTCTTACAGTTTCTGCATTGCATTCACGAAGAGTGCACATTTCAGCATCCTAACTGGTAGTGCCATTGGCCACAGAATTTTAGCAGCTGGGTTCAAAGCCTACCCAGGCTATGTCGGAGGGCTTTTGCATCTTTCAGTTTAGCTTTGTAGGCCATTCAGCATTTACCCTTCTGTGTTTTCAAAATTAGCCATAAAACAGCAACCTATATATTTTATTTACAGTAGTATGTGCAATAGTATTCTATATAAAAAAGATAAACCTGTTGAAAAATTTATTAAATAGTAAATAAATTATTGGATGCAAGAAGATAAATGTAGAAATTAGTAACGGCTGTCGTTGCACTGAAATGTTGACCAAGACAGTAGGTAGTCGTGTGTAAAAATGACTTTCCTTGACATCGAGTCCGAGACTTTTTAAAGCAGGTCTTGGTTTTAGTATGTTTTACTGTTGTTTTCATCAGGTATCTGATGGTATCATTGCTCCTGGCTATGAGGAAGAAGCTCTCACCATTCTTAGAAAGAAGAAAGGTGGAAACTATTGTGTTCTTCAGGTCAGTGCGTTTAATATTGATTTATGTGATGTCAACATTTCATGAAGTGATTGAATACGTTATCTAACCAGTTGTGTACTTATTCCAAACTCTGAAACTACTTTGTCAAAACAATCTTGTATACAAATGTTGCTTTCTTTGGTAAATAACAGTTATTGTTCAAATCTCTAAATAAATTTGTCTTTCTGTTTATCATATTTGGTGTATTACAAAACAGTGTCATTGAATGTCTGCTTTTAGTAAAGGTTTTGTACTAAATCTACATTATTATTATTAGTAGTAGCGACAATTTACATTAATTTATTTATTTTAATTTATAATAATCTTGATACTAAAATTTTGAAAATTATGTATTATTAGCCAACTTGATGCTTGTCTTTTTATTAGTACTCACAGATAGAACATTCACAAATGTTGTTTACTGTCAGTGATTGATTGTGGTTGATCTTGTCATTCTCAGATGGATCCTGCTTACGAGCCCGATGTAATGGAAACACGGACATTGTTTGGACTGATAATGCAACAAAAGCGCAACAATTGTTTAATTGATCGAGAACTCTTCAAGAACATCGTCACAAAACGTCACGAGGTAACAATGGTAGTGATCTTCTAGATTAGATTAAATGTTTGTTAAAATCGGCCTTCAATGAGAATCGGAGTTCCCGTAGCTCAGCGATTACGGTGCTGTCGTACCAACCTCCAGGTTAGAGGTTGAAGCCAATTATATTCCCTATGTTTATGGGATTTTCAGTTTGGCAGTTGCCCATTGATCTTCCATTCTAGGTGTGCCTAGTGACAAGGCTAAATAAAACACCCTTAGACACCAATGTAAAAAACTTCCTTAACAGAGTTTGTTATCATTGATAGTTAATTCTGATATTATGAATACTCCTATTTAGTGAATATGTTGAGGAGACTTTTGACTACATTATAGTTTAATCTACTTGTTATATAACTGTCATAAGGTAAATCATGTCTCAGAGCCTTCAATAATAAAATGCTATACACTGAAGCATCACTAAAACAGAATCTGTTTTATTTCACATTATGTCAGCAGACTTAACATGGCACAGCTGGTAAAACCATCCACAACATTCTACCAGGTTGTTGGTTCCTATCCCAGAGAGAGTTGCTTCTGTCTGTGAGATGTGCATCCATCAATAAACACCTTAACAGTTACCATCTCATTTTCCTTAGGAGTATCCCCTCTGCAGCATGTTTGATGTGTACCAATCTTGAGATTAATGAAGTAACCAGAAACTCATTTAGTCATCTGACGTTATATCATCTACAAACTGAAATCATTTTTGGTACAGTAGTTAGATTACTGCACTGTAAATATCTGGGTTTTGGGTTCAGATCTAGGTCGTACCTGTGTTTGTGGGATTTATTTCCTTAGAGAGCTGGCCCCGAGACATATGTCCCAGGTGTGATGAGGCTAAATAATTGAACTTAACACTAATAACAACATTTTTAATATAGTTCAGTATTACTACAATATGAAATAATGTTTGTGAAGATTTGGTTCGAAATAAAATCTTTGACTTTTGATTGTCAGTTATCGGAAACTGCATTACGTGATCTGATGGTGGCCACGATAGCATTAAAGTACACTCAGTCAAACTCTGTTTGTTATGCTAAAGATGGTCAAGTAATTGGTATTGGAGCAGGACAGCAATCGCGTATACACTGTGTACGTCTAGCAGGTGATAAAGCTAATAACTGGTGAGTGGCTTTCTCTCTCTCTCTCTCTCTCTCTCTCTCTGTACGTGTGTGTGTGCATGTATGTTTGTGAGACAGTAACAATTTTGATTGTAGGTGTATAGCTGACTAGAACAATATTGTGAAATAGCTTATCAAATGACACATGGAACTGTTACAGCATAAAAGTTATACATGTATCTTGTCAGAAGCAATATATTGGTGGCTTCCAAGGTCTAGCTGGTAGTACAGTTGGCCACAGATCTGAACTACCTGAGTTCAAATCTCAGCATGGTTATGTCTGATGCTGTTTCATCTTTAGCTTTGCCTCATTAGGTTTGGAGGTCGCTTGGTCCATTCGGCTAATTTGTGCACAAAAGTGGCCTTCAAACATCAAAAGTCATATTTTGACATTTGTATTTAATTTTTTAAATTTTTTTTAACCAAACAGTCGTCCTGAATTAGTTTTATTCACACTGTAATTTACAACTTGGATGCCTAAATAATGGCATGGATTTCGTTGATGAACAAATGGTATATGTTTCCCTAGACACCTGTCCTTCTGATATATTTCCTAGATGTAACCAGTTCTAATGCTAAAAACTCAACTCGATTTGTTGACAATTTACAAAATCAAATCAATAATTTGTGCAACTTTATTTTAAAACAAGAATGTGATGACTAAATAAAGGCTGTATTTATTTTATATCATTAATGATATATACATTCATAAATGTAAAATGCTAACTGTGTGAAAATATTTGATATAAATGAAATATTTTACTTTCTCTATTTAAAATCATTTGCATTTTTATATAAATTTTATCAACCATGAATACCTTCATATGTTTTCTTCTTCAGTTATATGAATGTCGTCATCATTTAGAAATATATTGAGATTTTATTAATCATACTGAACAAATCTTGATTTTCCATTAAAATAGATTATTCTTGAACACTTAAACATTAGGACTTTTTGTATTAGTTATTGGTTGTTGTTTTATACGGCACATTATTATTGTTGTTGTTCCATATTTAAAGGTGGCTGCGTCATCATCCTCGTGTACTCGGTATGATGTTCAAGAAAGGCGTGAAACGTGCTGAAAAATCTAATTTGATCGATGTATATGTTAATGGAACAGTGGGGCAGGTAAACAAAATAAATAAACATTTGTAATGTAGGTAATTTAACTTTTTTTTCTTTGTTTTAGTTCAATTTCACGTCGGATAATAACTTGTTAAACATGTTTATGGATATATTCGTATTTTAGAAGTTGTTTTCTTTTCGTGCTCTCATAATTAGGACATGGACACCGCTCAGTGGGAAAGTATGTTGGAGAAAGCCCCACAGATGTTAACGACAGTAAGAATATTAATAAATATATTTACAAGATTTCTCCCGCTTTCCCCCTCTCTTCCCCTTTGTGTGTGTGTGTGTGTGTGTCGCACACAATCATACACACACAAATTCTAACAACAGCTGGGTGTGCAAAACTACTCAGTGACTTACTTTCTAATTTTGTGTCCGTGGTATAAGAATAATCTTGAGTGAAAATATTCATTAGTTACACAGCCTGTGGCAATGTTCAAAGATTTTAAATTTATTTTATACATGTAATTCCTTTTCATTGTTGGGGGGGGGGTGTCTCCGTGGTCTAGCGGTAGCCTGTTGGACCACAGATCACTCACTACCACCGTGTTTGAATCTCGGCGTGGGCATATCTGAAGGTTGTTTCATCTTTGACATCGCTTCATTACCTTCGGAAGTCGCTCGATCCATTTAATCTACCATGTGCACAAAAGTGGCCATAAAACACCAATCATCATCATCTTTTCAATGTCAGAAATGCTTTGCAACAATTTATATAGATTTTGTGTGTTTAAATGTTGGTGTTAGGTTGGCTTAGTGATTGGTTTTAGTTGTAATAATTTGTATGTTTGTCATTAGTTGAGCTTGTATGCAATATAATAACTTTGCAATACTGATCTGTTGTAGAATATACATACCAGACATGGGGTCAATTCAATTCTGGAATTGATTATTTAAAAAAATTGAATTGGAATTGAGAACACTGGAATTGAAGTTTCCTAGAAAAAAAATTAAATCCATAAATTAATTTACCATTTTTACAGTGTTAACACTTACATGTGATGTTACCAATATACTCAAACAAAATAATGATACCGAACTTTAGTTCCTTTTATGTGTATATATATATATCAGATACGCACACTGACCGTGGTACCACAAGTGAGCATTTAACCAGATAAAATTGTCTGGATACCACCCCCCCCCACTGTGACACCACCACATAGCATACCTGTAATCTATATAGAGATATTGCTGTTTAGGAATTAATTAATTTTATCATCTTACCAGGAATGCCAATCTGGAGCAAAAACTTGCCCCTCCTCTCCTAAAACTGTGACTACTCTAGCCTGTCCCCAGACCTAACTGTTTTAATAACCATTTGAGATCATTTGTAAACTTACCATATGTCATTGGTTTAGTACCCAGCAGGGTTGTGAAAGTAAATACAGGATCTGACCCCTGCTGGGCGGAGCTAAGCAAATACATTAGTTTCAAGGCTCCTACTGGACAGTGGAATATAAAGTCATCTTTGATGATTACAAAATATATTCTTACATTGGGATGTACCCAAGACTATGATCCACCACAAATATCCCTTTAACTAAAAGTGCCTTGTGATTAGGCTTATGCTATTTTTTACCATGTTAACGCTTACATGTGGTGTTACCAATAGACTAGAACCAAATTGATCCAGAATTTAGGTTCTTTATATATATATATATATATATATATATATATATACATACATATATATATACTTTGGCACCGCATATGAGCATTTAACGAATTAAAATGGTCTGGTTATCATGGATTCCACCCACAACATGGTGACACCACCACATAGCATGCCTGTAATCTATATAGAGATATTGCTATTTAGGAATTTACCCCAGTTCAATGTTTAGAACAGGCAAAAAAATTAATCCACAAATTAATTTACCATTTAATTTTTAATTCAGAAATATTTCTTCCATGACAATCCTACTTTGAATATAAACTAATCAGAGTAGGTATTCCAAGTAGGTACTCGGAGTACCTACTCCTGTCTAAAAGTATTAAGCAAAAAAGAGTCGAAAAAGACAGGAATTGGAATTGATAAATTTGAGGTGGAATTGGAATCGACCAAACGGAATTGAGTGGAATTGGAATTTACAAAATGGAATTGACCCTATGTCTGATACATACACATAGTATTCATTTCACTAAGCAAAGATTCTGCAATATATTGCCTCTGGCTTAATCCCATGTTGTTGTTATTTTATGTTGCGGACAATTCTATTGAATGTCATTGTTTGTGTTGTGTTATTTGACAGGCAGAAAGAGAACAGTGGTTATCACAACTTAAGGGTGTCTGTCTTAGTTCTGATGCATTCTTTCCATTCAGAGATAGCATTGACAGAGCACAGCAGGTTAGTTTGTCACATGGTGTTTACATTGATAAAGTCATTGACTGGATTTTAAAATATGGATTAAGATCTAATATATAAATTTGAATGACCAGAAAAAGAAAATCTGGAAATGTTCTGGAAAATATTCACTTAGAACAAAAAGCCTGTGAATACATTTATTTAGAAATGGTTGCAAATGGCAATCCTTATATTACAGATTGGTTAAAGTTATCTTTTTTAGATACTGTGCCTTATTAAAAAGTGTAATTCTTGCAGTTATTGTCATTATAGAATAATTTAACATAACAATGTGTTAAACTTTATATATAGTACCTATTTATTAGGTAGGTGTGAGTGAGTGAGTGTGTTTAATTTACACTCAGACATTGAATCTAATTATAAATCCAGTTTATGATTTATAATTTTACAATCCATAGAGTGGCGTGGAATATGTGGCATCACCATCCGGATCAAATAACGACCAGTGTGTGATTGAGGCCTGTGACGAACACGCAATGACATTGGCACACACAACACTGAGGCTCTTCCACCATTAAACCACTGTTCGAGTGATCTAGATTGGTGATGTGTTTAAATTGAACACAATCTCCAAACCTGTGTGGCAGTAGTATCCAATTGTCATAGAAGCATTTAATTCTTTTGATCATTTGCTGCCTTAAGTGTGTGTTACTCTGAACAATGGTTAAAACCTAGTTTGTTCTGAATACAGTTTTCTTTGAAACCAAATTATATCTCCATTATCAGTTAACAATTTGTTTACATACTCTTGATCTTATTGTATATGTAGATTTGTGTTTGCATAGATAGTATTATATTACATATTATCTATTATGTAGCATAGCATATTCAAATAATATTTGTGTACACTATTTGTGTATATGTTTTTTGCCAGAACAAATAAAGGTGTTTACTGCATATCTGTCTTTTCTCTGCTTATCTAGTGTTTGCTTCCAAATATAAACCTCCTACTGATTTAGGGATTTAAATTGTCTCACCTCGACATTCTTCATGTTGTAGGAGCTGTCTGGATTGAGTTGACAGTAAAGGGGGCTTTTAATTACAAATTGTTTATTTATATAGCATCAAATCAACCTACACAATGGCTATCAAAGGAATATTTACACACAATCACATATAAAAACAAAACTCATATACAGAGATGACATAATATTGTGATACATATTAATACCTCTGAAACATAAAAGCTTTCATTTTTACTCTTAATAGTTAGTCGCAGATCTCAAATCATTGATTAAGTGTTCCTTGCCTTTGGACCCAAAACACTGAAGGCTCAGTCTGCAAAGGTCATATGCTTTGTGAAAGGACCTATGAGCATATTTTGTTCTCCGACCGCAGTTCGGATCTTGTTGGGCGTGTCACCTTGATGAGAGTACGGAGATAGTTTGGGGCTAATCCATGCATACTCCTGAAGACGAGAAACACTGAACTCTCCGTAGGTGGATATGTAGCCAGGTGTAAGGTCTTGTCGGCTTCAGTAAAGAGCGTTGGCATAATCTAGACGTAAGATTACAAGTCCCATGGTAATGCCCTTAGCTGTTCTTAGTGTCAGACTCTTCTTAATGAGTTTAAGTTTCTGTAAATTACCCATTGCTATTCCACATTTCCTGTTAATCGTGTCTTTGGGAGAAGGTCTATCGTCCAAGTTTGCACCAAGATATTTTATGCACCCACTTCTCTGAATGACTTCTCCGTTGATGTTAACTTCTGATATTTTAAATTGTTTCACTATGACATCCTTCATGTTGTAGGAACTGTCTAGAAGGAGTTGACAGTAAAGGAGGCTCTTAATGTCCATGTTTAATGAATCTGTATTCAATACAGAATTAATTATTAAAATACCTTTTATGTGATGAATGTATTAGCTTAGAGGTCATGTAGTGTTATCATCATGTTGAAAATTGTATGAAATGCATTCTTTTCCTGATGTTCTTCGAAATTGTACAAGTAAAAAAAAAATTGAACAAGTAAAACAGACGAGTAAATGTTACTGTTTTGCCGTAAAACATGCTTCTGGCGCTATTTATCAAATAGTATTTGTGGTATCAGTAGTCATTTTGACGGTCTCCGTGTCCCTCGTAGTGTACAGAAACTTCTCTTGGAACTGCCGTGTTACAAATATTGCGTCAGTTGTCCCATTCCCGGTCAAAAATCTTAGTTACATTCCGGAAGTTCCCGAATGCTGACGTCTCTTGAACACAGCTGTTAGACCGGAGAGCCCGAAGAAAAACACGTAAACAAGTGTGAGCAAAGGATTATTCCAGAACAAAACGCAATTATCTTGTTAAAATTATGTAATGAATGATGTACAACCATTTTGAGCCGGAAGGAAACTTAGAAGAGGAAGACGATTAAAAAATGGTCTAGAGAAGGCTCTGACATCAGAGTAATTGGGTTTTCTTATCGCCTTTAAATCTGCCTTCCGGTGCAGCCGTAATGGCGGCCCTCCAGTCATTTGGATTATTTCGATATATCTATGATACCAGGTATATTTCGTGATTATTATTGTGGAATGTTTGGTTCTGAGGGTGAATTGTCCTTTGAAGCTTCTTCAAATTTCTCACTCGTACTGCTGAGCGTGAGCAATTGCTTTCTTTGTAAGTTTTTCCATCTTTAGTCTCTTCTCAGTAACCTTTTCTCAACCTCTTCATTCCAACTCCATAAACGCATAAGTAGTTGTCACTGCTGTACTGCCTTGAACACGCACTTTCTTGAACTCAGTATACACATAATGACGTTCCTCGTACCAGTCAACAAGGTAATTCTCCAAATCTTTTGAAGACAATAGTGGTCTGTATTCTAAGTCAGTTGTGAGGAATGGATTTACTAAATTATTCATTACTCAAGAAACATTACATTTAATTGTGTTTGGCCTAAGATCATTCACACTCAAATACATAGAATAACAAGTACAACATTTCAGTAAATACCAGTAGATTACTAAGTACATGTTACACCAAATAATATTACTTAGTCCAGTTCAAAATTCAAATGCCCTTAATTTCCGTCATATTCCTCTCCATATCTATAACTATCTTAGACAACCACTTAATCATTATGATACCAAGTGTCAGAAACATATAGGGGCGCCTCCGTAGTCTAGCGGTAGCGTGCTGGACCACAGATCACTATCACCCGTGTTCGAATCCCGGCGTGGGCATATCTGAAGGTTGTTTCGTCTTTCACTTCGTCTCATTACCTTTGGAGGTCGCTCGGCCCATTTAGCCTACCTCGTGCACAAAAGTGGCCGTAAAACATCAATCATCATCGTCAGAAACATATAAATGTACCACCAACACAGAATTAATACCCTTTGGCCTAACTGAACAGTAACTAGCAAGGCTCCCCCACACAGCCCACATTATACAATAAATACAGCTTCACTTTACAGTCAAAATACGGACCAATACAACTCGTTTTGGGGAATATTTGGGAGTTAAACCTTATATAACACAGAATATAAAATAGGTATTGTACTAACCATAATAATAGCCATTGTCCATGAAAATTAACGGAAATATCAGCACAACATAACATGTCACCACAGAGGCTTGTCCAGAAGTAATGCCATACAGACAGGTGTGGAAAACAAATCACAAATACACACACATATGCAATGTGGCCAGTGCATACATAGAGTGTTGGCCAAAAGAAAGGAACAACTTTGTTCCAATTGTGAAAGAATATAAATATTTATATGTACAAACAAAAACAAAAAAAGATTATAATAACAGCATTTGACGTCTACAACCATGTTTGCGGATACCTTAACTTGCCTTTTGTCCAACCACATACCTCACTAGTTGCCTTCAAGAATCCTTCATTTGCTCTCCAACACTAATATACATTGGAAGTTCCTTTGTACATTTTGATCTTTCTGATACATTATAATAGATTCTCTTATACAAATATTTATATAGAAGTATGAAATAAATATGGTTATATGTTGTATTGTGTATGTAATATGCGGTCGGTCACAACATTAAGATTGTACTACAGTATCACAGGAGTACCTCCCAGTTCTGGGAATTCACTGTTTTTATGGGGCGTTTCATCCGATAGCCATAGTCATCAGTATGAATTAATATCATTGGCCTATATAATGGTCCATTTATCAGCTGACGAAATAATGTATTTTAGAAGCCCAAGAGTTTACTACGTTCTTGACTTTTAACCCGATAATACAATTTTTGGCATACATTTGCAGCCCTCAGTCGATCCTGGCATAAACTTCCATTTTATAACGTGTATTGTGATGATCATTGTAGTTGTTTGCGATTAAATCTTAAATGATTTATGGGATCATCTGTTATATTTCTGCTAAACAGCGTGTCTGGATGATCTAAGTCCGATTGTACGATGTCCAGTTATATATGCGTTGCATCAGACTTGTGGTGTACAACCTGGATACGTGCAACGTGCATCTCTGTTAAACAGGACGTAAACAAAATTAATCATCAAATCGAACAGCGAAGGAAATGTTTACTAGTTGTTAAGAACGAGGGATATTAAAGAGTCTTTGATCTTCACTTGTAGCTCAGCAATGTGTGTGGAAATGTTTGTTGACACCTGATTATCGCCATATCATATAACATATATACTAATAATAACTACTTGTCTTCTTCAACGCTGATCTACATTTCTATTAAGCCATAACCTCATCACTTATATTTACCTTATAGTTACATACAGAATTGTTTTATTTCTTATTTCAGGATTATACATTATTTCGTTCAAGGGATCGTTTGGAAAGACAGCCTCGACTACACTGATTCCTGATATATCATCTTCTGTCCTTCCCACTATTATTACACGTATATTCAGAGAAGTTGTTAAGTGAAGGGGGCAAATATTAGAATAATATCACTCAGGGACATCCGAGAAAGAAAACAACGCGTCGAGAGTGGGATAGATCAGGGATATAATTATAATTAAGGGATGTCGAGGCGAAAATAAACTGACGCATACATATGACGGGGGAAAATCGTCCAGTTTTAAAAGAAATTGAAACAAGATAGCTGACTGCTATATAATAATAATAATAATAATAATATTTTAAATAGCGCCTTATTCCACTGAAATTCTTCTAAGGCGCTTAACATTCAAATAGATCAAATACATTTCATAAATTGTAAACTGGTTTGATATTATAAATACGCCAATTTAAATAAATGGGTTTTAAGAACTTTACAAAATATGTCTACTTGCTGCGTGTTTAATGTGGTTTGGCAACTATATCGATGAATTTTTAACCCGGAGAAAATATTTATCTCGTGCAAACAGCATAATATAACTAGCTCTATTTTTCAATAAATCAAGTAAAATATGTTTTGCAATACGATAGTCTACGAACACTTTATTTTTTACTAATTCACCATCGATTGTCTTACGCAACCCTAGCTTGGATAAATCGTATTCATTCTATTGTGAACGAGACCTTTGTGCTCCAGAAACTCGCAATCCATATCATTAGAAAGTCCAGATAAAATAGCCACACTGACCTATATTATTCAACCTAACTGGTTTTTAAAACTGAATAGCATACATGAATTGACCTGTTTATGCTCAATTTTATTAACGAAAGACTCCCAATGTCATTTAATTCAACCTTTCAATTTAACCATCAAATTAAAACAAATATGCAAATAGCAAGAGAGTCAAATTTGCTTTATATTCTACGCTGTTTTTTAACTTCGTTTGCCAACTTCCAGTAAGCAAATTTCCACATAAATGAAACAATTAAGTGATCCAGTATAATTACTGGCAATTCCACTCGTGCACAGTCCAAGCGTGATATAAAAAGACGAATTTTAAACCTTCACATAATCAGGTTAAATGCACCTATGCTTGCATACATTTTTAAATTGGAATTTCAATAATACTTTTATTATTTATATGTATGGAAACTGCGAGTAAATTACTTACTTACACAAATCCCGTTACGCTGATGAAGTGTGGTCGCAACACAACATCAAAATACAATACAATACATGAAGTCGTATTGTGTATTCAGGAAAAGGTTATCTGCATGAAGTCGTATTGTGTATTCAGGAAAAGGTTATCTGCAACGGTAAATCCTAAAAGAGAATAAGGACATGGATGTGTTTCAGAAGTGGCAAAGAAAGGATATATGAATATTTAAAGACTCCTACCTTCTATTATTATCATGTAAATATATTGGTGAACGACTTTAATTGAGTTTTATTTTAACTGATGACTGAATGTTGACTAAAGAATTATTTAAAAATATTATAGGAATTTTACAGGAACTGACAGGTAGCATTTTTATTGGAGCATGTTACCTCTTTAAAATAAACGTAATAGGAGGGTAATAATAATGATGGATTGTTTAGGTCATTCACTAATTCCTTAGAGCAGCAGAACTGGATTCGGACTATTGATGCGGCTGCAGCTGCTGATAATAATAATAATAATTTAAAACATATTTGTTAATACCTGTCTATTTGTCTGTCTTTTATCAATGCAAATCAAAATGGACAACTCCATCAATGTCCCTTAATGGCGAATGATATGAACATATTGAGTGTGAACTTGATATTACGTGAGACTGCATGAGGGCAACATGTGGCTAGAATTGCTAAATAAACGAAATTTGATGGGTATCCCGCTATTAATTTAATAATAATAGTCATTATTATAATTACTATTATAGTAATAAAAATCATATTAATGCTAATGATCACAATGTATAATACTTTCCGAAAGGTACTTAAATAGAAACAATTCTTGAGTAAATCCGTCATATCTTTTAAAAATAATTTAGTTGAAACGTTTTCTTCTTTAAGATATTTAAGAATACTTTGCCATTCAATGAAGATCTAACATGACACTTAGATCTGAACTGACACTTAGCTCTGTTCTAATTATATAAATCTGGACATAGGGTACCAATTAGCCGATGGTACAACTGATATATATGCTCCATCATTAGTAGTACTAGATTACGAGCCGGTAATATCTGAATGCCCATCTGGGTGTTTAGTTATTTCCGATATTTTTTTAATGCGTTGGTGTTTCTTCACGAATTATGTGTCTTATTTATATATCTGAGGTTGTTTACGAGACTACTGCGAGTCAACATGGTGTATTTGTATCTTAATAATATACCCATTTCTGAGAGCTTCGGTGTCCACTATGAGTCTTCTATACGATCGTTATAAAGTCAAAGAAATGAACTTCCTATGTTCGTAGCAACACTGGGAAGAGCGCAAGCGGTTATAAAATGTCCTTTCTATTATAATGGCATTGATCCTTCTGTCAGATTACTCTTATACGAGTTTTTATTTAATATCTTCCAAATCATAATATCCATCTCATGTCATTATTGCTCGAGCAATACCATTGCGCAGTTTTTACTAACAGCCGATGAAACATCCCATAAATAAAGCACCACCACGTTGATTAAACCAGATTTAGGCGACATTTGCGGCAGCATGACGTGTACATCATTTGCCAACGGCCTAATGTCACTCACTCACTCACTCACTCACTCACTCACTCACTCACTCACTCACTCACTCACTCACTCACTCACTCACTCACTCACTCACTCACTCACTCACTCACTCACTCACTCACTCACTCACTCACCCACCACCACCCACCCACCCAACCACTCACTCACTCACTCACTCACTCACTCACTCACTCACTCACCAACACACTCACTCACTCACTCAAGATATAAGTACTGGATTGACTAGTAATGCTAATGAAATTCGTTGTTATTAGAATCATATGAAAAGGATATTGGCTACGAAAGAGTGTATTTAAGGGCTATTTAATATATCTGTGGCATGTTTCAATCACCAATAAAGGACTTCAGTCTATTCATCTCATTTCCTCGGGCGTAATAATCGATAGTGTGTGTTCGTCATTTCTAGTGTCGTACGTGTGTATGGTAATAGGGCCCAGGACGTGAAATCTGAGTAAAAGATATAATATAATGTTGTCATAACGCCTGCGGTAAAATAATTTAAATCATAATGTCACTTGTATGATTGGTAATATTTGACCATTGATTTGTTGGTATATGGATTTCCTCTTTTGAATGACCAGTATCATTTTCCTATATGGTCCAGCGAGGAACACACACATCTGAAGGACAATTTTCTATATCAATGTTCATCCAGACAAGGAAGAAAGCAAATTTATTATTGGTATTTTAATATTGTGTAGTGCATCGTGAAGATAATGTTTGTACATTCTATGAAATTTATGTAACCTAAATTGCATTTAAACTTGGCCTTTTAGAACCATGTGCTTTTTGTCTACTTAGTAAAACTTTCGCTGTGCGCGCTGCGATCGGCGCATTCACAGGAAATTCCCCGAGTGACGTCTCTTTATATAGTACACTCTTTGGCCTCATCGTTGACCTAAATATTTCTTTCAAGTCAATGGGTTTCGCGAGGCTGGGTACTGACGAATAGATGAAGATATCGCTATATATACGTCGTTGATCACTAGGCAAAAGTATTAGTACCGATTTCGTTGTTGTTTAACGGCAACGCCGTTGATTGGGCTAATTAGGTAACGTATAAACTAAGGTAGTTCGATGGAACAAAAGATTATTTTGTGCCGCTTTTTAATTATTAGAACACGCGACCATACAGTGGAGTGTTGCCAATTTTGGAATATATTCGCAGCAAGTAGAAGTGTTCTTCTGAATAGCAAATAGATCTACGCGGAAGTATATTTGAACACATTCTCGCACAACCGTAAATAATTCAATAGTTTAGGTAAGTCGTTTGTATGTGTACGCGTACGTTCACGTGTCTGTCAATTTATTTTGTTTGGGCGTGCATCCGTCCGTGTGTGTGTATGTGTGTGTGTGTTTTATTAGCCGTATGTAATAAGGCACAGATAATCTTGAAGCGTGAATTCAAACTCCGGACGATTCTTCAGGGGAATGAATTCAGAGTAGCGACTTTTCATGCTGAAACATGTGTATTGTCTCACCAGTTTATAGACTATATGTGTGCACGTATATATATATATATATATATATATATATAAATTCCAATTAAAATATTGTATTTATTTTTAATAATTTTATTTCATAGACAGCAACCTCCGCTCTAACAATAACAATGGCCATAGATAGAAGGACGAATTATAGACCGTCTATATATGTCTTACTGCTGATGATGGTCGCCGCATTAATCGGAATACCTGGATATTACATAAGAAATGTCAACATTTTCTCACCATCACCTCAGCAGA
This sequence comes from Paralvinella palmiformis, assembly GCA_025642065.1. Lineage (NCBI taxonomy): Eukaryota > Metazoa > Annelida > Polychaeta > Terebellida > Alvinellidae > Paralvinella > Paralvinella palmiformis. The sequence goes on along the minus strand of JAODUP010000141.1, from coordinate 656,649 downwards.
TTGGTGACGTTCTGTCAGCGATTAACATATATAATCTATCAAAAGACATCGATATTCCAAGTAACAAGACACATGATGATGATGGTACAAATGGAACAAAAGTAATAATGTTCTGGACAACTTGGTACGGATCCAAAATGTGGTTCAACTTGCCCAAGTCTGCTCTGGGTCGTTCTTTGTTCCAAAGAAAATACTGCAAACATACGAATTGTATTTTGACTAATAATCACTCGAGGCTTAAAGAAGCTGATGTGTTGCTGTTTTATTTTACCGACAGACCCAACTGGCCAACGATACGTTATCCTCAACAATATTATGGACATTTTATTCATGAGGCACCGGGCGGAAGATCCAGGACATTTCTGGATAATTACGAAGGCAAAATTAATTTAACCATCAACTTCAGACACGATGCCGACGTTTACGTTCCATACAATACATTCTTTCGGCGTCTAACTTCCATACCATACAAGCCTCGTGTTCCTCTGGCAATGAAAACAAAGATGGCAGTATGGCCAGTCAGCCATTGTAAGACATCATCACGAAGAGAAGATTACGTAAAAGAATTGTCAAAATACATCGACGTGGATATCGTTGGTGCATGTGGACCATATAAGTGTAAAAGATCGAAAAGCCACGAATGTAGAATTCAGTGGGAGAAGACGTATAAGTTTTATTTGTCATTTGAAAATAACATTTGCGACGATTATATAACGGAGAAGTTATTAAAGACATTGGAGTATGAGATCATTCCAATTGTACTTGGTGGTGGCAATTATACGAATGACGCACCGCCTCATTCCCTCATCAACGTACTGGACTTTAGCTCACCGAAATCCCTAGCGGACTATCTGATCGAATTAGGCAAGAATGAGACGAGGTACTATGACTATTTCAAGTGGAAGTCTGACTACGAAATGGCCAATATCGATTCGGTTATGATGTGTCGGTAAGTAGCAGTACCACTCTACTTGTCTAGATGTCCCCCGAGTTAATCAAATTATGGCTAACACAGTTTAAGTGGCTCTTCTTGTGAACATTTAGGAATCAGTTACTTCATATACTTTGACGTGTAATCTTTTAGTGTTCAGGGCTTTCTGCAAGTTGTAAATTAAAAACCAATATGTAATATTTAAAGAAAGCGTATTTTACGAATAACAGTCGATGTGATAATAATAATAATAATAATAATAAACACATTTTTATTCATCCAAATGTTATATCTTTACATATTGATGCCCCTTTGTCACATGATGAAACTGTTTTTTTTTTTATAAACTTCTGGTAGACTCTCTGTTTCACAACACTTTGGTTAACGCGTGTTCATTTTTTAAATAAAATGATTGTAAATAATGTACCAAATTATAAAAACCTCATTTTATTTTATTACTTTAACTAAACTGAAATATATGTTAACGAATTCACCACCTAAACAGGTTATGCGATGGCTTGCATGAAGGCAGGTTTCCACATCGTCCTGCCAGTAGACATTACGCTGATTACTGGTTTGGACTTCACGGCGAAAGATGTGATAACGGGCTGATGTCGAGGTTGAAGAAACGTTTTTAAATTAGTCGTTAGTTTTGAATATTTTTGTTACTAGTCATATTCTTATCTACTGATCACGCTGTAAGAAAACAAATACATTCAAATGATATATAAAGACTAGGGGTGACGAGAGAATAACAACAGTAGAAAATAAAAACAGCACATTCACAAATACCTGTTTGTGTAATTCTGAAATCCTATTGAATTCCTAATTTTCCAGTGACTAACTGCTAAACTTTTGAAACAAGCTTTTGTAATTTTGATTCGTTTTCATACGAACATGTGTATACTAGTGAATGATTATTTAAACTTATCGGAATGTGACAGCAAAATCATTGCATTATATTGATTTTATTATTAACCGCATATTTGTATATTTGTGGCGGTGTTGTTGTTGTTGTTGTGTGTGTGTGTGTGTGTGTAATTAGCATAAGCTTTTATAGTCATTGTCATCAAGGATCAGTTGGTAGAGGAGACCGGAGGAAATCTAAAGCGGATAATTCCGAAATCTCAGAGAAATTATTTGATGGAAAACTTCTAGTGCGTGACCTTACGGGTTAAACATATGTGTATGTACGAGAAACTGACGCCGACAGCCGTCGTCATGGCAACCGCGTGTCGCCCTGCCAACAACTCAGCATTCAGTGCCATTTATATTGAATAAAGAGAAAGTAAATTTAATATTTGTATTTCGAGTGTCAGATATCAGCTGATTATAGTAAAAATCCACTTATCCCCGCCTTTACGACGGCCGTATAAATATAAGTTGAAAGCTCGTGGGTTCGAGCCCCAAATTGGGCGAATGTTTTAGGTTGTGCTACCAGTTAGACCATGGAGGCACCCCACAAAAATATATGTGCAATGTAACAGAACAAACGCCGCAACAAACCGTTTAAACAAATTCTCTTCACTCAACTATTATTATACTGCGTTATTCCATTAGCACTTCACAAATTTAATATACATCTCCAATTAACTTTCTTAAGGTGTCCCCGGCCCATTTAACCTACCTTGTGCACAAAAGTGGCCGTAAAATATCGATCATCATCATCATCTTAAGATGTGCACGAATATGAACATTTCTGCCAAGTATATACTCCATTAAGATCATCTAATTTTCATGAAGCACGAAAACTCATTACAAATATTAGTGAAACCTATCTGATTAAACTGATAGTAAGGCACCGACCCTGACAGGTAAATAAAGCCAGGAAGCCACTCAAAAAGTCCCCCCCCCCATAGGTACGACTATAAACAGGTGCGTATATGACGCACAAACTGAGGCGTCTGCGCGCATACACACACCACTGGCATATTTCGCAATGTTGTAATTTCACGCTTGACACAAGTGTATAACTCATTCACCTGAACGAAAACTAGACCGAACACGGCCGCCGATTTGATCGCAAACAGGTCCCAACTTCTGGTCGAGGAAATAGGAACGCAGACTGAAAAAATCAGGTTTATAAACACGGTGAATTATTGTTGTATCGCTGGTTGCATAAGCCGTGTGCATGGAAGTAATACAAACGGGATGTCTTTTCATCGTTAAGTATAAGGAACACATTTAAAATAGCTGTTAAAGCGGGGTTTTGGGCGGGAAATTAAGCTTACCTGTTATTATATTTAGCCTGTTCGACAACCCCCGGCCTATCGCTGACGTTTGATCCCAATTAAACTAGATATACGGACTTGAATAAAACGACTTTTACATATTTCATGGCATATAATAGGAGAGGAATAATACAGGTTGTCTGCACACACAAAATTATAATGCACACATCACAATAAATGTCAGTATTCGTAGGTTCAAAACTCGAAGCGCAGCCGCTTCAACGCTGCTTTTTTCCTTGCCAGAAGTCAGAGCTGTTTGGTCATGGCGGCCAATTCAGACGCTACTGACTGCTCGGTCTAGTTTTATTAAATATATTTTATTAAATATATCAAGGGTATAACTATTCTCAACTGGTCTTTTTCTACAATGCTTTGTTTGTATGTGACATTTCGTAAATGTTCATGTATCTCTTAGTATCTATTTAAAATATGCCGTGCATTAAAGCATAAAAATACATCGCAATGCTTGTAGGTGCGTTTTCATGCTGTATAAAACATATACTCAAGCATAGAAACACTCACGCTTACAATATGTAGCCTCAACGCCCGTCGGCTATTACATTAGTTGTGGAACATTATAAATGTATTATAAACGTATTATAAATATGTTTCACCGAAAGATGGCGTGACATCAAGAATATCATTAATCGTGATACTTGATCAATCATCCTACATTAATAATAATAAATAATAATAAATTATTAATATCTTATAACGTATTAATTACAACATAGAGTCATTCTATGGCATATTATCAAGAGCGTTGTGATTGATACATGTCATTTATACTTATGATAGCATTATTTTCATTAACATTAATGCTAATAATAATAATAATGATAATAATAATAACAATATTTAACAAACTATTAATATAACGTATGGTCATATCTTGGGAATATACCTTCCAGGTCCCTCGGCCCATTTAACCTACCATGAGCACAAAAGTGACCGTAAAACATCAATCATCATCATCATCATCATTATCATCGTATCTTAGCTATATCATTTTATAAAACTAACATAATACGATTCTTCTCAGACGTGATTTTCTCCCCAATTTATAAATTTAACTTTAAATCATTAGAACTGACATCATTGGGTCAATGAAAATGTTGATAATTAGAGAATTAACTAAATCGTATAATTACTCTCGTATTTGTTACGCCAGGTGGCGATAAGGATTTTATATAGCAGCTAAATGTGTTGGTGTATTAATGCGTTAACACGCGCCTACGACCCGCAGAGAAACGTCTTACATTCTGGGTATCTTCAAAGCTGTAAATGGCAAAGTAAATATGGTTAGGTTTCATTTCGGTCACATTGACTTTGATAGCCTGTACCAAATATTTAAGACATACTGGATGCCACTGCAGTATGATACATGATATTAAACACATGATGCATATTAACAATTATTTCCTAAATATGTACATATTTAATCCTACGGAATTACATTGGATCTTAAATACACTATGTGTATAATTGTTGTATAACTCTGTGAATAATTGTTGAACATGCACATATTAGGTGTAAATGTACAATGTTGTATATTTAATATCGGTTTGATCTTTCAATTGTGTTTTTATTTTATTTTGTAATAGTTTATTCTGATGTATATGAAATAAATAATGCTTCAATCCATCGAATTATCTCATTGCAATAACTATATCTACACAGGAGAGCTAAAACAATCGAATTACACCAATGCAGAAATGACATGTACTCGGTGTGTTGTAATTGTTTATAAAGGTGTTTGTTTAAAGTTCAGTTAATTCCCTACACAGAAAGATCCACTGTATATAAGAAATGGTAGTTACCGATTTGGTCTGGTACTGATGTAGCTTGTCTCAAAATGATAATCACATATTTGGTCTTGTACTGATGTAGCTTGTCTCAAAATGATAATCACATATTTGGTCTTGTACTGATGTAGCTTGTCTCAAAATGATAATCACATATTTGGTCTTGTACTGATGTAGCTTATCTCAAAATGATAATCGCATATTTGGTCTTGTACTGATGAACGTTTGACTCAAAATGATAATCACATATTTGGTCTTGTACGGATGAACGTTTGTCTCAAAATGATAATCGCATGTTTGGTCTTGTACTGATGTAGCTTGTCTCAAAATGATAATCACATATTTGGTCTTGTACTGATGTAGCTTGTCTCAAAATGATAATCACATATTTGGTCTTGTACTGATGAACGTTTGTCCCGAAAAGATTGCAGACTATGCTGACATACCACTAGAACCCTCGTTTTTATTCTTTTTGATTTGCTGGTCATCTGAGAAGTTGTGTTCTATTAAAAAGGATGGTCTGTTGCAAATTTAATGAAGAATTTATTTGTCTTATGATTAAAAAGGCTAAAAAACCTACATTTTATCCAATATAATAGCATTTTCTAATTTAGCAAATGATTACAATGCAAACTTTTATAAATAATCATGGCGGACAGTTAAAGTGATGATATGTTTTAAGGTTTGACCGAAATTGATGCAGTTAGAGCACAAAAAGAGTATGAGATATGGAACATGAAGATAATTTATCAGACTGATTTAATCTCAGACCAGTAATTATCCTAGATACCGAGAAGAAAGATAACGATTTTTTCTTTCACCTATTTAATCCCGAACGGTTCGATTTGATTGCAAATGAAACCAACAAATATGTCTAGTCAAACTTGCCCGATCCAAAATAGTGTAACACAACTGCTTCTGAAATGTGATCCTATATTGCTCTTCAGACACCGATGAGAATTATTCCGTTTCACAATCAGGACATGTATTGCTTAAAAGATAACTTTTTTTCTAGTCTGCAGGGATCAGAGAATTGGTTACAGGGAACAACCTAGACAAACTAAACCAATATTACCATGTATCTGATGTCATCCAGAAACCAGTCCGTACCCATCCTGATCACAACAAACTTGCCCATGTCCGGTTATGTATTGAACGGATAAGCCAGAACGTGTACTCACAGTATAATCCATATTGTAAAACATCAATTGATGAGGCCATGATTGCTTTCAGTCGACGACGTGCCTACAAACAGCGTTTTCCATTGAATCCTACAAAATGGGAGATAAAAATGTGGATACTCGCTGATTCCAACAATTATTATGTAAATGGCTTCCGAATTTATACATCGGAAGTTCCTAATCAACCTGAGAAAGGAATTGGAGAAAGAGCTGTGAAGGACCTCATGAGGGATATATGGGGACAACATTACCATGTCTGTTTTTACCGTTTCTTCCCATCCTTCACACTCTTTGAAGTACTCTTTACAGAATGGCACCTATATGCTTGGAGCACAATACAATAGTATAGACGAGGCTTGCAAATAGCTATCACCTCAGCAAAATTGAAAGAACAAGTTGACTTAATACAGAAACAAAAGGACAACCTGATGGCAATAGCCTGACATGATAAGAGGAATGTGATGTTGCTGAGAACCAATGCCAGTCACAATCACTTGACAGTTGTCCAGCAAAAACGAAAGACCTTGGAACAGTAAAGATCTTGGGCAGCAGAAACTACACCGAGCATATGAATGGTGTGGGCTGTGCAGACCAGTTGAGAACCAGCTATTACACTGGAAGGACGTAACATAAATGGTGGAAGTATTTCGTTTATTTTATTGTCGATTTGGCTATAAGTTCATCATTTGTGCTGATGGAATTGTCACCAAAAGACACATTCTGTCCATAACAAAAGGCAACAACAAAGAATGAACTCGGCTGGGTTTCAGAATAAATCTAGCCCGTCAACTAATCAGTGACAGCTAACATAAAAGAAAAATGGCACTGGAAGAAGATTTCCAGGCACTGGCCTGTAGACTTGGGGAAAAAGAGAACATATAGACAATGTCCCAAAAGAAATATAAGAATGAACCGAAAGCTGGATATGAATAGTGCAAGGTGAACTTCTGCATCAACCTTTTTCCAGTCATAATATCTTGAATACTTCCCTCAATTTATTTGAACAAACTTCATAATGTATTTGTGTTGATGCTTACAGAATATAAATGTTTTTTTGCTCCTATTTTATGACATTAATTTGTTTTGGATTTAATAAACTGTAATTATAATCCTGAAAATTCATTTTGGAACCTTCCCTGAAAGTTGTATGCATTTAACTTCCGTATTTTGTTTCCCTGTAGATGGCGGGGATAGATCGTATTATTAACCACTCAGTATAAACCCTATAATGCTATGACAATGGAGAATCCACTTAAATAGATAACAACATTAATGATATATGTGTAAATTCTGACAAAAGTTTTACATTTTATTAATGTTCATCACTCTTTTACTTAATATTTATGTTAGCTAATTCTGTGTGCAACATTATCGTCGCACTTAATTTCGTGACAAACTATTAGGTTTTAATAAAATTTAAAATATAGTACAAGCTGGTATGATTTAATATTAAATAGTAAAATCTGAATTGGTTTTAGATGTTTCTTAATAATTACCTTATTCAGAAGTAGTTATCCATCCATCCATCCATCCATCCATCCATCCATCCATCCACATCTCTCTATCTTCTTCTGTCTGTCTGTCTGTCTGTCTGTCTGTCTGTCTGTCTGTCTGTCTGTCTGTCTGTCTGTCTCTGTCTGTCTTCTTCTTCTGTCTGTCTGTCTGTCTGTCTATCTATCTACCTATCTATCACAGATATAAGTCACATATTTAAAATCATATCAGATATTAACATATATTAAAATAAACAAACAATATTTACTTGTTTAGTGTTAGTGTTTGACCTTGACCTCAGTGTATTATTGATAATAACTGATCTGATAGGATCTTAGCTAGCTCTCTGTCTGCTCATATTTTATCCCGACAGTGATCTTCCGGGGATACACATTTCAATACTTTCCTAATGGGCTGAGACTTGGCCTATCAGCCTTGACTGATTAAAAAAGATTGATTCTTTCAAACATACTGCCTCTATGGCCTCATGGATAAGAGGATGGGACTCCTCATCGCACGTTTGGAGGTTCGAATCCCAGCCATGCCACCAAGGTAGGAGGAGAATTTCATCATGTCAAGTCAAACAACTGGTTAGGTTTCTCTCTCCACCGAGTATGACATATAAATATTGTTAAACAAAATTCCCAGATAAGGCAGAGGATGGAATATCATGTATATGCAATTTATTCAATATCTTGTATATTGAATTTATTAAACTCTTGCACAGGTACCTTTCTATTAACACAGTGCTTCGATAGTGCAATGTTTAGAGTACTGCACTATAAATATATAGGTTTAGGGGTTGCATCCCCCTCATTCCTGTATTTGTGGGATTTGTTTCCCTGGGAAGTCGTCTCTCGAACTCATCCTAGGCGATTGACATGTGCAATGGTTAAAGATCAGTACTGTTTCTCTAGCATGTAGCATCTCTAACATCGTCAGATTACCTTGGTGGATTGTTTGGTACGTTTTGTCTGTCGTGTACACAGACGTGGTCATGTAATAAGTACGGAACTGGCTAGTGAATCAAATATCCGAAGTTAGATGAAAACGCCTATCTGTATCATTATATGGAGCCATTAGATACTGTAATTAAAAATATTTTGTTTTTAATTTCGCGAAACCCCACCTATTAGCCAATTCTCGGAGCTTTATATTCGCGTATGTCATTGCCGCAAATCTGTCATCTGTGGCGATTTTACCTGTCTTTACCTGTTCTGTGAACCGTGGACAATAACCGTGAAAATAACTAGGCGGCTTTTGTACACTCAATGTGTGTATGCGAGTTGTTAGTGGAGCCTTGGTGCTGCGTACGAATCGAACTTATAGTAGTGGGGCGACTGCCTAAGAAAACATTTCACAAACACAGATGCGACCATTCGTGTGCACTGAAAGAAAAGAAAAAAAACTATTTTTTACTGCCTTTGTTACGGTATCAAAGCTATCAGATTTCACCCTCATCCGTGAATATAAATAAGTCACTCTTTCAGTTAATTTCTAGTCATAACGTTCAGTCACCTATTTTGGGCCACTCAGTAGAGATGAGTAGTAAATTATCACTCTTCCATCTCTCTCGTCATTTTCCTGGATGACAGAGTTTTGAAGTAGAATTCTCGTGCAAAATTATTGCCCTTCAATTACTGCTTTTAGGTGGATGGATGCATGGATGTTTTGGGGACATGAATTCAAACCTCGACCGGACATTCTTTTAACATATAATGCATTTGTTTCTGTTGGAATGAGTGTAATTGATAAGTCAACACACTGGGCCTGAATGTGAATATTTCCCTCTTCTTATCCCATAACGTCATTTAAAATAAAGTGATATTTGTCGGTACACGGGAGCCCCGTGGATGCATTGGACTCTCCCATATATGGCCTATACAAAAATGTGTCGCCCCTCGGAGGAACACCTACTAGACTAGTTTAACAGTTTAGTAGTGTCTACAACACACAGCCATGAGAAGGTTTAAGTTGGCCCAAATATATAATCTTTTGTGCGGATACGTGAAATTTTACTTTATTCACGAATGCGTGGACATACATTTGCTCAATTATATACGGCACAATACACCATTTTATGCGCTCAACAAAGACAATATAGAACAATACCTAACACAGGTTAAACAAGGCCACGGCGAGTGTTTGGCGTTTATGTTTGTCAAACATGACGTCACATTCCGAAGTTTTCCGATGATTCTCGATTAAAACTGTGGGGTGTGAGTTGCTAGCAAAGCAATTTGGGAAACCATTTCCTGTGACCTTTAATTAACATCCCTGTTAACTGTCCCGTCATTTGGCCAATAAGTAGTGAATTAATGTTGAAATAAAAATACAATATGGATGGAATGATGTGACAAGACATGTGAGAGTTGATTCTATAAAATAATCGACTGAGCGTAGGCTTTTCTTTTTCGACTGTGTGTGTATGTATGTATGTGTGCGTGTGTGTGTGTGTGTGTGTGCACCCGCACGCGTGTATGTGAAAAAATTAGATCATGAACAATACTAAAGTCTGGAAATAAAGTCACTGCAACATCGATCAAGGGTTTCCTAGATTGGTCCCACGAAGTGTGGGTTTGTCCAAGTGTATTATTTGTTCTACAGCAAATTTACCTCAACGTTTATCTTCGGAGATGTTTGTTGAGATCTTCAAGAAGGCTGATGGTAGTCCCACAACATGAATCTATTGTGCATAGTCTCTATTCATGCCATACTTCAATTATCGAACAGAAGGCTAACGAACCTCAATAGAAGGCATATCGTGACTTATCCCTTCCCTTATATATTATATCAAGTATAGCCATATAAAAATATCTAGAAGTGAGCATATTGCAGTATATGAATATATATATATATATATATATATATATATATATATATATATATATAATTTTAAATAAAATTGACAAAACTGTTCTTTGGCCTTCATACCAAATTATATACGTTTATTTACAATAAGCATAATACAACACAATTTGAAACTTGATAACACCTAAAAGTGTCAGAGTTACTACTTTTTAGTATCGGTGACAAATAGTACCATATTGCATGATAATCCATGTACTGGCAACAAAGACACGGAGCAGTATGCAAGTGATCAGCAAATTCTGACTAGGCTTACTGTTCTATGGCCCATATTGGATGATTTAATAAAGCAATAAATTACATCATCTGCCGTCATGAATAAAGGTGAAATCTATGCTTATATATATATATATATATATATATATATATATATATATATATATATATATATATATATATATATATATATATGTAAACAAACACACACATATAAACACATATATACACGCACACATACACACACACCTTTTATATATATATATATATATATATATATATATATATATATATATATATATATGGTCCCTCTCAGTCTAATATATTTTGTGTAATATTTTTTCAGTGAGTCATTGCCTATTAGTCGTTGTTATCCATGCCTGACAGGTTTAATAAAATATAAGGTTGCCCATTCGTACAATGAGGAGATAAACCATTTGTCGCTTGAGTGGATCTTGTCAGGTGAAGTTATGAAGTGGGGTACTTGACTAATCCTTTGTTTAAATACTACAGTATTTTATAGTTAAAGCTTAGTTTGTATTATAACAAGTGAATCGAATTTAGGAATTTAGAATTTATTTAATTAATTAAGCAAATCACTAATATTTTCACTTTTACTATAATCATAAACGTATTTTTCTATATTTTGATAATAATATTCTACAACAAAATAAACTGCGCAAAGTAATCATTTTATTGAAGGAAAGGACATTTTGCGTCATACTAAAAAAGCTAAGAGTGTTATAAGTGACTATCAAGTTCAATAATAGGATTCGAGAAACCTTAACATGGAATTTACGTCATAATAAAATCTCATGAAAATGGCGAACGACGGTATATTACTTTTTCAAATTAATACATGTAGTTAATAAAAATAATAATAATATGTGATACAGCGCCCTATTCAACTACTGATTTTTTATATGGATAAGTGCACCGGTCGCCACATGACGACATTGCAGCACACGGAGCCTCGAACCCGCGACCGTTCGGCTACGAGTCGTACGCTCTAACTAACTGCGCTATCACGGTTGGCGCAAAGTTTTTTAATCTAAGAGTATATATTTTGTTTGGATATTTACATTTATGGCCATCAATGTCACGGGTACAATCTTTTATTTTGGTCGCATAACGACGATAGGCTTGGTTGAAACAGCTAGCGGGAGTGTGAACAATATTCTGGCAAAGCTCTTTATTTTGGAGAGGGTGATGTTGAAGAGAGGGAATGGTGATAATAGGCATCCGATAGTTTTCGATTCGCTACAAGGGATCCAGGTTTTTGACATGGTGCACCGCGAAAGTAAATACCAGCGAAGTCTCAAGACATATATCTACAATAACCATCCGGTTGTAGAACACACTATATCAATACAATGTATAAGTCAAGACAATGGTCGTAACAACTATAATCGTGCCAATGACGATGCCAGCGATGCCGAGTCCATATGCCACGGACTTCTTCGCCTGTGAGCGCTCGAACTGTTTCGTCGAGTGGTCAACATAAGAGAGGATGGCCATCACGGTGGCGACGGAGCCAAGTAGGAAACAGCACAGCGTCGATACCATGGCGGTAATTAGACTGCCCCAGCTCCAAGGTACTGAGTCACGCTCGATGTTAAACTGTGTCATAGGCGAACCTTGCTGGATTATGATCTGTAAGGGCAACAAAAATTAGGGGAAGATCTTTATATTTGTGGAGTGTCAATGTTGGCAGCATCTAATCATGTTAGAATAACCATTGCAAAGACCGGACCAAGCAAAGACTTGTATGGTAAAACCGTATGCCAACCTTCTGCATGTTAAAGACCATGTACAATTTCGGTTTCATTCTTGCATACATTCTGGTAATAGATTTAGATGTATTCCATGAAAAAATCAAATATTGCATGATGAGTTTGTATCTGATTCAGAGTTGCTCTTCAATGATATGTAATCTTTGTTGTTCACGTTGCAATATTTACTATCCTTTTACTATACATGGTAAGCTAAATTGGTCGAGCGACCTCCGAAGGTAATGAAGCGAAGTAAAAAATGAAACACCCTCCAGATATTCCCACGCCGAAGTTCGAACTCAGATGGTAGTGATTTGTGGTTCAACGCGCTACCAACTAGACCAGATATATATGTGTATGTGTATCTCGAGATGTCTAGATATGCACAGACCTATACAAGTGTCTGAACTACTTAACCGTCTGTGGGAATCAGCTAATCTGCTGATCGTTCGTGTCAAATATATCACGCTCACGTCGTTTTAAAGTGGATAGAGGATTAAGTATTTATATATTTACCTGTGGATTTGAGTTCGAAGGTTGGTTTGACGGAGGCAAATCGCCAAAATCCGACCCTAGACCTTGATCTACATGATGTTGACTGGTTTTGTTCAGTTGAGCCATAATGGTGACAACCAGTGTGACACTGTAAATGATGTGACATAATAATGATTAGAGGTATCTCATTGAGAAAAGTATCAGTTTTCTTTTAGCACACACACACACACACACACACACACACACACACACACACACACACACACACACACACACACACACACACACACACACACACACACACACACACAGTTAGAGAGCGCGCTCCGATACTGCGGTCGTTTAAATATTGCGCTCTAAACCTCAACGTACTGGGTTTGAATCCAACTCATATCTGTTTTTCTGGGATGTGTGACCGTCGCCGAAGCTAAACAAATCTCAAATGAATGATAACAACCGTCATTACATACACACATTCGTACAATATCATCATTGTGGTGTTATCTGTTGATTTTCAGCTATTCATTCGCTTTCAGACAACATCTAGCCATTCGAAAATAAACAATTATGCATTAATACACATGCACACACTAAAAGAAAACCGCATATAGGTAATTTAATAGGATATTAACCCAAACTCCAGAAAGTACTCCCGTTATGATGTAAAAATTCCCATTCCAGCCACCAGAACAATAACAACAACAACAACAACAACAATATGATCAACAGCAACAACAACATTAATACAAGGGAAAGAAATAACAAATATAAGAGAACTAATCTGATATTGCGCAACAATCTGTTTCCGTTAATTACTTACTTAATAAGACTAGATACCTCTTCTGTATCTTTAGAAACACGATTACCTATCTGTCTGAAATCTGGTGTCGAAGTTATTTTATGGCGTAATAACCCGAGATCAACTGAACTACGCCGTTAGTCAAATGGCGTCTGGTATTTCGAGAGTTTTGTCAACAAGACGTGTCTCCTGGCTGAATAGAAATACGTTTAATATAAAATAAATACTTAAAATATACAGAGCTAGTAGGCCAGTTGACTGATTTCTGACACACACACGCACACACACATACACAGAGAGGGGGGGGGGGGTGTGCAAGGTGACATACTTTTCCGTTAAATCTAGGTGACTCACTCGTATTAGATGTGCACGCACGAACTCACCTACACATTGATGTTAGCACACACGAATAAACAGATATGTGGTATAGTAGGAGGTTAGCCTAGACTGTAATAAAGAAATAACTATTATCATAATGTAATATGTAAAATAACGTGTACATTTACAACAAGAATAAGAAAGTTTATTTATATTCGAGTATAAGAATAAATAACACGAAATCAATATTTGAAATGAAATAATTATGTAGTTATGAAAAAGATGATGGACAATTACAAATGATCATATAATTAATTATCAGCAAAATAACGAATAAACATTATATCATCTTAATAGATAAAAAACCAAACCCGCATTAAGACTCGTATATTGAAAATACAATGTTTAGCAAGCATACTATGTAGGGAAAAAAGCTCGGATTAAAACATATTTCTTAACTATGTTCATATAATAAAAAGGTGTATTGTATTAATACGTATTCATATTGGCTTCTGAAAGAAAACTCTAATCTGAATGGGGAAGAAGAAGGCGATAAAACGTGTATACAAATGTGTTTTTATGCATATTTAGTTTTACAGGATACACAGAATACACATTTACATTCAATGTTATATCAAAAGTTCGCATTTTGCTTGAATCCGGAGAGAGCCTGAGTTATTTCTAGCTCTTCAGAAAGTTCTATAATAAATGGAAATTATTTTACGTGGATGGCTAATTTAAATGAATCGACCCATATGGCCTGTAATTTAAAGCTTCACCTCCAGAACTAATCCTAAACCAATTTAGAATTTACAGTATAGGACATATTCGGTAAACAAAACCCTTCCAGTTGCCTGGTTAGATGGAGAATGTCCTACTACTATAACGCCACGGACGGGATTCGAACCTCCGACCTCCTGTACCATATACCATTAAACCGAGGTAGTATTTTAGGCATAAAACATCACGATTTATGGTAGTACCGTCCATTAAGCCGACCCAAATATCTGATCTTTTTCCTGCAGTATTTCCAGGTGACGTTTTGAACGCAGGAAACAGTTAATGTGCTTTGTATGCTGTCAATAGATCAAGGCTAATTATATAACGATCGTTTACACAAACTGTTAATGCATACGTAGGACCTCAAACTTAAATTAACGGCGTGATTAAACATTAAACGCATATGAAGTCAGTGACTTAGTCTTAGACATACCGAGCCTTTGATGGTACGTTTTGGTCACTAACGCGGCAGTAACCGAGACAATGCGGTCAGTTAGTAATATCTCTCTATTGGAAATAAATTAATTGATCAGTAATTATGCCGTTATTAGAATAAATATGCTCAGAAAATATAGATCGAGGTATATGAGGGCACGCTAATGTCTATGCCGGCAAACGAATGAGATACGACGCCCTTGGGTACGGAATGTCTTGGCTACGAGTGGTCTTGTTACTGACGCTGCCTTCGAAAGTCGTGAAATGCGCTACTGAGTCCAGCAACCATTGACCTAAAAGAAAGCAGTCAGTGGTGTTTGAATGGGTCGCCATGACCAAACAGCGCTGACTTCCGGTAGAGGCAAAAAGCAACGTTGAAGCGGCTACGCTTCGAGTTTTGAACCTATGAATACGGACATTTATTGTGATGCGTGCATTATAATTTTGTATGTGCGGACAATCTGTATCATTCCTGTCCTATTATATGCCATGGAATATGTAAATGTCGTTTTATGTAAGTCCATATATCTGGTTTAGTTGGCATCAAACGCCAGAGATAGGCCGGGGGTTGTCGAACAGGCTAAATATAGTTATAGTTAAGCTTAATTTCCCGCCAAAAAATGCCGCTTTAACAGCTAGAGATCTGGGGTATTTTGGTACTTATACCAGCTATTTGTTTTAGTATATGGGCTCTTAAGTAGTCAAATCAGATAGTGACGGGCTGTCCAGTGTCGGTCTAGTCTTCCCTTGAATCCATTTAGAGATGGAGCTGTCACATTTTCTTCAGGTAGGCTGTTCCAATTCTCTATGACTCACTAACCATATAACTTAGTACGAGACACTGGCACCTGCAATAGTATCTGATTGGCTAACCTGAGTTTTCGGGATGACTTTCTAATCGAAACCAGTTCACACAGGTATTCTGGCGCCATATCATTAATAGATTTATAAGTTATTAATAGAATCTTGAAATGGATACGCTGTCTAACAGGTAGCCAAAGTAGTTTTTGAAGAATTCGGGTGATATGATCATATTTTCTAGTATTTGTTACAATGCGAGCTGCACTATTTTGAATTCGCTGATGGTGATTAATGTTATAATCAGATATGCCATATAACAGGGAGTTACAATAGTCTATACGAGATGTAACAACGGCATGGACTACAGTTACAAGTACTTGTTGTGTAAAGAATGCTTTTAAACAGTGGATGTTCTTAGGATGGTAGTAGGCAGCCGGCATACTGATGTGACATGTTCATGCATGTTAATACACTGGTAAAAATTAACCCCTAGATTTTTTACTGACACATTAGAGGTAATCGAAGATGCACCCATCTGTAATGCTGGTGTCTTAGGGATTTAACACAATGTGGTGATGCCAAATATAAAATATTTGTTTTATTATCATTTAGTTTTAGAAGATTTTGAGTCATCCATAACCGAATATCAGCAATACAATGTTCTAAATTCTTCAAGGAAGAGGAGAAATTTAACTCACTGTCAAGATCCAGTGATATATACAGCTGTGTGTCATCAGCATACAAGTGACATTTAACCCCATATCGCTGCGCAATGATCCCAAGAGGACGGGTATCAATTGTGAAAACCAGAGGACCAAGAACTGAACCCTGTGATATACCAGATAACAACACCTGAATGTCAGATAAAATACCATGAAGAGACACTCGCTGGGAGCATTGTTCCAGATAGGATTTAAACCATTCAAGTACTTTACCTAAGAGATCAAACATGGTTTTTAACCTAGAGAAAAGTACATTATGGTCAACCGTATCAAATGCAGCAGACAGGTCCAGAAGATCAAATAGTACTGGCTTATCTTGATCAATTGACATCATAATATAATTATTCACCCGAACCAAGGCTGTTTCAGTGCTGTGACCACTTTTATAGGCAGACTGTAGTGATTCATTAAGGTTATTATTGATTACATATTTGTTTAGATGGAAAGCAACTGCCCTTTCTATAACTTTAGATAAAAATGTAAGATTTGAAACAGGTCTGTAATTGTTTAGAATATTATAATCCATAGTGTGGTTTTTATTAATGGTTTTACCAGGGCTGCTTCCATGAATCTTGGGAAAACACCCACAGATAATGATTTATTAACTATATTTGTAATTGGGCTTATCAGAACATCCAGAAAATCTTTCACAAGCCACGTAGGCATACAGTCAACGGCACAGAAGGCATTAGATGACTTTTTCGGCAACTGTCTGATATCAGTCTCTATAAAAGGCTCAAAGGTATCCATTATGGATATGCAAGACTCTTCTACTAATGGCTTACCATGTGAAAAGGTGCTGGACTGGAACCCACTATGTACATTTTTTTTTTGACAGAAGAAGTAATTAAACCAATGGGCCATATCTTTTCTGAGTTGATATTATTTGGAAGGACCGTTTGACTTTTATGTAATACTTTAATCACAACACCGAAAACAGTCCTTTGATTTCCCTTGGATGCTTTGATCTTTTTATTATAATATTCAGATTTAGCAGAGGCAAGGGGGTCATTCCATATCCAGGAACCTATTTTTTTAGCGTAAAGTCATACAAAATAGGTCATTCAGAATAACTTAATATTAACATGTTAAAATATACGAATGTTATCAGTATTTAAAAAATAGGTAATAGTCGGGTTAGAATGTAGCCTGCCATGTTTAACAAACTCGACCTTTATTATATGTTTCAATTATCTCCGACATCATACTCGAACGATTTTGGTGATTGGTTTGAATTGCGACTCCTTATTGACACATCCCACAAACACAGCCCTAAGGTGGACTCGAACTCTTTATTTTGGTAAGGATATTCTCCCGTGTTTTATTACACTAACATTTATTAACCTTTTTTCTTTAATTACACATAATTTCGCGAGATTATTAGTTTCATAAAATCAACTAAAGCAATAATGGCGTCGTACAAATTACCTTTGACTCATCTAATACATCGTTTGCACAACCGTGGCAGTAAAAGTACAACGGTTTATATTTTATTTATTGCATATGGGACAGCATTACTGAACGGGCCTTCTTTAACGTTTTCACTGACAAATGACACCAGCCGAACAGAAACTATAGTACACAAATAAACCATATAATTGGTGTGACAATTTTACGTATAAGACTTCCTTGTAAGTAATTATGTTACACGTTGATCTAGACAAAAAGAATATAAAATATACTGTACCAAATATTTTATGATAAAGTAGTGGGTTTACCTGTATATTATTAAGAGAACTACGTTGTTTGTCGTCCAGTTTTCTAAGCTTTCTTGCGAAGAAAGCCTCTTGTAATTTGACGTTTTTCCGATAACTATAATAGTCATATTTTGGTTTGACCTTTTTGGGACTTGCAGTAATATTTATCACTTGTCTTGGCATCTCTTACTGAATCTAGTAATATGTATTGAAAGTAAAAAAACAAAAATAAAAATATTATATAAATAGTTAATAATAGTGATATATATATATAGTGATATATATATATATATATATATATATATATATATATATATAAATATATATATATATATATATATATATACATATGTGGGATACTCCTCAAACTGTGTGGATCAGGTAAAGAGTAAAACATCTATAAAATACTATTTGACACCAAAGCTCGCTGTAAACAACACGTGTGTGTGATTCAATGGTGAGTTAGGGCATACACAAAATAACTACTTTGATATCAGAATTTAAATTCAGTAGTAATTTTCTGTGGTTCAAAAGACCTATACATAGAATATTCTGACACCTCAGATGTTAATTATTTTGGGTTCGAATAACTAACGAAATACTACTTGTGTGTGTGTGTGTGTGTGTTTGTGTTTGTACCCCCGCGCGTGTTATACAACAACAACAACAATAATAATAATAATAATAATACATCCGTACACTATACTTGTTCTAGATTTGGCCGTTTTATCCGTTCAGGATTTAGATGTAGATCTCTTTAAAGATCGTATACGAGTTGACGAACGATTGTAACTAAAAGTAAGCAGGAATGTTTCACTGAATGACGTCATTAAACGAGGTGTCCATGATTTGAATATTAATTACTTTTAAGCGCCATTCATGTTTACATTGCTTACTATGAACTACTAAGAAACTCTGTCTTAAGTGGCTTAAACATAGCATTATGATTTATCGATAGCTGTACTTGAGATAATGAACGTCTTGACTTAACGTTATCGCTTAAAGCGCGATATATTAAGTACTTGAGTGATGACTTCTTGAACCTTATTTGTGTTGATACATCGTACAAGGTAAATTCTGAGTAAACGAGAATTTATCGCTGACTAGATATATAAATCTTGAGCGATACAGTAAATAACCATTATATAGCCATAGACATTTAATTGCTACTTAACATACTTCCAAGAGTGGTATATCAAGATTCATTTTATAGTTTATTAACATAGATATTCCTGAATAAAAATAGAATTATATTTTACGACCAAATTGAGGCTATGAACAGTAGAATCACAATTGATTACAGACAACCTACATATACCTATATATATAACTCTGAGGAGTATAATGTAATTTTTATGTCACACAAATATTTGTATCCTGAATCTCTCATTATATTTTATATATATATATATATATATATATATATATATATATATATATATATATATATATACATACATACATGATGATAGATGTTTTATGGCCACATATGTGCACAAGGTAGGCTACTTGGGCCGATCGACCTCTAAAAGGTAATGAAGCGAAGTGCAAGATGAAACATCCTTCAGAAATGCCAACGCCGAGATTCAAACTTAGGTGTAGTGATCCCAAAGCACTACCAATTAGACAACGGAAACATCTATATATATATATATATATATATATATATATATATATATATATATATATATCACTCTGTATGTATAATTTAGAGTACATGCAAAAAGGCACTAGGCACAGAGCATCAACATATTTAAACATCCTTCAAGACCTACCTCCATAAATCTAAATACAAATACAACTATCCATACATTAATCTAAAAATAAGATGTTCCATACCTCCACATATTGATAGATATGTGCGTATACCTAAGCATGTGTCTGGTCTACTCATCTGCCTGTGGGAACCAGCTAATTCGCTTTTCGTACGCGACAAATATGTCACGCCCACAGGAAAGCGGCTACATGCATGTTACGCACAAAAGCGGGTGTGTGGTTCATTGGTGACTTACTATGATATTATATGATTATTTATTATTGGCGAGTATGAATATAAATGTGATTCTAGTTCACAAAGAATCTGAGTAATGGCAAGAACTTGATATTTCAACTCCAACATATAAACAATGTTGAGGGTATAGGATATCTAAATTTAGCTGGTTTTTACATCTTTACATAAATGTCTATTCTTTTTTAATTGCCCGTACTTCACATTGTGATGTTTCATATTAGGCAGATCATCTAGTTATACTTTAGCTCTTTAAAGAAAATATAGATGCTCTGTGTGTCTACAATCACCCATCTTCGTGTGAGTCCAGAAAAGAACAGATGTATCTGCTACAGAATGCCGAAATAATCACTTCAGTCAGAGTAGACGGTGAATGGGCTGCACATAGTACATAATCTGCATATCTGATAATGTTAATAATAATAATAATAATAATAATAATAATAATAACAACAACAACAACAAACTTTAATAGCACAACTTTCTGGAAAATGATCTAACCCAGTGGCATACCAAGGGCAGAAGTGTAAAATGCAAACTTCATTAACATATGGTCGGATTCAGTGAAAACATGGGAGGGAAAAGCAAGTCTGAAAAGGTTTGTTTTCAAATGATGATGAAAATAAACTATGGTATTTGATGACATGCATGTTCAGAGAGTGAGTTCAAAAGAGTATGGGAAAACAACTGAAAAGCACGAGTCCTAACATGAGTTTTAACCTCGTGAGCAGACAACAAGTGAAAACCAGATGAACCGAGCTGTCTCGGCTTGGGTGGTAGAGAAAACATTCAAAATAGATATGACGGTTCTCCAGAAGAAAGAGTTTGATAGGCAATAGTGCAGAGTTTGAATATGATGCGAGATTGAACAGGGGAAATGGTGAAGATAATTCAGAAGTGGAACAGAATGGGAAAACCGAGATGCGATGCCATAAAGAATACAATTGCTGTAATGCTATAATTAAAGAAGGGCGGAGGAAAGAAACGAGTAAGTTTACTGCTTTGTCCTGATGTACCTATAATATTGAAATCTGTTTTGTCCACATTGAGCCGAACTCTATCGTTTGTCATCCAACCAGAGATATCACTGAGACACTCTCCAAGATTTTAAAGGGAAAGATCAGTGTGTCTGCGGTTAATAAAAATATGTATACTTGGGTATCATCTGCATATAAATGATGGTCTAATTTGTGGCTGTCAATAAGAGAGCGTAGTGGTATGGTATACAGAGTAAACAACATTGGTCCAAGAACAGAGGCTTTGGGAACATCGCAAAACAAAGGCGTTGCCTTTGATAAACAGTTTCTTATTTTTATTGATTGAAACCGATTTAGTAAGAATGAGCGGATCCAGGTTAGTGCTGTTCCCGATATGCCATACCAATCATAGAGGCGACCATGAAGAACAGAGTAATCGATGGTGTCAAACGCTGCAGATCTAATAGTGTTAGTGATGTGATCCTTTCTGTGTCCATGTTTAGTAATATGTCATTGTGAACTTTAAGTAGAAATGTAGGGATAGGTTCAGGTTCACGGGACTTATTAAAGGATGATAGATGTATGTCTTATTCGTGGTTTGGTCATTAGATATAGTTGAAGTCGGTGACGAATAATAAAGCAAGACCAAAGCTAAGGCCTATCTGACCGTAAATGATTATTTTTGTGATGGCTAGAAATACATCGATACCAATAGAAACCCTTCCGTCATGACGTTCTCCCGGCGGCGTGTATTATTTCAAACTGAATTGTCGACATTTTTATAATGCGCCACAATCTCTCCATTTCGGGATGATGCATTACAACTAAGCTGATATGACAGCTGAAAATATCTTCGGGATCAAAGAGAACCTACACCTGTTGGTATATATGGACGGTTATTATATAAAAGATGCAAAAAGCCTCATATACGAGATTTTTGGTCTTCGTAACACCAACGTTGAATCTAGATTGAACCGGTCTAAGGAACGTCTTCTTTGTCTAAATCACGAATTGCATCCGAATACTGGAATGGTTTTGTTGTTGTATCTGTCTTATACAATAGAGAGATGATATAAAAGATATAAAAAGGGTGGTTCCTTGGTCTCATTACTCGTTGTGCAACTTTCTCATGATATCTTCCATCCGTGTTAAGTATCGAAAATACCAATGTGGGATATTAGGGTTTCGGAAAAGGTAAAGGTAACAAAATAGTTTCCATAACTGCGAAAACAATATTCTATTATCAGTGAACACAAAACGCTTACATAAAATCGTCTAACATACAGTATATTTATTTTTAAAAGAGCACACACACACACACACACACTGTACCAATCATCACAAAAGAGACCGTTTTTCTGTTGACATCAGAAGCTGGTCTATACATTTACATTTAAGTTGTACATTCTGCTGTACACAAAAGTCATTCCCTTGTAACTGAAGCATACAAAATACATTTCAGTCGCCTTTTCCAGTTGATATTTCGCATATCGTATCCTTATGACATGAGTATTATACATACAAGCTATAAAATACAACCAATTTTGCAACTTTGTAATATCCCACCTCTTTCAACATTTAATTCAACAATTAGTTTAATCTTACTAAGCAATCAACTACATTAAAATAATAACATGTATAGCTCATGCTAATATCCTATTACCTTTACCCATGCCCCCTTTCAATCCAGGGGGGTGGAGCTTCATAAAGATTATGCCACTTTTGGCCCAACCGTTCGAGGAGTAACCCTTATTTAATTTGCAAACACATTTATAAAGATCGTTTTTAATTATTATCACTTAAATTATGAAATCTATTTCCTTTCTTTTGCGTTTGGTAGAAGCGCACTCCATAACTCAGGTCATTGGCAACACATATTTTTGTCATTAAGTGTGTATTTTGTTTTGTGGCGTTCCACAAGGCTCTGTTCTTGGACCACTACTCTTTACTCTGTATACCACACCACTAAGCTCACTTATTCACAGGTTGTGATTGGCAGGGCCGAAATGATAGACTTAAACGAGAAACCTTTTGGATTGATACCCTAGGATCATTAGAAGATATATTGGAATCGGCCGAAAAGAGTGACACCGTAGCTCTAGTAATGCCGTTTTCTAGAATAAGCAATATGACTCCACGAATAATAAATAAACATTTTAAATTACTTCAACCAAAGAGTTATTTAGAACACTACCAATATAGTATCATCACAGCTTACACTAAACATAAAAGCCTCTCGGGTTATTTAGTGTCAAGTAAGTTGAAATAAATACCTTAAAATAAATAGAACGTCTCCTGAAGCTCTGGAAAAGTTAATCACAAACACAACTTCAGTAAAGCGTCAATCGCCCGAAACACAAAAATCTCAACCCACCGTTACTATATACCACACACACATAAGTTTTCCAGTTAAGCCACGAGGCTGAGTTGTAGTTGGTCAAAGTTACGTTTGTTACAAATCCTTACAAACATGACAACGGTGGTTACTTTACTGCGCGAGCTGAACGTCTTGAGGACTTTGATTCCCAAAGTACCACCGTATCCAGTTGTAGCTGAAACTTGACAGGATGTACGATTGGGTACAAGTCTCTCCACTGGCGAAAAACGGATGATGTCAGAGTTGTTGGAGCAGTCAGTACTGGACCATACTGAGCAGTGATGCAGGGTCTACAGATCTGATTACCCATAAGGTTATGACCAGTGATGGGCATTCCGGTGCGACAAAGGCCATACCGTGTGCCTCAGCCCATGAATAGTGTCGTCAAAACAGAGACAAAGAAGTTATTTAGCGGCATCGTAGAATCAGAAAATTCATCTTACGGTTCACTTATTGTCTTCATCAAGCAGAGCGATAAATCATGGTGATTTTGCATTGACTACAGAAAATTGAATTCTAAGACTACTTTTGATGTCCGTCCTATGCCTCGAGTCTACGAGCTGATAGAAAGTGTCCGTAGTCCGTAGGGCACATTATATATCTACTTTGGACCTTTCCAAGTGCTGCTGGCAGATCAAGATGAATGAGGATGCCAAGCAAAAGTCGGCATTTGTAACACCCTTTGGGAGCCGAGGAATATTCTGATGCTTATATCGATGACATAGTCATTAGAAGCAACTCTTTCCGTGAACATTAAGACCATCTGAGAGATGATCTAGGGCGATTGAAAGCAGCAGGGCTAACTGCTAAGCCTAGTAAGTGAGTGATTGGAGCAGCCCAGTCGGATTATCTTGGATATGATATTGGCAGATTAAGCCAGAAGCTGCAAAGGTTAAAGCTGTACTAGAATTTCCACAGCCCATCACAGAGAAGGATGTCATATCGTATTTGAGACTCTGTTGTTACTATAAGAGATTTATGCCAAACTTCGTGTAGGTAGAAGAGCCTCTTACAACTCTGACTGAGGAGGTTGCGCTTATTATGGTGTTGTGGACACTCGAGTGTCAGCAATCGTTCCTGAAACTTCGTTCCTTGTTAATTTCAAGTCCAATCTTGAGAGCTCCTGATTATTCTCTGCCCTTCATAGTGCAGACCGATGCCAGTGACACTGGTCTGGGAGTAGTTCTGTCACAGTTAGTAGATGGTATTGAACACACGGTATGTTTCCTAACCAGGAAGTTACTTCCAAGAGAACGTAATTAATCTACCGTAGAGAACGACTGCCTAGCTATAGTGTGGGGTGTTCAGAAGCTAGATTCCTACTTGTTTGGCACAATGTTTACGATTCAGATAGACCACAATCCGATCCAGTGGTTAAACAGTGTAAAAGCGAAAAATCAGCTTTTACTGCGTTGGAGCCTAAATCTCCAAGAATATCGATTCGATATTGTTCATCGTAAGGGACAGTGCTAACCCCAATGCTGACGCGTGCTTAGTAAGTGTGAAATTTCGTGTAAGTGATGTTTGCATTTGTGGGTTTATATTAATAGGTATACGTGTTTTTGAATGTATATATGCGAGTTATTTTGAGCGTGTTCTCATCACTAGTAGTCATTTCTCAACCTTTCCATTGTAGGTTCTTAAGGGCAAAGTTCGCCAAGTGTAATTGATTTATTTTAACAGTGTGGTTGTTCAGGCTGATAGATTGGTAATATGCTAATGAGGCTTAGGAGACTATTGGTCACTCGGAGAAGGAAGTTAGGTAATGGCGGACCATGAGCACATTGTGTGAACTGGTATGGATTTAATAGAATAATAATATATATATATATATATATATATATATATATATATATTCAGTACCAACGACTAATTCTATGTGGACACAAACGCACACGCTTCATCACAGGATATTCCATTAATGCATCAGTGTTGCTGATTTTACTTCAGAAGCAAACAAAGTACATATCCTTTATTATTTCCACTAAGGACATTATTAGCAAATTCTATAGCCCTTTCGAAATAAGTCTTATTTAGTTACACCCTCCTACTTGCTTTTTTTCTTTCTTTCTTCCCACTCTGACAGTAATAAATATTCCTTCCCCCAAACGACGTCCATCTCTTTCAAAAGAACAGATCAGCTTAGTTATAAGAACTCCAGCACAGAATCAGACGACTCCGGTGAAACAGAATTTGGATAAAAACAAGAATGTTTGCTGCACAAATAACGTTTTGAAACATAATGCAGACGTACCAGTGCAAACATTATGATTGTGTACTTAACAATTCAAGACACTGACCGCTATGATACTACACTGTGACAGATGATACTACGATTTACACAAAATTAACACCTAATTCTCACACGTTGCCGTTCATTACTTAGTTACGGTTGTACCATCCCTTATGTAGCGTCCCTAAGTATATGCAGTTAGGTGTGGTAGGATCTAAATTAAAGCACCTGTCTACTTGATATAAATGAGCAATACTAAGAAACGCCTCCTCGAATATAAATACATCAAACAGTATACATAAGAGAACAGCAATACAGATTCCACATTATACATAGCAAAGCAACTATAAAGTGGCACTGGCTCACAACATCTAGCCATCCTTTAGGACATATAACTCTATACATAAATAAAACTATAGGACATATACATCTATACATAAATAAAACAATAGATACATCAATCTAAATATAAAATGTTTTACACCTCCACACATCTGAACATATATACGCAACCCTATGCATGAGTTTGGCTTTCCCGTGAACCTAAGAGGAAGAGCGGTTACATGTTTGGTGCCAAATATATATATATAACGCCCACAAGGAAGCGATAGGGTGTACGTTACGTACAACAAATGGAAGAGCATACAACATTCATAATTTGACACCACTTATCGCAGTTCATTTGGTTCAACGATAAGTAAACACATATCTAATATAACTACCTTAACCCCGTAGGTTACATTCAGTATAAATATGCTGTGGTTCGAAAGAAATCTAGAGATAGAACATTTCCATAACACAGGTTCTGATGTCAGCTTCATTTTGAATTGGAATAGCTAAAGTGAAGCTATCAATATCAACCGTACGGAGAGATATCCGACAGATCAAGGGTTCCAAGGTGTTGTGTTAACAGGCTGAAAGGTTAGACTTTTATTAGGATCTCCGCGCGTTAACCAACATAACAGTTTTGTGAGCATGTGACAAGATGTACACTATCTACATATAGAAGCCACGAAGTGAGTAGCTCAAAAAGATGTAGCAATACCGGGCATTGGATTATTATAGTATCAGCAGGAAGAGAATTGTTTCAATCCTTAGTTTATACTATGACTTATTCAAAACTAACAGTCGACCCTCATTCGGTTCCATTGAATACTTAGTTAACGATCTTACATGCCTAAGTATAGATAGTTAGGTGTGGTGGGATCTAAATTAAAGCGCCTATCTTCTTTAACACATACACACACATATATAGGCGCGCGCGCGCACACACACACACACACACACACACACAAGCACAAACACACACGTAATATAAGCTAAATTTTCATATTTGGAATATAATTCGAGAAAGAATATTGTTATTAATTTTATATAATCCTTAACTTCTAAATACCTTCACAATACTTATTTATACAGATTATATCCATTGATTGTCTATCAGCCTAATGTGAACAGAAATGTTGCCCAGACTGATAGAGGGCTTCTCGTTAACAACTAATTAATTCATCATATTTTAGAAACATTTTTATGAACTTTTAAATTGTTCATTATTATAGCACGCAAAATGTAAGAAAACGCCACAAATCGTTTCTTAAACTTGCACTCATATTAATGTTATCACCCTTTAATATTGTTTCTAATTCAGTCAGCTCTATTCTTAATAACAAAGTTGAATGATTCTGGCTGTTTCAGAACAACAACAACAAAATATTCACTAAAATAACCTTACAAATGTTTGTTTAGTTAAGATAAAACTCAATTGACTCTTCTCTGACTATATACCCATTGTAAACATTAAAAGTACTGGATGTTTTCGAACAAAATAAAATATTTAATTTAAAGGATATTGAGTAAATACTATAAAACAGATTATTCCATAAAGTGCTAGAGCGAGTATGAGTAAGAAAGTATCTTGTTTAGTCTTGAAACGATAATTTAAATATATATTTTCGATTTTAAGCCTTGAGAATAATGGGTCATATGCGATCTGTGACTAAAATATTCATACCAATTGATGTTTATTATTATTACCTTTAGCCAGTACAATAATCAAAATGACTACTATGACAGATATTCATTATATGAATAATGCATGTAATTCAAGTTCATTAATTGATTTGTCCAGGAGAATTAATTGAAAAGAATTTTGAAATGAGATTTTCACATGATGTCAACGAACAGGTTATAAGGCGTATAAGTAGTTGTACGGGAATTTAATAATGCTGCCTAAATATTGTCTTCTTACAAACTGCTATCAGTGCATTGGAATATTTTGTATGTGTTTACATTATGTATATGGCTATTAACATATAAGTAATACATTTATCAGCGTGGTGTGCTATATTATCTTAAGCTAAGTTAAATATTGCTGCGTGAAGAATAGGGTTCTCTATAACAAACCATACAGATGGCGCTGCGAACGACATAGCCTTCAACTAGAGCTCATCCCATATAACTACAGTGCAGGTAATTACATTTAGCGGAGGTACTTACTCCGACATTTCATGTATAGATTAGCAGCTGAAATATAAATAAATATTTATAAAAATGTCAGAATTATAGTTATATGTTATTTTCCTATGTAGCTCTTGATGGAAATAGAAATATTGATGTATGATTTATAGGTACTTACTCCGACATTTCATGTATAGATTAGCAGCTGAAATATAAATAAATATTTATAAAAATGTCAGAATTATAGTTATATGTTATTTTCCTATGTAGCTCTTGATGGAAATAGAAATATTGATGTATGATTTATACCAGTGTCAGACTTGTGATTCCTCTTTTATGAACGAAGTGTGAATCCCAGGGTCGGATCAAGGTCACATATTTTGTTCGTGAATCCATATTTCATAATGGTAACAGAAAATAAAAACTACTAGGATAATGGTTATCAGAATAAATGATTGTTAAGTAATTATTATTAATATGGTCTTATTTGATGGCAGATTGATTTATGTATACCTGATTTAATATAGTGGTCAAGTTAGAAATTCGATAATTCTACATAATTTTCTTAGACCAATGTTGACAGTCGTCAGATAGATTTTAAGAAAACTCATGATTGTTAAGTAATTATTATTAATATGGTCTTATTTGATGGCAGATTGATTTATGTTAGCTGCAAAATAGTGAAATAAAGTAAAAGATAATTCCACAAATGTTTCAGTTTATCATCAGGTTCCAGCAATTTAATAAATTATTTGTATTCTCAGAAACGAAATGTGTTCATTATGATGAAATAAATAAATCCATATGAATCTTTTTCGACGAATACTACTTTAAGCAAAATTTTTTTTATCTATTCTTATAAAACAGCATTTGCCATATAAAATCGACATATGTTTTGATACGTTATTTCCAGCTTTGAAAATCAGAATAGGACATGACAACAATTGTTAGTTTAGTTCGGCCAGATGGGTCTTGCTAGGAATTAAAATTTATAAAATTTGTTGTGTAGTATTAATGATAAAATAATTTATCGGAGTGGGTGAACTGAAAAGTTTATTATTTATCAGGTGTTTGAAAAGTTCAACAATTATTATTTCGCCACCAAACACACCAAATAACCTTAAATTGAATTTTAAAAAGAACAAATAATATCATTTAAAATTAAGCTTTGTGTTCTGATTGATAATAAATAACTTGGTAGGAATTCATTAATTACATAATCAATGATGTTTATTCAAAATTAATGGTATCTAGGGTAAATCTTAATTACAATCACCCCCCCCCCCCACTGTGTTTGTAGGGAAGGACTGCATTTATTTGGAAATGAAACTACACACTGACACATATATAGTAGTAATATAATTATCTGAAATAGATATGTCAGTCATATTCTGAATATTATAGAACAATAAATAAGTTCTGATTTCCTCATATTATACAAAAGTCCTAATTTAGGTCTTTCAACGTCTAATATTATCGTAAGCAACATGTAAATAAATGGTGGTCTTTATATTTTAAGTTCATATTTAATTTAAGGTTATTTAGTGTAAGTTATAGAATACTGTAAGCTAAAATGTTGAATTTATAATGTCTTTGATTGATATTTAGACGTAGATAACATAATTCACATATCAATAAGTATTTTATAGTGCGACAGAATAATGCCAATTAAATGTTTTATCTGATGCTTAACTTCGTTTATAATATTGTGCATCTATGTCTGAGCTACTTAGCACCCTATGAGACCCAGGTAGTTCACGTTTTGTACTTGACAAATACGTCACTCCCACAGGGATGAAGTAGTTAGTCCGCGTACAGAATGAAACCCAATTTGACACCACATTTTATATATTCATAGATCGCCAAATTGTAATAAAACCAAATCAGAAAAAAAACCCACGAAAGAAGAAAAATAAAAGAAGATGAAGGTCGTCCATGGCAATTTAGTGGCAACAAATCTGGAGAATGAAACTAAACCAAGTCAGCGGATGTGAAGCCATTCTGAAAATAATGTTTTTGTTATGAAATCAAATACAATACAAATACTTGTTCGGTATTTAGTAAGAATAATATAACTAATATAATTTTTATCCTACACTAATGTAATAAAAAACACACACACATATATATATATATATATATATATATATATATATATATATATATATATATATATATATATATATATATATATATATATATATATATATATATATATATAGAGAGGGAGAGAGAGAGAGAGAGGGGGGGGGGGTGGGAAGGAGAGAGGCCAATTTAAGAGGCAGCTGTCGTTCTTTAAATAATCATTGTATATCTATGATGACTTTAGAACTATAAATATTGCTGTTTTACGACTATTCTGTGATCATTTTCGATATCTGTCAGACGATGTCTTGTCGGGTTTTGAAACGTGATGTTATCAATTACTTTCATTTATTTATATACATTTTTCTAATATTAGTTAAACTAGCTGCTGATAAAGATGAGATATTCATTAAATTATAGTTAACAAAGTTGGTTGCATTTTATAGCTTGTATGTATAATACTCATGATATAAGGATACGATATGCGAAATATCAACTGGAAAAGGCGACTGAAATGTATTTTGTATGCTTCAGTTACAAGGGAATGACTTTTGTGTACTGCAGAATGTACAACTTAAATGTAAATGTATAGACCAGCTTCTGATGTCAACAGAAAAATGGTCTCTTTTGTGATGATTGGTACAGTGTGTGTGTGTGTGTGTGTGCTCTTTTAAAAATAAATATACTGTATGTTAGACGATTTTATGTAAGCGGTTTGTGTTCACTGATAATAGAATATTGTTTTCGCAGTTATGGAAACTATTTTGTTACCTTTACCTTTTCCGAAACCCTAATATCCCACATTGGTATTTTCGATACTTAACACGGATGGAAGATATCATGAGAAAGTTGCACAACGAGTAATGAGACCAAGGAACCACCCTTTTTATATCTTTTATATCATCTCTCTATTGTATAAGACAGATACAACAACAAAACCATTCCAGTATTCGGATGCAATTCGTGATTTAGACAAAGATGACGTTCCTTAGACCGGTTCAATCTAGGTTCAACGTTGGTGTTACGAAGACCAAAAATCTCGTATATGAGGCTTTTTGCATCTTTTATATAATAGCCGTCCATATATACCAACAGGTGTAGGTTCTCTTTGATCCCGAAGATATTTTCAGCTGTCATATCGAAATGGAGAGATTGTGGTGCATTATAGAAATGTCGACAATTCAGTTTGAAATAATACACGCCGCCGGGAGAACGTCATGACGGAAGGGTTTCTATTGCTATCGATGTATTTCTAGCCATCACAAAAATAATCATTTATGTTCAGATAGGCCTTAGCTTTGGTCTTGCTTTATTATTCGTCACCGACTTCAACTATATCTAATGACCAAACCACGAATAAGACATACATCTATCATCCTTTAATAAGTCCCGTGAACCTGAACCTATCCCTACATTTCTACTTAAAGTTCACAATGACATATTACTAAACATGGACACAGAAAGGATCACATCACTAACACTATTAGATCTGCAGCGTTTGACGCCATCGATTACTCTGTTCTTCATGATCGCCTCTCTGATTGGTATGCCATATCGGGAACAGCACTAACCTGGATCCGCTCATTCTTACTAAATCGGTTTCAATCAATAAAAATAAGAAACTGTTTATCAAAGGCAACGCCTTTGTTTTGCGATGTTCCCAAAGCCTCTGTTCTTGGACCAATGTTGTTTACTCTGTATACCATACCACTACGCTCTCTTATTGACAGCCACAAATTAGACCATCATTTATATGCAGATGATACCCAAGTATACATATTTTTATTAACCGCAGACACACTGATCTTTCCCTTTAAAATCTTGGAGAGTGTCTCAGTGATATCTCTGGTTGGATGACAAACGATAGAGTTCGGCTCAATGTGGACAAAACAGATTTCATTATTATAGGTACATCAAGACAAAGCAGTAAATTTCAGTAACATTTCTATTAATAAATAGAATCTAATACAGTTACAAACTAATATCACGCATTAATGACATAGATGGTTTTTAAATGAAATGCTACAAAACAAAGTTAAACACAAATATTCACAAACACATCACAGAATAACATGAACATGTACCCCTATATATATATATATATATATATATATATATATATATATATATATTTTTATATATAAAATTATATATATAGAAAATTCAGGATACAAATATTTGTGTGACATAAAAATTACATTATACTCCTCAGAGTTATATATATAGGTATATGTAGGTTGTCTGTAATCAATTGTGATTCTACTGTTCATAGCCTCAATTTTGTCGTAAAATATAATTCTATTTTTATTCAGGAATATCTATGTTAATAAACTATAAAATGAATCTTGATATTCCACTCTTGGAAGTATGTTAAGTAGCAATTAAATGTCTATGGCTATATAATGGTTATTTACTGTATCACTCAAGATTTATATATCTAGTCAGCGATAAATTCTCGTTTACTCAGAATTTACCTTGTACGATGTATCAACACAAATAAGGCTTCAAGAAGTCATCACTCAAGTACTTAATATATTGCGCTTTAAGCGATAACATTAAGTCAAGACGTTCATTATCTCAAGTACAGCTATCGATAAATCATAATGCTATGTTTAAGGTTGCCAGAAAATAACTTTGATGATTATCAGTCACAAGCCACTTAAGACAGAGTTTCTTAGTAGTTCACAGTAAGCAATGTAAACATGAATGGCATTTATAAGTAATTAATATTCAAAGCATGGACACCTCGTTTAATGACGTCATTCAGTGAAACATTCCTGCTCACTTTTAGTTACAATCGCTTCGTCAACTTACGACCTTTAAAGAGATCTACATCTAAATCCTGAACGGATAAAACGGCCAAATCTAGAACAGGGATAGTGTAAGGTTGTATTATTATTATTATTATTATTATTATTATTATTATTATTAGTAGTAGTACATAAGTGCGCGCGGGTATACACACAAATACACACAAGTAGTATTTGGTTAGTTATTCGAACCCAAAATAAAGCTGAGTTTAGCATCTGAGGTGTCAGAATATTCTATGTATAGGTCTTTTGAACCACAGAAAATTACTGCTAAATTTAAATTCTGATATAAAAGTAGTTATTTTGTGTATGCCCTAACTCACCATTGAATCACACACACGTGTTGTTTACAGCGAGCTTTGGTGTCAAATAGTATTTTTATAGATGTTTTACTCTTTACCTGATCCACACAAAAGTATGAATATTATATAGTATATATATATATATATATATATATATATATATATATATATATATATATATATATATTGGAAGTAGGGTATATGGTGGTTGACTAGACTGTGCTGCACATGACTGGCCGCATATCGGCGGTATTTTATTATCAGAATTACTTATTTTATTAATATCCTGCATATTTTTTTGAGTTTCATATTAATATTGCTGATTTGCTGCTCATTGCAAAATCCTGGCACTGTGGAGGGCGGAACACAGCAGTGCTAATGTACAGTCTATTACGATTGTTTTTTATACCTAATGATTTCAACCGTGTAACATAATCAGGGCCCCAGATCTCTGCCTGATATAACTGTGTGCTTGGAAATAGGCTGAACATAGAATTATTGAAATACTGCACTATTTCGATACGCACATTATTCATTATACTGAACAAATATGTTTTATAATGTTTCTGTATGCTTGCACATACGACTTTACACGGAAGACCCACCCAGTTGGCAGGACCAGTATTAGTTCAATATGTGTTTCATGGCTATATACCAAAGACTATGGCTAATTTGGATCCTCCCCTTGAAACATATAGTGCTGTTAAATACCACATAAATGAATGATTGAATATTGACAATTCTGGTGATATTGCAACTGAGATATTCACCGCTTATAGCAATTATTATGAAATAGAATAGCTATGGCAAGATAATATTGTGCATTGCATATTAACATCCACAGTTTGCCAAACAAGTTCTCGCTCCTCGTTAATATTTTATCTCGTTTGAAAGACAGTGGCATTGTGGTTCATTTGATATTGCTGTGCGAAACATTTTTGAAAGATGCAAATGCTTTGTTGTATCAAATACCAGTGTATAATTTCATATATTTAAGCAGAAAGCGCTTGACTATGAATGGTGCTAATGATGTTCCATACAATATCAGGGACGATTTGCCACTTTTGTTACAGTAAAATGATAGCTGGCGAAATATACAGGTTCTCTAACACAAACGAACGGTTATCCATAGCTATAGATGAAATGATACTTGACCAGTTACAGGCATTGAGATGTGAAATTGTACTGGGAAGTGACCAAACGTTTGAATACTTGAAGGTCAACTCTCGCAGTACAAAACTTCAGTTTTACTTGATGCTTTTGTGGCGGCTAGTGTTCTCCCGACCATCACAAAACCAACTAGAATCACACATGCTAGCGCCACACTGATTGATAATATTTACGTCAAGTATAACACAACGTCTTAAGTATTTTCATGTATTATTTTATCTCAACTATCAGACCATTTCGTTATACTGACAGGCATGGGGAAATCACTATCAGTGAAAACTAAGTGTCCAGTAACTTTTACTCATCGCTTATTAAACGATCAAAGTATTGGCGACATACAATATGAACTGCTTCGAACTGACTGGACACCCATAATCACCAACACTATAGATGATGCATATGCACTATTTATAGCGAAGGTGGTGAATATCATTGACAAATGTGCACCAGAGAAAACAGTCACTATTCCAAATAAGCAAATTATCAGACAACCTTGGATGACCAAAGGTCTGATGATGTCATCACAAATGAAGGACAAGCTATTTATAAATAAATCGAGAACATGTTATCGTTATGTACAGAAATATGTACAATAAATTGAAAAAGACAAGTAAAGCGAAATATTACACCGATTTATTTGAACGATATAAACATGACATCAGAAAGACATGGCAAATCCTATTTTCTTTGGTTATGGATACATCAAACAAAAACACATTATCTGATACTTTCCGCATGGAAAACCAAAAGTTGACAAATCTTAAAGCAATAGCTGCTGGATTATGTAACTATTTTACAGAAGTAGGTTTGAGACTTGCAAAATCAATATTCAGAAGTCGAAAAGAATATCATAAATACTTGCCAGGCACGTTGAATGGTAATTCAATATATCTAGCTCCAACTGACCAGAACGAAATCAGAAATATTATAGATTCTTTGCACCCGAAGAAAAGTTCGGGACACGATTAAATGAGTTCATGTTTCATCAAGCAGACTAACGATGCAATAGTAAACCCTATTTCTCTTATAGTGAACCGATCACCATCTGAATGGGGTTGTTCCATCTGGAATGAAAATGGTAAAAGTGATACATATCTATAAGTCAAAGGACAAGGAACATTTGAGTAATTATCGTCCAATATCCCTTCTGCCAAGTGTCTCAAAAATCCTTGAAAATGTTGTACACAACAGGGTGTACAATTTTTCTCATGCAACAGAGTATTTTCTATACCAGCCAGTATGGATTCAGCCCTGGACATTCTACTATTAATGCAATAGTTGAATTTGAAATAGACACACTAAAAGGCTTTGAGAATCATGAAGCTACATTATCTGTCTTCTTGGACCTCTCCAAGGCCTTTGACACCATTAATCACTCTATTCTACTTAAGAAATTACATCACTATGGAGTTCGTGGTCAGGCCTTGGAGTCATTTCGTAGATACTTAAGCGACAGGAAACAGTATGTTACGTACATATACGATATATGCTTCGTCACGAGACATTCAATCACTGTTCCACGGTTTGAACTTGAATCTCAACTCAGTTGCTGAATGATTCAAAGCCAATAAACTAACTCTAAATGTTGGGAAAAATCAATTAGATTGAGACCATTGCGCAAATTTTCTGGGAATGTTCATAGACGAGAGAATGGACTGGCTTGAACAGATACAACTATGTAAATCAAAGATAACCAATTTACATAATGAATGCTGTAAAACATGTTGTGACTTCCAGACATTTGAAAATGATATATTATACACTCATCCATCCTTATTTGTATAATGGTAATCTACATTGGGGCTCAGCATACGAGAGACATACCTAGCGACTTGTTGTTTTACAAAAAGCTATACGCATTATTGTAAGGGTCAAATATAACGATTATACATCCCCCATTTTCAAGAAATACGACATACTAAAGCTCCCGGATATTCATATTATCCAACTTGGAAAGCTGATGCATAGCATTACAGTGGCCACACTACCATAGTCAATGATTACAATCTTTACCACAAATGATGATATACACAGCTAAGTTACTAACAGAAAAATTACTTTCGTCTTTCATTGACCAAATTATATTATATTATGCGAAGTTTCCTTTATCGTGCTCCCAAACCATGGCTAGAATTGCCTCAATATGTCAAATAGGCTAAATCTGTACCCTCTTACAATTATCGTTTGAAGAAGAATTTCCTAAACACATATTGAAAAGCTGGTTCTGCCGCCTGCAATAAACCTCCACATTATGAATCTTTTTAGTTTTTTGCTTGCCATTTACTAACGTTTCACATTTGGTGTGCACAACCTTATTTATGCGATCACTATAAATATTAGACAAATAACGATCGTTAGGCACAGATCTTCATTGACTTTTGTACAATACAACAAATAATACGCTTGTTGATGTATTTGTAATTATGTATTTATAGTTATAGTAGTTATGTATCATTTGAAATAAAATATCTTACTTACTTACTTACTTGCTTATAATAGTGTTAATTCTGATATATATATATATATATATATATATATATATATATATCAGAATTAACACTATTATAAACTATTCATATGACCTTTTTTAAGTTTCAATACATATTACTAGATTCAGTAAGAGATGCCAAGACAAGTCATAAATATTACTGCAAGTCCAAAAAAGGTCAAACCAAAATATGACTATTATAGTTATCGGAAAAACGTCAAATTACAAGAAGCTTTCTTGGCAAGAAAGCTTAGAAAACTGGACGACAAACAACGTAGTTCTCTTAATAATATACAGGTAAACCCACTACTTTATCATAAAATATTTGGAACAGTATATTTTATATTCTTTGTGTCTAGATCAACGTGTACCGTAATTACTTATATGAAAGTCTTATACGTAAAATTGTCACACCAATTATATGGTTCATTTGTGTATTATAGTTGTTTTTCTGTTCGGCTGGTGTCATTTGTCAGTGAAAATGTTAAAGAAGCCCAGTTGAGTAATGTTGTTCCATGTGCAATAAATAAAATATAAACCGTTGTTCTTTTACGGCCACGGCTGTGGAAACGATGGATTAAATGAGTCAGAGGTAATGAGTTCAAGTAAAGGATGAAACACCCTTCAGAAACACATATACTACGATTTGAACCTCGCAAACTCTCCTACAATTCTGCTATTGGTAGAATATTATAATAGTATTTGTTATGAATGCACTTTCTCGTGTATTCTTTTAAATATTGTTTTCATACATATAAGTTTTTAAGAAACATCAGTCAATATATACAATAAATAATATTTAACCTTGATGTTCAAAACAGGGTCATATCTCTCAAATTAGGAAGGAACTCGACAAAATGGAAATTGAGAGAAATAGAAATGAGATTAGTTCTTTCAAAGAAGACAAGAAGCGAAAAATAACAATTAAAGAAGTAAAATGTGAGTCAGGTAAGTAAGCAGATTATAGTTTAGTTGTGTATTTCTTTGTGTGTCAATGGATATATATATATATATATATATATATATATATATATATATATATATTATAGACTTTTAAAATTTAAGGAATTACCACCAGTCAAACCCGTTAGGAAGATACAACTTGGTAACAAATACTCAGTTATGACAAAACAGGAACGATCGTTACTTAACAAAAGAAACTTTGATCATTTGAAATCTCAATATTCCGAGAACACACGTCCATCTTCGTCCATATACGGCACTTTGATTAGAAGTGAAAATATTTTACCTTACCTTCTTCGTCGATTCACGCCTAAACGTGCAACGAACCCAAACAACATCAATAGATGTCACCAAAGCCAGCCTCAAACTAATCTTAGTAAAGCCGTCCTACTTCCATCTGAAGATCCATCGACAGAAAGAGAAGAAAAACGACAAACCGATGAAATTATTCTTTATCATAAACCAGAGAATGAGGACAGTTGTGAGAAGAATTACAGTTTTGATGATAGGTTCCCAGTCAATCCTATCAACGGATCTAATTCTACACATTCTCCAAAACGAAGTTGTCGTGTTATGACTAATATCCTCCAACTACCCAGAATCGGTTACCTCTCAGCCAAAAGGCAAACGATCACTTCCGGAATCGGTGATGATTCGGAGGAAAAGGTCGAAGAGGATGTGGAAAAGCCTAACACAGCGGACTACATCACAATTGATGACGTCAAATGTTGCCGATATATCCGAGGATACGAACCAGACTATATGAGCATGCCGAGTGACATTACGCACTTTATATTTGAGCAGGTCATATAAATTGAGCGATCTGATGATAAAAACTTGATATAGAAAACATGATTGACTCATCGTTTCTGTATACATCAATCAGCACCATATATTAAAAACAATACGGGATGACTAGAAGTAAAAACGTGTTATGTGTAAAGTTTAAATATAACAAAATAAAACATATTTACGTAACAATATTCCATAATACAATATCGTGTATGAATATTAAAGTGACTGTTTCAGTTGCAGTTGCTGGTGCAGCTATATTGTAACAGCTGATTGAAGATTTTCTCTTAATAAACTGCCATAAACTACGTGTCAGAATTTCGCATATTATTAGCATATTTCTCTCTCTCTCTCTCTCTCTCTCTCTCTCTCTCTTTATAATTACTTTATATCATTTTTTTTTTTTTTTTTTCTTTACGACTGATATTATACTATTCTAAAGTTTTTATCATCATATTAAGCTGGCTAAAGGCATCCAATTACCAAAGATCAATGTTATTCTGGGTTTCTTGTATGGAAGATCAAGATGGACACAGGTGTAAATAACGTAATTGAGTATGTATTGTTTCGTGGAGATAAACATAAAGTTAGTCAATATAACAAATATAGTAATATACAAAAAGGGACCATAACCTCGTTTTCAAAATTTTACAAACAAGAAATGTATTCGCGTGTTCTATTTTTACGACGCCATTATTGCTTTAGTTGATTTTATGAAACTAATAATCTCGCGAAATTATGTGTAATTAAAGAAAAAAGGTTAATAAATGTTAGTGTAATAAAACACGGGAGAATATCCTTACCAAAATAAAGAGTTCGAGTCCACCTTATGGCTGTGTTTGTGGGATGTGTCAATAAGGAGTCGCAATTCAAACCAATCACCAAAATCGTTCGAGTATGATGTCGGAGATAATTGAAACATATAATAAAGGTCGAGTTTGTTAAACATGGCAGGCTACATTCTAACTCGACGTATTACCTATTTTTTTAAATACTGATAACATTCGTATATTTTAACATGTTAATATTAAGTTATTCTGAATGACCTATTTTGTATGACTTTACGCTAAGAAAATAGGTTCTTGGAGATAATAATCCTACTTTAAACGAATTTAAATAGTTGTTTTTCTGATAAGTTTATAGCTTCGAAACCTCATGTAAATTTCTGTTGACAGATTTGTTTATATAAAAATATGATATACTACATAGGATAGGATACATTATGCCTACGAAGGATAAACCGTAAAGGGCTAGCAACTTTATTCATTTCATTATTGATGTGGTCAAAGACAAGTTCATCATAATAATAAACAAAATAATAATAATAATAATAATAATAATATCGATTTCACATAACGCGCTGATAAGGGTTCACTCTACGATGTATTTAACTATTGGATAATATTTATCTGGATTGGGATTTTAAACAGGTAAACTGAAACTGCATATTTAAGCAGTTCAGGAATTGACACGCGTTTGATTTTCTCCCACCACCGTGATATATACTATAATAAATAGAAGATTGTCACATGACTTAGGCGAGATGTACATTTGTAATGGAATATATATGATTATCCTGAGATTTGGGCATAAATATATTATAGAGTATACTACAAACATCAAGATGAGACTCATCTTCTCATTGGTGAATATGATGCATAATCTCCTTAATCTGACAAAGATTGGATGATAAAAGGATCAAATTTGCAAAGTTGTGGTCAAAATACCATAAGGATGAAAACCTTCATATATTCAATACATTACTTTCTTCATTCATAAAACGAGTATAATGGATTATACAGTTTTGTTAGAACATCATGGGAAACACGTGTTTCAAATGGTTTAGATATTTCTTTTGAGCTGGGAATAAATCAACGAGCTATCACAAAACTTGAGTAATACCAACGAGTGTTCCCTTTTACTGATTGGCTGCTAACAGCCTACTATTTCTACACCTCACACGGGAGTAAAACAGAAATATGTGTTATTAGTCCTAGACTCATGAGATATGCTGATGGTTCTATAAGGCCTCCAATGGTTAAACTTAATTCAACGTAACGACAGAGCCACTTAACGTCGTCAACCACCTACGATGTTCGAACCCATGATCCTTGTCAATTAGAGTTACACCAAATGTAGTGCATTTACAACCACCTGACTAACGAGATCTGAAATGAGAAATAATTAAGTAATTTGCTAAAAACAAGTCCAGTCATAAACAATTCATAGATCTTCATTAATACGGAAGAGGGTATCAATGGTCCATCATTTTGTTCACATTCTCTCGTTATCTTTGGATGGCATATAACTCCTTTGCAGGACAGGAACTTGATGATGTAAACATAACGTCGTGACATGACACGGATGTAGCTGTACCATATCACCAGACAACACCTGAGACTCGACGAGCTGCATGTTAGTGTAGAAGCCTTTGCAAATAAAGTAAACCATTTTGAGCCGTTTAAGAGAAGAAAAACACAATAGACAGTAGTGAGTAAGAGGTATTTCGGCAATGGTTCTAAAGGAACTTACCGTGCCCTACATTGATGCACCATGCTGGTGTCCGGCAGAGCTATGCATATTGGATTGGCAGAACCCACAGACAACGGACACTCCGATACTTTCAAAGTGATTGTTGTTATGAATGAGGCAAATGTATGGCCACAGCCATTTCTCTCGTCTAGTTCTCTTAGCAACCCCACTGGAGCTGTCCCAATGGGATATTATGAACTGCAGTTTGGCACGACAAAACCAAATGTTGGCTATACAGTGGTTTCTCTGTTAATAGAATTAAACCTATAAATAGCTACACAACAATGGAAGGTAGCCCACCAGCAGGACTAGTGAACCTGAGCATGTCTGAAGGTATTGGGTCCTACCAGCTCCACGAAAGATAAAAGAACAACTCGAGGACGAGAAGCACAAACGAGCGGACCATTTCAAAAAGAAATGTCACGGCGGCGTTGACGCCTGGATAGTCTTGATGCAGCTTTAGTCATGTGAATTATTTGGATGAATATGGGCTGTGTGGGTATCTTGAGCAGTATCACATCAGCCCCAGTTGTTTTGGATCTTGAAATTGTGATCATGGTCTCTGGTACCCTCAATGTGGCTTGAAATTATTAAATCGTCGTCTTGCCCTCAAAGTTAGAAAGATAATGAAATCCCAGTTCTGGTTGCCTGCAATATTGACAGTATACCAGACCATGTAACGCTGGACTGGTGAATGGGCAAATTTCAGACGAAGAGTTTAAGTTCATTCTTGGCAAGCATCTCTAGATAAAAGACGATATAAAAACTGAAGCTCGAAAGAAGCACGCCCCAACCTTAGAGGAGGAGACGAAAAACTCCCTCATGCGGCGTTGCACAGACGAACCCCCGACTAGCTTACACCGTTACACCATAATATGCCCCTGTGTAATTACGCGTGATATCCATCTCCGGTACACCCTTTAATCATGACCACCATACTTTATTTGTCATAACGCGCATTTGTTAGGCTGGGTCAGATCGATCTCACAGGAGCCGAATGCCCTCCATACTTTATTTCGCTTGGCTGTCAAAGCGTATATGTTCTAGAGTTCCTCACTGTCAGCGAAGTCAATCTTATGATTATATCATTGGCTATGGCATTATTTTTACAGGGAGCAAGTACAGATCTTCTAAGTGCTATTACACTAGTCAGAGTAAGTCATTACTGTCAAAAATAGGTCACGCTGTCAAAACCGGCTTTTGTGGCCTTATGGGTAGAGCCTAGAACTATTTACTCATGGTTATGATCATGTTGTACATGAGGCCGAAAGTTCGAATCCCGCCCGTGACACTATAGTAGAAGGGATTTGTTATCCAACCCGGCATCTGGCAACGCCTTCTCCACCGAATATGCCATATATTGTAAATTCTAAATTTATTTAGAAATAGTTTCCCTTGTGAAGTTTTAAATATTAGGCCATATGGGTCTTCCTCTTTTAATGTAGCCACCGACGTATAATAACTTCCATATCAGCCATCATTATTAAAAAACTATGTCATTTTGTCTGAAACGAACATTTTCATCAACTTGTTTACATGCTGATGGAAGGTGTCTGAAAGGTGTTTCATCCTGTAACCTTTAATGGCCTTCTACTTGTAGATGTTGTTTTTCTACCTAGTTATCAATAATATATGTAGTTAAAGTATACGTTCTGCTGGCAATATGCAAATTCCACGATTCAAAACTGCCGTTATTATACTGATAATGAATCATATGCTGATTTCTAATTACTCATCATCTCTGTTGATATGTGCATATTTATCTCATTTTAAATATTTATTTCGAAAAATAGTGTTCTGCTCTAATGTTATTTGTTATTCTACTCGACTTTAAATAAACATGTCGCATTGGGATAATAGTTCGTTCTTATTGAACAATGTTTATGTCATCTGATCAATAATACTATCCCCCCTCTCTATCTCTCTCTATCTCTCTCCGTGTGTGTGTGTGTGTTTGTGTGTGTGTGTGTGTCAGAAATCAATCAACTGGCCTACTAGCTCTGTATATTTTA
This sequence comes from Paralvinella palmiformis, assembly GCA_025642065.1. Taxonomy (NCBI): domain Eukaryota; kingdom Metazoa; phylum Annelida; class Polychaeta; order Terebellida; family Alvinellidae; genus Paralvinella; species Paralvinella palmiformis. Next base: position 612,898 of record JAODUP010000141.1, on the reverse strand, counting down.
AGTATTTATTTTATATTAAACGTATTTCTATTGAGCCAGGAGACACGTCTTGTTGACAAAACTCTCGAAGACCAGACGCCATTTGACTAACGGCGTAGTTCAGTTGATCTCGGGTTATTACGCCATAAAATAACTTCGACACCAGATTTCAGACAGATAGGTAATCGTGTTTCTAAAGATACAGAAGAGGTATCTAGTCTTATTAAGTAAGTAATTAACGGAAACAGATTGTTGCGCAATATCAGATTAGTTCTCTTATATTTGTTATTTATTTCCCTTGTATTAATGTTGTTGTTGCTGTTGATCATATTCTTGTTGTTGTTGTTGTTATTGTTCTGGTGGCTGGAATGGGAATTTTTACATCATAACGGGAGTACTTTCTGGAGTTTGGGTTAATATCCTATTAAATTACCTATATGCGGTTTTCTTTTAGTGTGTGCATGTGTATTAATGCATAATTGTTTATTTTCGAATGGCTAGATGTTGTCTGAAAGCGAATGAATAGCTGAAAATCAACAGATAACACCACAATGATGATATTGTACTGTTATGGGTGGTTGTTATCATTCATTTGAGATTCGTTTTGCTTCGGCGAGAGTCACAGATCCCAGAAACACAAATAAGAGTTGGATTCAAACCCAGAACGTTGATGTTTAAAGCGTAATTTGTAAACGACCGAAGTATCAGAGCGCTCTTTCTCTCTCTCTAGCTATATATAGAGAATCTCAAACCGTGAATTCAAACTCTGGACGTTTCTTCAGGGCACTGAATCCAGAGTGGCGACTTTTCTTGCTGAGACATGTGTAATGTCTCATCAGTCTCTAAGCCACCAAGCAAAAACAAAAAGCGAATCGACTACAGCCGTGAAATTTGGGAGTAGAACACCCAAGTCAGATCACGGCAGTGATGAGAATGTTTAGATTAATTATCTAAGTAGGCCTATTTATAGCTATTTTTCAATTGCCATATCTTCCTTATAACTTGTTGAAGTTTGGGTAGAGACCCCTGGCTGTCGCCTATTGGGCACAGCCACCTGGTGTTGACTTCTGTTATTATGACGACGGGCGAACTGGGAGTTGTTTAACATGGTGGCACCTCAGTTTACTATAAACGTCACGTTCGGAGGAAAAAAAACCTTACCAGTTGCCTAGTTGGACTAAAAACTCCTCCTACTATATAGTGTCGCGGCCGGGATACGAACTCCCGGCCTCCGGAACAACATAGAACTATGGGTACGGAAGTCCCACGCTCTTATCCACTAGTCCACATCTTTCATCAACGCAATACGATATAAACTATATAACCCAATTGTCACTGTCTTCAAAGGTCAGTTTTTACAACGGGCAAGCTTCACGAAGCGACTACTATTAAAACTGTTTAGCTTAATTGCTATTAAAAGACTGACATCTGCGCTGAAGCAGACTGTAATAGTGCGTCATAGTTTCGGTATTGTTAAAACTATGTTAACATTTGTCAAAACTAACCTATTGTGTGCTATTCAAACTATTGTAGTAATAATGTTCTTAAAGCAGATTAGAGCTAATTTTGAATGCCATAGCACAAACTGGACATAACTGGACCTAGGAAAGATAATTCTATTCCCACATACAACCAAGGTGAATTATATAAGTTGTTATATAAAACACACCAACCACGCGAGCTGTGTCCAATGCCACCGCTCGGGTTGCTATGCAGTGTTTCTATTCCTGAGTCAGGACTACTTATAATGCTTTAAGAGCGTACTGTGCCTGCTACAGTCATTTAAATGCTGGATAACCAGGCCAGACACCTAAACGGCGTGCCTCCAAAGAAGCAAATAGTGCACGGAATATACAGCTATATATAAATGTTTCTTAGAATGCGCGGACCTGGAAACATACAGTCTCCAGGCAGAGAAAATGGAACATCTCAGCCACAGCATAATATGCCTTGTGATATTTGCTGGACGGTCAAATACCCCATAAACATAGAAATCCAATAAATACTATGACCTACTCGTCACTATTATAACAGTTTACCTCGGCGCTTTAGCAGACCGTTATGGCGGAATTGCCGTTCTATATATTAACATTTTCAAATCAGACCTAATGTCGGCTATACAAACTATAATTATAATATAGGGTTTTATTAATGATAAAGTTAGCCTTGAATGTCATAGTACAGACAGGACATAAATGACAGAAGAAAGCTAATTATATTCCTACATACAACAAAACTGAGCTTTATATGCAACTAAAGGTTTGTGTGTGTGTGTGTGAGTGTGTGTGTGTGTGTGTGCGGTGTGTGTGTGGGTGTGTGGTGGGTATGTGTGTGTATGTGTGTGTGTACTGAATCAGAACACCAACACTTATTTAGTCATAAAATTCTAAATCTCCTGAAATATGTACGTCTATAAACTTACCCGTTCACGGCACAGCTGAACAAAAGTAACACATTTTTATCGTGTGTATGTTTGTGTGTGTGTGTTTGTGTGTGTGAGTGTGCTAAAAGAAAACTGATACTTTTCTCAATGAGATGCCTCTAATCATTATTATTTGACAGTATCTACAGTATTTACAGTATCACCGGTTGTCACCATTATGGCTCAACTGAACAAAACCAGCCAACCGTATCAACATCATGTAGACCAAGGTCTAGGGTCGGAATTTGGCATACCCTCGGACTCAAATCCACAGGTAAATATATAAACACTCCAAAACAACGTGGGCGCGATATATTTATCATGTACAAAAAGCGGATTAACTGATCCCCACAGACAGATGAGTAGCACAGACACATGTATAGGTCTACGTATGTTTACATATGTGGAGGTGTAAAACATTTTGTATTTATATTGATGTGTGCATAGCTTTATTTAAGTATAGATTTATAGAGACGTAGGTCTCAAAAGATGTTTAGATGTTGATGTTCTGAGCCAGTGCCACTATATATATATATATATATATATATATATATATAAATCCTAAAAGATCAATAGCCATGCACATACATACATACATATATATATATATATATATATTTTCGATTAACAAACGATAAGCATGTACCCCGAAATTCTGCTCGATAATGTGAAAATATGGAATATACTAAATGACTGCGGATAATATTAAATTTCGGCTAATTTTGCGTCTTTTTGTTCAGCTAGCGCATTCATTCCCAATCTCTGTTACATAAGATTGTTTTTACATCTTTCAAATAATCGTGTTTCTCAGACCTGTCATAATTTCATCGTCTAGGGACCGTTAAATGGATAGTCCACCTTCACTTCAAACTTTGAGATATAATACAGCTATAATCACAAATATCATAAATAATGTCAAAATATGTAAATGATCACCCTCATATTAAATAATCCAGTTCAAAGTGCTGATTAATCGACTTTTAATGGCCTATGGGGGCCGCCATTTCGAACAAAAGAATGTAAACAAGTGTGAGCAAAGAAATGTTTCAGGACTAAACGGCATTATCTTGTTAAAATTACATCATTAATGACCCACAACTATATCAGTTTGAGCCAGAAGGAACCTGACAAGAGGAAGATGATTCAAAATGGCTCAGAAGTTAACGCTCAAGAGAAACTATAATTCGCGTTAGTTTAGAGAGCGCCGATGTGACGTCAGAGTATTTCAGTTTTCTCCTTCCCGCCTTCTAATCTGACTTCCGGTGCAGCCGTAATGGCGGCCCTCCAGTAATATGGATTATTTCCCTATATCTATATTAGGTGTATTTCGTGATTATTATTATGGAATTTTTGGTTACTGTTCTAAGCATTACATATTTAAAAAATATTATTGAAGAGCAACATTGAATCAGGTACAAACTCATCATGCAATATTTGATTTTTTTCATGGAATACATCTAAATCTATTACCAGAATGTATGTAAGAATGAAACCGAAATTCTACATGGTCTTTCACATGCAGAAAGTTGGCATACCGTTTTACCATACAAGTCTTTGCCTGGTCCGGTCTTTGCAATGGTTATTCTAACATGATTAGATGCTGCCAACATTGACACTCCACAAATATAAAGATCTTCCCCTAATTTTTGTTGCCCTTACAGATCATAATCCAGCAAGGTTCGCCTATGACACAGTTTAACATCGAGCGTGACTCAGTACCTTGGAGCTGGGGCAGTCTAATTACCGCCATGGTATCGACGCTGTGCTGTTTCCTACTTGGCTCCGTCGCCACCGTGATGGCCATCCTCTCTTATGTTGACCACTCGACGAAACAGTTCGAGCGCTCAAAGGCAAAGAAGTCCGTGGCATATGGACTCGGCATCGCTGGCATCGTCATTGGCACGATTATAGTTGTTACGACCATTGGCTTAACAGTGAGGACTTATACGTGGTATTGAGACAGCTTGCTCTAAAACCGGATTGTTAATCTAGACGTCTTAAGGCTTTGAAGATATTTATTTTCACGGTCCATAATGTCAAAAGCTTGTCCCAAATATGGATCCCTTTTAGCGTATCGAAAACTCCAAAATAAAGAGCTTTGCCAGAATATTGTTCATTCTCTCGCTAGCCTTCGGTTCCAATCAAGCCTATCATTGCTCTACGACCAAAATAAAGGAATTGTAGAATTGACTTTGATCATACTCAGCCAAAATGTATACTCTTAGATTAAAGAGCCTTTCGCTAACTACATTGAAAATAAATTCCGTCATTCGCCATTTTCATGAGATTTATATTCAGTTGATAAATACCGTATTAGGTTTTTTTAATGACACAAATGTCCTTTCCTTCAATATTTTGGGCAGTTTTTGTTGTAGAATATTATTAACGAAATATAAAAGAGACGTTTATGATTTTAGTAAGAGTGAAAATATTGGTGATCACTCTAAATATTCACCGTACAAACTTCTTTTTGCCAGAAAGTACCTTAATTATATTCACTCATTCACTCACTCACTCACACATCCACGCAGTGAAACACCGATCTACTAACCCACTCTAAATTGCCACAAGACAAACTAAGCTTTAACGCAAACATTCTGTAGTATTTGAACAAAGGATTAAACTCGTACACCACTTCATTACTTCACCAGACAAGATCACCTCAACCGACTAAAGGTTTAACTCCTCATGGTACAAATGGACAACCCTGTATTTTATTAAACCTGTCATGCATCGATAACAACAACTAATAGGCAATGGCACAAAATTGATTGGTTGACTGGAAAAGGTCCATATATATATATATATATATATATATATATATATATATATATATGCATTCACATATGCTTTTCGAATCCCGGCGTGGGCATATCTGAAGGTTGTTTCGTCTTTCACTTTGTCTCATTACCTTTGGAGGTCGCTTGGCCCATTTAGCCTACCCTGTGCACAAAAGTGGCCATAAAACAACCTTCAGACATGTCCACGCCGGGATTCGAACACGGGTGGTAGTGATCTGTGGGTAGGGTTGACTTTGATATACGTGTTTTATTCTATTATCTGTATATAACCTTTGTTGCATACGTTCAACTTAGTATAGTATTTAGTTTAATACAAATAAATTTAAAATACTACTACTACTACCACTACTACTACCACCACTACTACTACTACTACTACTACTACTACTACTACTATTGCTACTACTACTACTACTACTAATAATAATAATAATATCGTGGACTTTATAAATCGCTTTTACTACCAGATGTCATTCGAAATCTCTGTACAGTAACACTCGAAATATCACTTACACAGAAAAAAGATAATACAGGGAGGATACATCACATTTGTTTCAGAAGATGATATGGTTCTTTTTTGGTTTAAATTTCATTTAGTGATGAACTTCATATCATGTGTCCATAGAGAATATCAGAATATTTACAGAAACGATCAGCTTAATTCATATTCAGTTCGTTAGCTCGCGCCAATAAATCATAGGAAAGATTGTTAAAACATTGTTATGATTTATTAGTAATCGTTTAGAACATTTCCACTTGCATCTTGAGGATGGTATACTAAATCAATATGACATTTTACTCCTTTAGTACCATCTCATTACACACGACAGACTAAATGGGCAAATTAGCCGCCAGTGTTAGTGAGGTGAAGTGAAAGATGAAACATCTATCAGGCATAATCGGGTCGATATTTGAATTCTATTTCTAAACGTTTGTGTTCACCTGCAGAGCTCCGCAACCCCCCGCACTACATGTCAAAAGAATGGTTGGTCGAGCTTTGAACTCAAGTGCTTGAAAATTTTAATAAGCCGAGAGACCCCCAGATATTACAAGAAGATGGCAAATATTTACTTTCTTGAATATAAATCACTCTTTCAGTTAAATTGTATTTCTAGTCATAACGTTCAGTCACCTATTTTGGGAGACTCAGTAGAGAGATGAGTAATAAATGATCACTCTTCTATCTCCCTCGTTTTGTAATCAAAACTATGTGATTTTTATGGATGACAGAGTTTTGAAGTAGAATTATAGTACACAATTAATGACCCTCAATTACTCCTTTTAAGTACGTGTGTTTTGTTTGACAAATGATGTGAGAGTTGGTTCTGGGCTACTTCCTTGTGCCTATTACGCTACGTAAACGTCAAGTGAACCTTGTCCAGTCGTGATAGCGCAGTTAGTTAGAGCGTAGGACTCGTAACCGAACGGTCGCGGGTTCGAGGCTCCGTCAGCTGCAATGCCGTTATGCGGCGACTGGTTCACTCATCCATAAAAATGAGTACCTGTCAGGACGAGATGGCTATATGTTTGAATAACGCTTTGCGCCTATAATGGCAGCATGCTTGGGAGTTGAGATGTGTGCTGGGTGGATACAGGTCTGAGTCGGGGATAATAATATTGTAAATAATATTGTAAAGCACCTTAGAACAGCTTCTAGCTGAATAGGGCGCTATACAAATATCACACATTATTATATTATTATAAGTCAGAATTTGACAGACGTACAATGGCTACATCCACAAATATTTGGTTATCATTGGCCTGATTCCATGAAATATTCATGTTTTTACTTGACATCACAATAACGACATCAGCATGATTTCAATAATTAACCATACTTTCACATATGTGCACGTTTTATCGTTGTCAAGTTTTCTTTCATTTGCGAAAAACATGTTCATATCGACTTTTTTATCTTGAGTAATAACTAAAAGGGTATATTTGAGGTTGTGAATTATCGCTATTTCGGAGATTTTACGCGAGCCGAGCATTAAATTGAACGACATAGGTTTGTATTAGTGAGATAACAAAATGAGACATTTAGAAGAGTGATAATTTACTCCTCATCTCTACTGAGTGGCCCTAAATAGGCGGCTGAACGTTATGACTAGAAATACAATTTAGCTGAAAGTGATTTATATTCACGGATATTAATATTCGCAGTCATCTTAGGATAGGATAGGATACAACTTATTTAACGTCGGATTATATAATAATAATTTAAAAAAACATTAATCGAAAGAAACTCTTAACCGACATGATATGACATAATGAGGTAATTAGTATATACATGTGAAAATGACGTTTCATTTACATATGTACATCAATGGCAAATATACAATAAATCATGTATACCAAGTGTACGAACAATAAAACAACATATTAAACACATAAAATACAAGCTCCACATGCACATTCAGGGCTGTCCCAATTGCAAATGAGATATTTAAAATGTTTATAAGTGGCTGCCCATTTAGTATTAATTGGTAGCGAATTCCACATTTTTGCCCCATTATACCTAAATGAATTTAGTCCATATTTAATGGTTCTAACGTTTGGTTGGACAGCTCTGACAGACCTGTCCCTTAGATTGCTTTCCTTAGTTGTAATATTCTCATGAAGAAGGGCGGGTCCTTTCTTATTCACGATTTTGTAGGCTTCCATGGCAACGGTTCGAATTCTCCCTACAAATAATAAACGTTTACCTGACCTACTCAACAGTTCTGAATAAGGTGATATAAAATCATTATACACAATCTGAGTCCCCGTTCCTGAAGCTTTTCTATTTTCCTGGTACAAACAAGTCCACAAATCTTGTAACGGTGAAACCTGATAGCTGTGATGCTACACAAAAGGCAGTAAATAAATTGTTGCTTCTCTCGGTGTACACAAACGTTCGTACCTATATCTGTTGAGTGTTTTCTTTGGCAGTCGCCCAACGAATATAAGTCCGAGTGATACGCAGCACCAAGACTGTACTAACAACGCCCTCAAACACATTCAGTGTACAAAGGCCGCCGTGTTGTTTTCACGGTTATTATCCACGGTTCACTGAACAGGTAGACGGAGGTAAAATCACCACAGATGACTGTTGACTAACCACATTGTAGAAGTGATCAAAGGCTTTGTTTTATTACTCAAGAGAAGTTATCCCTGAATAATCAGTATGTATATCGATATTACTTTGTATATGGATGTTATTTAGTATGTAAGGTATAACCTACTTCATTTTCTCAGAAATAAACCAAACGAAGAGATACCTCTTCTTTGCCTCATTAATTATTGAACCCGATTGTGTGCATTTATAAGTGCATGGAAACGTGTATGGTAGAAATTATGTGATAATTGCATAGATCGCTCTATTTCACTGAAAGTGCTGAACCTTGTGTTGTTTGTTGTTATTTGGTTTGAGCTTATAAACATCGACACACCACATTTTGTTATCAAGGTATATCAGGATAACGGATGCTAATTAAAACACCTATTTGGTCTGTTAAAGCCCACATTGTTCCATGTTGTTCCATATTGTGAAATTAGAGAGATAATCCTGACTAATGGGTCAAGTTTTAGAATGAGAAAGAACGTACAGGTTATTGTCACTGGTCAGGTGTCAGTTTGTCAAAATGTATTCAACCCGCACGCTCTCTCTGTGTCCAAACAGAGTAGTTTTTCTAAGCATCAATCTCATCGATAACGGGAAACTTTTACCTCCCCATGTGCATTACCAGTATATACTGACACATATATTAATATCCATCTATCTTCGGGTATCTGATTCACAAGTCAGTGTCGTATTTACTACATGGCCACGTAGGTAATGTGACCATGTGAGAAATGAAGCACCTTTCAGGCATTGGTAGGCCAGTCTACGGTCAGAGGTATATGACCAAACAAAGTTTCAGTTCAGCCACAGTAAGTATCATACAATATATAAATCTGAAAATGGATTATATAATACCTGCGGTTTCCAAGAGTATAATTATGGAACAGTAAAATATTAGGCATCAGGAAGGAAGTACATTGTATAATAACTAACAGCCAATAAGCAGACATCAGCTTCAACGTTGATGATTGTCTAAGAGAAAACTTCGTCTTCGTAACCTTGTCTTTATATAATAGTTATAACTGATATAAAACCTTGTTCAAGTATGGAATATATATATATATATATATATATATATATACGTCCAGATATAAATACTATGATATATTTTTTGATATTATTAATTAAGCTTCTAAGGTTGAATATATTAGGCGACTATGTCATATCTTTGTTAGCCCATTTAGTGCAGTAGTACCCCCTTCCTTCATATTGTGTAACAATGTGTTAGCAACAAATAGAAGTGCGTCGTTTCTTGAGAAATTAAAAGCTGTTCTAAAAATTCACCTGTTCAAGTTTGTTTTCACCTGTAAATAACGTTGATTGTTCAAATTTCTCATCGTTTTTTAAATGCATCTTATTATTGTGTGTGCCAATAGCGCTGGATTGCGATAGAAACATACAGACTGTGTGTTGAATGCAGCTAATATGCCCGTGTTTGTGGGATGTTTCACCAAGAAATCGACAATGTGACCCAGAATAGCCATTGACAAAGCTAAACAAGCAAACAATCGATCAATCATACGTCTTATTGAAATATCACCAATTCTTGTTTTCAGTCATAAAGCTACAATCTATTTACCATTATGGATCAACTTGACGGAGGACGTAATCAATATGAAAGGTTTCGGAATGAAACTCGATTGAACAACTTCAACGAATCGAGGATTGACATGGATCGACCTCATCCGATGACGAAAGTCACACAACAGGTAAGGTGTATTTATAAATTAGTGGGAATGGTTCATTTAAATATAATATTAGTTCCTCTAGGCATACGATAAAAGATATGTTAATCTGGAAAGTATATGTCTAATTATCAACTGTATTGATCGCGTTTGAGACAACAAGAACAACAACAATAATAATAATACCACAGATACCAATGTCAAACATTGCACACTCCTGATCTCTCATGATCCTGTTTGGCAGAGATGCACATGTGCAGATTGTATACACCACAAGTCTGATGTGACGAATATATAACTGTATACCGTACAATCGGACTTCGATCATCCAGACACATTGTTTAGCAGATATATGTCGAATTATCCGATATATCGAAACATCTCAATACGTCATTAGTTACCATAGCAATATACCAAATAGTAATACACCACCTTTACACATTAAGAGACATGTGGCACTATGTTCACTTTGGAAATTGCTTTAAAGTCTTCGACCGGTGGATGAAACACTCATCACCCCCAGACACAAATTGCAGCAGGACGTGATCCGACGACAGTTCAATCACCATAAATAATCTTAAATCGAACAAACCGTAACCACCATGTCTTCTAATCATAGGTGATCCCGCAAGGCAATGACGTCATAGAGCCATTCAATGTACAGATAGAGAGAGAATCGGAGCCGTGGAGTTGGTGTGGCCTAATTCTCGCCATGATATCGCTGTTCTGTTGTACCGTGTTCGGTCTGGTAGCCACCGTGATGGCCATCCTCTCCTACGTCGACCACTCGACGAAGAAGTTTGCCCGATCCAAGTCGAAGAGGTCCGTCGTCTACGGGATGGCCATAGCTGGCATCGTGATTGGTTCGCTAATAACAATAGCTTCCATCTTGCTATTGATCAAGTACTTTAACACTGTAGGTAGACACATGATGTCAATGTATGTAGATAATAATTACTGAATGATGATGATGAATTGATCTCTTGAATAGTCCAGGTTTGTTGTTCTGTTTATATTTAGTTCACATATTTGTTATTATTATTTATTTATGTATTATTATTATTATATATAGTAATTTAATCATGTGATACAGGTGTATTTTTGCTAAAATGCCAAACGATTTTTTTACATATTTTTGTCGTAAGCATCTATGTGTTAGTAATATATGAAGTTATCTTTGTGATTTATGTTTGCAGTATTTATTTATTTGAATAAATTTACCTTTCTATTGATGTCTGAGCTATGACACGTTTATTGGAAGGAGCTTATTAGTATATTACAAATTCAACATTGAAAAAATACGTAATTTCTCGATCCCGGAATATCCCGACAATAACATGCACATTACACTTTTTGACGAAAATTAATGCTGTTTTATGGCTACTTTAGTGTAAGAATATGGATCAAACACCGTTTAGAAATAGTCAACCCATAGCTGTTAATCTAAGTGGGAGAAATAGGTGACCAGCCGCACTATCATTTAGCTCAATGAGCACCTCAGCTACATTCAGATGAAAAGCTGCAGGCTGAATAGCTCGAACAGTCATTAAAGGTATTGAAGTAAAACGATACATAACACAAATTTCTTAAAGGTATTTGAGCAACAAAATAGTGTATGGATACGCCCTTGACATGTTTCGAGTGTCACGTTGATAAATCCCTGCACCGAGTCGAGCCGTCTACGAGAACCAATGTCCTGTGCGTATCCTTGCACATCGCGGTCCGTCGATCTCGGCCCATGTCGATTTCGGCACACGTCGATATCTGCCCAGGTATTCCAAGCGATTAGCATTAAAATAGTTGCTCACACCATAATGTCAATGGGCCGAGATCGACGTGGGTATCATAAATATATGTTTTTACCTTGAAGCTGGGAACAGCTTTTTAGATTTATTTATTTATCAAATTCCACAGTAAACTGAAAGTAAATACCTTTCAGGTACACCACGTGATTTCCATGTTGACATTATATGGTGTAACACTGCTACGTTGTTACACATGATTTCAACACATTTTCCACATTGCTTTGATCCCAATATATGAAAAGTTTGTCATAACGTTAACATAACCAATATATGTTATGTTGACAGACTGGTGACATTATGATTATAGTTTAAGATCGGCTAGACACATAATTCTGACAACTGCGATAGACGCGCATGCGTGTGCGCGCACAAACAATTATTATTGTATTCGTCGAAAGTAAAATAAATATATTTCATCACCAAACTTTGCTAATATGGATGTTGTAAATAACTATTTTTCCAAAGAGTACAAACATCGCTAGCGGTTGTTATAACCGGATAATGATCCATTCTATCAGAAAATGTTACAATACATTTGTTACGTTTCAAAAACAAAGCTCTGACACCTGACTATGCGGTATTTTTACTAAGCTTAATCAGTATTTCTGAACAAGGTTTAGTTAATAAATTACCTTTTTAAGATTTTAAGAATACTAATATTTCATATTATTTTCCATTCCATTCTGCCTCGGCGAACAATAATCTATGTCTTTTTATTAGTTATGAATTATGTAAGGTAATACATAATGGTAAGCCGTTTTCTTGGCCTGGTTTTAAATATTTTATATTTTAATTAATAACCAAAGCTATTACAGCTCCAATGTTATTTAACAAAGAAATATCACTGAAGGTATAATTTGTTTATTTTTGCGTTTGTGTAATTAAAATATAATTTGATATACCGGAAACGAAAAAAGGGATATTTATTTAATGTGAAATACACAAACTAGCGATGGAATGCGAGTTTACATCTTTCTAGGTTAAAATATCCAGAAGAGTGGGATATTTGAGGCGGTTTTTTAATTCAACTTTCAAACAAAGAGGACATGATATAACGTTACATGATAGCCTACTTTTGATCTCCATTCAGTATATTATGGTTTTGTGTTTACTGATGCATCACTAAAACGACTGCTAATGAAATATTAATTTTCATATATATAACGTCATTGTCTAGTATTGTTTTTAGTGGCAGGCCACGATTACCTGGCAGAACATACACGATCTGTAGCTTCCATCGCCAATGAATGGAATAAAACTGCGATGTCTATTTCAATTATATTTAGTGAATGAACTATTTGAGAGCCTGGTTAATCCTGTAAACCTATGCCTCATCCTATAGTTTGCACTTCAGCGGTTAAATTGCTATCTTCCTGCAGCAAACTATCTCCCTTTAATTAATTTTTTTCTCCGAGTCACCGACATCATCAGCAGACTTACACCCGGAAATGGCATATTTAATACAGAGAACACGACAGATTGGCGATGTCTGTATATTTGTAATAAGCCACCAAGAAATGTTTGACGATTGTTTACGTCACTGGATGGTTATATTTTAGATTCAAATCTCAGAATTAAAACCAAATCCCAAGAAATTAACTCAGCGAAATATTGACACAGAAAAGCTGTTATTTGTGGTATTAATGTTTCAGTTGTTTCATAAATGTTTTAATCACCAGGTGGCGGGCTAAATCAGCTTCTTTCTATTCAGTATTGACCTAATCAACAGATATAAAATTAGGGGAAACATTTCTTTCATTTAATTAACCAGATAAATGTACTAATCAGCAGATACCACAGAAAGTACGTTTTTCATTTGGATTATCCCCAATCAGCATACAGTGAAATGTGTCAACTAACACACCAATAAATAAACCGAGTTATTAGCCGATCCATACTTCCGAGGTATTAGTCATTTTTAATTATTGTTTATCATATCACGTCATTCCCTAATCATGTAATATTTTGTAGAGAGCTGATTCGCCCAAAAGTTAGTGAAATATGAAAAGCATAACAAAATGTTATTGGTCCAGTTAAGATATGTTTGGCCATATGTAACTCATTTTTATTGCATCGAGCAGTTTATAATCTAAACATTATCTGTGCTTCTGAGAAAAAAAGAAAAGAAAGTAGAAAGAGAGAATAAATGAGCGAATGAATTAATGAAAGAATGTGTTCGTCTTAACTGTAACATTTGGCTGGTGGACTACTGCATGCAGGAATGGATGATCAGATCAAAGGCTTTCATTAAAGGATCAACATCTTACACTGAAGTAGGAATGAGACTTAATCATACAGATTATAAAGGTAAGCAGCATAATGCTAAGACAACTGCATTAGGTGATTCATGTTTCTTCTAAAATTGTCATTCGAACCTAACGATTTGGTTGAAACTCATTATCTATACATTATATATATATATATTATGGGTAGAGCGTGGAACTATTTATTCATGTGTATAGCAATGCCGTACGGGAGATCAGAAGTTAGAATACTTGCAATGGCACTATTGTAGGAGGAGTTTTTCATTCAACCAGTTTATCTCCGAATAATTTGTATTTAATAAAGCGCCCTAATTTGGCAGGAGTTATTCAAAGGGACTATATAGTGATACTCCAATATGATGTTTCTATAACCGAATTCAAATGACAGTAACCTGAAGCAAGTGGGTTTGATAGAATGGAAGTTAACTGTTCAAGATTCTAGCTAACTCTAGTCTTTACCGGCAACCAGTTCCTCAAACTTCAGCCAAGTCACATGCAACTGATATAGTATCTGAAATAGTATCGCAAATATATATTCAGGTGTCACTCCCAACTTTAAAGTGTGTTAGTAAAATCGTCAAATGTCTACACACACACACACACACACACACACATATATATATATATATATATATATATATATATATATGATGGTTGATGTTTTACGGTCAATTATGTGCACATGTTAGGTTAAATGGGCTGAGCGACCTCCAACGGTAATGAAGCGAAGTCAAAGATGAAACACCCTTCAGATAAGCACACGCCGTGATTCGAACTCAGGTGGTAGTGATATGTGGTCCAACGCACTTCTAATTAGACCACTGAGGCGCATGTGTGTGTGTGTGTGTGTGTGCGTGCTTGTGTTATTATAAATGAATGCTGGTACCCAATATCATACCTTCGTCCCAAGTCTTATACATAAAGGGTGAATACATGGGCAGAAACGCCCTTCATAAAAATGGTTAGTTACTGGCACATAATCCGGTCAGGACTCGGCTTTCTTTTTCGTCCGCCAATGAAATTGATTAAAATTAGTTGTATTTTCACATTATGTATGTACTTTTCCAAAGTATTGATATTGTTTGGCAGAAAGTTATATAAACGTATTTACTTCATCTAGATAATGCGTTTAGACCTAACCAGCGATGGACAGACAGACTGGTATTCTGGCCGTAAAATGTTGTCGTTGGGTATACGTTTGTCACTCAACCTGTATCTGTGCGTGTAAAAATATGTAGGCCTAGTCTGCTGCGTGAGCGTTTCTCTGTCGTTGAATTGCATCTATCCAATGGCCAACCAAAAACATGAGCTGGCTATTGAGGACTGTAATACCTTCTAAGATGATAATAAAATAAAGCATTTTTGCTTTTTATTATTGATATATTGCAATAGGATATATTAATGAATACGGACAAAGCAGTCTCATAATCTTCAAGAGCTAATAACTTACCTCAACTTGAAGGTAGGTCTTAAATCATCCTTCCTGTCTTATCTGCGTTCAACTCGTCATTATATTCTCCTCTAATTTCTTAAGTTTTTCAAACTGTCACATGACTTTACAATACTGCAACTACGTGATATAATTATAGCTTATTCGCTTTTTACTCAAATTATACCAGACACGATATATATATATATATATATATATATATATATATATAGAGAGAGAGAGAGAGAGAGAGAGAGGGGGGGTCGTTGTCATAGTGAGAATTGACAGACTAGGCATCATGTGATCGTTGTCCCTGACAACGCGTGTCGTGACTCTGACAGATATCAGAAGGGGAGCTGCCAAAACATCCGACTATGACAGGTTTAAGATGGCGTATTATAACATGAAGTCTAGTCCGGTATGACAACATCAGTTGACATTTTAAAATAAATAGATGAACACAATAGTTTATCAAGGTTAGTACTTCTATTATTATTATTATTATTATTATTATTATTATTATCATTTAACAACCTACCATTATTATTATTATCATTTAACAACCTACCATTAAGTTATACAAGTGTGTTTACAAAACAATATATATCAGAATATGTTTGACACTGTGGCAGACACCTCAGCAGAGATATTTTATTCCTGAATATGCTTAATCCGATGTAAATTTAGTAAATTTCTTGAACTTCTTGAACGCTAATAGAGCTACCATGCCTCATCTAGAGTTGTTTCAAATCCAATTTTATAGATATAGATCACTGAGATCATTCTTAACAAGCAATGATTAGTTGGGGCGTTCTAAAAAAATCGGTAGATAAATTGAATAGAACCAATAAAAATGGCCGAAATACGCTCTGTAATTTAGTGCTACGCCACGAGGACTAATTCTGAACAAAGTTATAATTTATCCCAGGAAGCCATAGAGCAGCTACTCATTTGCTAAGCAATAAATGAAAATGTACTGCATATTGGCTGAGTGGTTTGCGTGCAGATCATGTTGGTTCTCCTGGTTAAATCGACGTTTCTTTCTAGACCAGTAACATTAAATCTGGCTGGCTTGTGTCCCTTGCTTCTGAGCAATTTTTGATTGTAATGCGTGCGATGTCTATAAGAGTGCTAGCTGATTACCTCGATATTAAAGTTGACAACACTTACGGCCCTGCTCGAGTTACAGTCTGTCCTGAAAATAATGCCGTATTAACCCAATATGACCCTATTTATCCATAGTCATCATATATATATATATATATATATATATATATATATATATATATATATACTGGCTTCTTGCCAGTCTAAACAAGCCCGTAGTAGTCTCCTTTTCTCTTATACATAAGATATATGCAATTGTATATATTGAAAAGTATGCAGGCACTCATACCAATTTATAACCTTGACCAGATCCTTATTGTAACGTATCGCTGAAACTCAATAGTTTAGTGACATTCGTTCGTGATCGGTGAATAAAATCCGTTTTTAGATCATCTGATTACAGCCGACAAAATGTAACGATGCAGTACATGATTGACTTCATCATGGTAAATCAGCCTGAGGCGGTGTACGTATACATCGGTACATCACCAGATTTACCATCTAAGCCAACGCCATAGCCGCTCGTAGCTTGTAGGAACTATGACGCAATTTGAGCTTTTTTTCCCCAGGTTTTTTTCCCAGGCGAACGACTCTTAACTGCCCATTGCCTTGATAACTCCGATGTCAGAGGGCTGTTAGTTGAAGACGCCCATTAATATTAATAGGTGATGGTGTGCCTTGGCTTCTTTCTGTTATTCGACTAAACTGGGCAATACAACAATAGATCTGCCTTCCTTGTCCGCGACTGGTCACTGTGGACATACTCTTATGCGGTGAGGAAGTCACCGTCACTGAGGCGAAATTGGCCTTGTCTGAATACGTGACATTCATTATGGTACAATACATTATGCGAACAACGACGAGGACCAGGCGTAGTTTCTAAAGGATGAATGATTTATTTCAACCAGACGCCGAGTAAGCCAGGGACACATATGTCCGACGAACTACTCTCAAAGAAAACATATCGCTAATATTGGTCTCTGATTTTGACCCGTCTATTTTCCAGTGCACTGACCCAATTCCCGTGCCACGTGAAAGCGGCCTCGCTTCCAACCAATGGAAACAGGTACACAGCTTGTTTTGTTTTTTGACTATATTCCACACATTGCAACGTCGTAATGCAATACGTATGTGAGCCTTACTACCAATGTTTACGCTTATCTTAGTACGATATAATGTTTAGTCGTACTCTTTTTCGGACAATCTCTGCATATCTGAAGGGTGTTTCATCTTCGACTTCGCTTGATTACCTTTGGAGGTCGCTCGGCACATTTAGCCTACCGTGTAAACAAAAGTGGCCGTAAAACACCAATCATCATTTCGGGTCAGGGAGTAACATATTTAATCTGTTCTTACGTCATGATAGACATCTAAAAGTGACTAAGCACAAACTGGATCAATCATCGATCCCAGCATCAGTTGACTGTGAGATCCCTGTGTTTTCCTATCTCGAACTGGCCTGTTTTGTTTTGTTTTTTCATATAAACCTCTCCAGATAGCCATCAGTTCAACTCGATACGACGCCTATATTACATTAGCATCTAATACATGGCGTGCATCTTCCCTCAATTATCTCCAGCGAGCATCAATCCCTATTAATGGCCGAGGCTTTGTAGGATGTATTGTTTAGAAGATCAAAGACAATGCAGATCAGTAGTAAGCAAATAAGATTAATGTCATCGTAGATTTAGATGATTTTGCTTATGCCTAAGTAGTTGCTGAAGTTCAGAAAAATTCAGATGCTAAATTGTATTACAATATCCATTCCCGTCTTCTCCTAAGTTTTCAAACACAAAATCGCGAAACATTACGTGTGCATAGGTAATGTTTTGTAGATCAAGAGGAAGATATCACTGGTTTCCATAATATAAAAAGATATAAACTTGAAATAACATTAATTCCGCGAATGTTTTGTGTTAATACCAAAATTATTCACCAGATGGTACACTATAAAAAACATGTGATAAGATATTAAATTCATACATCGGAAAGAAAACTAAAAGGAAACCTATATATAATTAGATCATATTATTTGATTGATCATGGCAATAAAATATTAAATGTTTAAATATAAACCTATTTATGCATAAATTATAGCTTAGTATTAATAATTACCTTTTAAACTAATAATCACGATAATTATATTCTTACTGTGTTTTCCAAAACACTTTTTATTACCAATATCACTGGCTGCGTGCCACTTTATTTACGTATCGTATCCGATGCATTTTTGTTTGTATCACATGAATATACCAGTGAATTAACTAAGTAAAATACATCTCCTTCAAATACAAAATATATATAAATGTATTGCTTTAAAAAAAATCTATTTTAAAATTCAGCATGGCCTGTGTTTTTAAATTATATTTAGTATCTTACACGCTTTGATATTTCGGAATTAAGAAAATACTTTATCAAACACATCTGAAACAGATTCGATCTTGTAATATAATTGGGCGAGTGATATAATCAGAGGCAAATTCAGAGTTTTAAAACGGAAGGGATTTTTTGTTTGTTGCGTTTCAGCTACCAGATCTATTAATGATTGCTTCTTCCCACGGTAACATTAGTTCATTTTATAACGTTACCAATAAATAACAGAACTTGAGACAGATCTATATAGCGCCTATACATAAAGTAGTCCAAGTTCCAAATAGAAATCATTACACTTGATTTATACCTATATCGCACAGGTAAATAACTTTGTCTGATCTATTAGCACTTTAAACATATATTAGCTCACAAGTTCAAATAATTTAATGTTTATAAACAGTCATAGGTAACCACTGTTAGCCAAACAACTTGCCTAGGATCCATGCTAGATACCAGTAAATTTGGCGAAATGCCATGTTTTAGAACATATACCTTATCGAACCATATACATTAACCGATATTTATTCTGATTAGGTCTAGAACTAATCAAGCACTTTACCTGACAAATCAAACATGTCTTCCAATCAGCAGAAGGACGCATCGTGATATTGCCATCCTATAAGACATTATCTGCCAGGGAGCCGGAATGATGCCCAGTTACAGCACGAATGAGCTAAGGGCTTAGGTTCCTCAGCTGAACTGAATGTCTACACTTTACATTGGCTGTTTGAGGGAAACTATCAAATCTTATTATTGCGTTGATGTTTGTCTCACACCAGAAAACCTACGTGGACATCTGGCAATTACTTCCTCGAGAAAAATGTGCGCCCAATAGCGTGCATCTTATTGATTCTGAAATAGAAATTTTCAATTACATCCTTGCTAGGAAAATCCAGATCAATCAGTCGATAAATCGATTATTAGTAATAAATACGGTCGAAATGGCAATTATTGTACGTGGCTGGCCAACTTAAAAGAAGGATATCCATCTGGTCTGTAAGTTACAGCTTGAACACGAGAACTAATTCTAATTAATATTTTTAATTTATAATAGATGGCATATTCGGTGGAGAAAACCTTCCGAGTTGCCTAATTAGAGGAAAGACTCTTACTATAGAAACACGGCCGAAATTCGAACCTCCGATCTCTGGTTTAGCATGACCAAAACCATGGTAAAAGAGTACCACGCGCTACCCACGAGGCCATAAAAGAGATATATTAACAACGACAATAATAATAATAATAATAATAATAAACTTCTATAGCGCCAGTATCCTCGAAAATAATCGAACTCAGTGGCTCATCTAGTACAGGATTTGGAAATCTCCTAGACAAGTCCAATACTCTTTACTTTATTATTTACACAAAATATCTACGATTCCTTACATTTTGGGCTGATAACTCTATCTGGTCTGGACATTCGTACTTATCAGTGCATTACCACAACACGCCCATTGTCCAATTAATAGCACAATGCGCTCAACATCTCCAAGCCGTGATATCAAATCCCAGGGCAACCAGCACACGAAAGGCGTATCATCCTTCAATGGAATTGTGGCCATCCCACATCCTTTGTCGGTAAAGGCAGTCATCAGTCAGATTGTATTTGCGCTTAATTTTTATGCCATTTTACTAGACATGATTATTTCGTTGTTGATGTTTTTTGGTTTTATTTAAGTGTGTGTGTGTGTGCTTAATATTTATTTTATATTTGTAGCTGTGCTAAATATTAATAAAATATCATGTTATTGAAGAATTACGTATTGTGTTTTCCATAAAACGTCCTTGTGTTTATACGCAGGTTAACAAAGTATCACGACACCCCATTATACAGCCTATGAAGTATGTGAAGTGTGTTATTATGGCTGATTATGGTGTTCGTGAAGGTGTCGTTAAACAAAAAATATATAATATTTGTGATTGTCTGTGCTGTAACTGAGTAGAGTATTACTTCTATGATTTCATATCATATAATAATTCGGGAGGGAGGGGGTGGGGAGGGACTTTGAGGTATTTTGAGCATATTGCCCTTCTCAAATATGTTTACCTGATGATGACGATGATTGGCGTTTTACCTGCACAGTTTCTTTGGGTTTTTCCTTACTAAATTACAAATTGTCGTAATTGTTTTCGTTTTACGTTCATGTTTAGGATTCTGAATTATTTCTTAATCATTTTTTTGCTCTGAAAAGCAGATCTCATAAAATAATTTGACATATCAGTATTTTATTCTACCACAACTTCACAAAACTAGGACATATAGATCTCTCATACAAATGTTAGCGCATAGCACCCACATAATATCATGTTTGTCACGAGTAGAAAATAGAATATTAAGCGAATATTAGCATTAGTAGTATAAATCATGCGACAATCACAGTCTATATGACATCATCAGTCCATGAACACTGATGGCGGCGTTTCTATTTTCCACAGAAACACACCGGCAGCACACTTCACTAAAACACACGGGTTATGTCCGACAAAGCTTTGCTATGATATATAGATAGTCAGACAGACAGACAGACAGACAGACAGACACAGACAGACAGACATATAGATGAACATCAACATCTCCGTCTGTCTATGTACAGAGTTGCTGTCATAACCCTGTAAATTAAAACCGAACAACAACAACAACAACAGTCAACAGCAAGCCATGTTAGATTTGGCCGCCATGTTGGATTTCGCTCCACCTAAACCGTGCTTATCCCGAGGCGCTGATATTTACATATTTACACCATATCGAGCTCCCCATATCGCCGATATCACGTCTTCTCCTCGTCCATACTGTAATATTGAGGTTCTAATTTCGTCACAGGTTCGGCACGCGGCATCAGAGGTGTGCCGTTAACTGAGAGGTCCGAATTGTGCTTCGTCCGAAACGTGGTCGCCGATGACGTACCTCTTGTGGGACGATCTTTACGTGTATGTTTGCTGATAAAAAAAGAGGTGGAGACGTTTAGGTGTCAAGATAATATGTGGAATATATGAATGACTTCTTGTAGCTTCAAGGTAATATGTTTGGCGCGTGTGTGTGTGCGTGTGCGCGCGCGCGTGTGTGTGTGCCAGTGTGTCTGTATGTCTGTTTATAAATACTATAAAAGAGGTGGTATATGTGATACTTACAGTATAGTATATATTGCCACTATAACAAAGATGACAAAAGCACACCCAGCAGCTATTACAGCATACATCCACACATTACTAGGACCATCTTCTAAGGGAAATACATAACAAAATACAGACTTGTTAATCTCTGCCTATTACATGTTTCCTGGTGGATAAATTAATATCAACAATAAACATAATTATTTACATTTTACCAATCCACACGACTCTGTGGATTATAAATAAGGCTGCGAATGCACGCTGATGTATGTGGATATTTGTCTGCGTGTCTGGTAAGGTATTCATGCACTAAATATTTCCTTGATACTTTAAGTAGGGTTACGACTGGGTACAAAATTATCCTGGGCCGTATCAACCGGAGACGTGAAGCTACTAAACACCATCAGGACCGTAAAGGGCTCTTCTTTATGACAATGTTTATAGATCAGACGTAATACTGTCGTTATCGGAGATTAAATGATCTACTTTATGACAGCCAACGCGATAAACAAGAATTACGACTCGTTGATGTTCGTGTGGTGAATAGAACTTCTGATCGTGATCGCTCGGTTCGGAACCAGCACAAATCGACCCCAATGAAATATCTACCTGACATCACCAATATGATTAATTCGTTTCTTCAATAATTTGTTATCCACTTCGCAACTCTTGCCGAATCCGGTGTTCGACCTGGTTCGATTGCGTGCGGAGTTATATGTGCACATACGCGCTCTTGGACATACCGATACGGTTTGGTATATTTCGAAACAACGAGATTAGTAATATTGAGTTAGGAAAACATATCACCAACCTCCAACATCATGTTTAATTATAAATAATTATTGTATCACAAGTGTCACGGTCATAGAAACCGATGTGGGAAAATGTTAATTATTATACCTTTACACTAACAAATAGTGTGTGCCCGCGCGCGCGTGTGTGCGTGTGCGTGTGTGTGATTGATGTTTTACGGCCACTTCTGTGCACATGGTAGGCTAAATGGGCCGAGCGACCTCCAAAAGTAATGAATCGAAGTCAAAGATGAAACACCCTTCGGATATGCTCACGCCGAGATTCGAACACGGGTGGTGATGATCTGTGATCCAACACGCTACCGTTATACCATGGAGTCGCGCCTGTGTGTGTGTGTGTGTGTGTGTGTTAGAATATATATATATTAGCACTGGCTCAGAACATGAACACCTATACATCCTTTAAAACCTTTGCCTCCATTGAACTATACCTGAATAAATCTATACATACGTAGACCAATATTATATTTTTCTGAGCCACTCATTAGCCTGTGGGGACCAGTTAATCTGGTTTTCGTACGTGACAAATGTGTCACGCCCAGAGGAAGTCGGTTGTAAGCAGGCTACATACAGAAAGCGGAAGCACGTAAAAAGTACCATTTGACACCGCAGCTCGCAATAAACAACACGTGCATGTGGTACAATGATAAGTTGATATGTGTAGAAGATAACTAATTTAACACCACAGTACATTCAGCAGTAATTTGCTGTTGCTCAAAAGCGCGCGCGCGTGCGCGCGTGTGTGTGTACTTGTCACCTGGTAATAAAAGAGCCTGGT
The DNA here is from genome assembly GCA_025642065.1 of Paralvinella palmiformis. NCBI lineage: Eukaryota > Metazoa > Annelida > Polychaeta > Terebellida > Alvinellidae > Paralvinella > Paralvinella palmiformis. Next base: position 589,229 of record JAODUP010000141.1, on the reverse strand, counting down.
TTTCCACGTCTACACCGTCAGATCCTGTTCTGTTATTTTCCTGTAAAAAAATAATAATAATAAAAATAATCATAATCTGTATTAAAAACATGTCACAACAGGAGACTTATTTATTATATATTCATCCGTCGTCATTAATTGTATCAAAGTTCAGTTTCGTCGAACTATGAAATTTACACCAAACCTCCCTCCAGGTTATAGGCAACACATCATCACCATCATCATCATCATCATCAACTGATCAGAGTGTATGCTATTTGTAGTTAATGATAAACCCCCTCTACCCGATATTGATCCAATGATCCATCGTTATCTGTCTATTGGCCAGTTAGTGGAATCGATCTGAGAACCGTTGGCCCAGCATTTAACACATTACTGCTGATATTTTAGACCAAACATGGACAAATCCCCGACGTGTAATACTTTATGTTAGATTAGATTAGACGTGGGGGCACTTCTGGGGCGGATCTAGATCTATTTGCGAGGTGGGAATATCAGTCGGCAGATCTATCAAAGTAGAATCCGTAACGTTATGGGGTCAATTTCAGGGTCATAGGGGGGTGTTTAATCCCATTTTTCAGGCCCACCCGGATCATCTGCCGTGTTTATCAATCAAATATTTGACCTCTGGGGCAATCTAGGTGCAACAGCCGAAAGAAAATGACACGAAAGTAGAGTGCGGAGTATAATGCTCGGTGATCTCGGTTCGAAAACACAAGCTGTCCGATGACCTCTCGTTCATTTGACGAGAATTATAAGAATAGATAGATCACGGAGAATTATGTGATCCATGACTGACTTCCATTAACGCAGTATGCTCCAGTGGAAATTGAAAATCCTGTTTTATGGTACAACTGCAGAGACAATGGACGGGATCTCGACTCCGTAAATGGCGACCAAGTCGAAAAGATAGTGAATGAGATATTTTCCCAACGTCTTAAAAGTAAGAATTCACTCACTCACTCACTCACTGATCAGTCAATCACCGGATTATTATCACTCATTTCCCTTATAAATCAATCAGACAGCGAACCTGAACTTTCCCAATAGACGCCAGCCAGATGTCTCTACCCCAAATATTAACAACAACAAGGTTGAACTTCACGAACTCTAATGAAATTATAGACAAACTGCTATTTTGAAGATGAAACTCTATATATTAACAATATATTATTTGTTTTATTTTTAACGTAAACGGGAAAATGCTAATAGTTGTTTACACAATGTGACTGTGTGTGTGTGTGTGTGTGTGTGAGGGAGAGAGATACTTACCTCCATCCTGGCACACCAGACCAGCTTCCCCTCGTCATAGACGGGCTGATAACCCTGACGACAGGAACACTTGTTAACGTCACTACAATACGTATGAGGTATCAGACAGTCTGGTATACAAGCCTTTACTGAAGCTGGCTTAGTGGATAACGGACAACCGCCTGTAAAGACAGAAAGCGGGACGCTCATTGGTCAGCGGTCGTATGTTAAGGTCGCCTGGAAGGGCGGCCGCTATTGGCTCGATCTAGTCACATGATTAGAGGGAGCGTTCATAAACATCACGTAACAACATACATACTACTGTGTAATTGACTTTATCAATCATTCAATATTATCTATCTATCTATCTAGCTCTATATCTATTTATCTATCTAAGTATCACATAAGCATCTTATTATTAGACCTTCCCTTTGTCATTAATTTCCCCCTTTACACCAATTAGCCTGATTGCATGTCTGATCACACATACACACACGCGCCCATGCGCGCCCCGCGCGCGCGTGTGTGTGTGTGTGTGTGTATCAGTTGACGTGCAAGTATATAAACTTCTAAATATGACTAATAAATATGAATATTTTTCTGGATGTAAACCAATATTTAAGAAATAGGGGAAATGTTCATAAAATCAATAAAATGGTCCAATTCCAATTTACTGATGGCCTAATTCTTCTTTACTCCAGGTACGTCGATGACGACATAATTGGCTTCATAAATCGGATCTAAAAATAGAAATCTGATCATAAAATGAAATTTTGTTATATAGCCGAAGGAATACGGTCGAAGTATGTATCCGTGGGTACGTGTCGATGTGTGTGCGTGTGTCAAGTGTATCTATCTGTGCGGGGGCGGGTGGTTGGAATTATAATAAACGATTATCATTTTAATTCAATTAATCATATAAACCTGTTGAATCAGTTAGTAAATGTATCACCCTTTGTTTATCCTCAATACTGATAGCCCATATATCCCAGGTATAATCAGTGCTGAGGTGGAACAAAGAGTCACTCACTTACTCACTCACTCACTCACTCACCCTGGCCTAGAGATTTCGAGAGAACCTGGCTGATAGTCAACGATGGAAACTTTTGCACTCCATCCCAGTTTAGGAACCCATACCACGTGACAAATTAGTTTAGTAGCCGCCCGAAAACAACCACGGTCTAGCCAAACACCCAGTTATACCCAAGTCTATACACAGCGAAAGCGTGCAATCAATTGGATTCGAACCTAGGTCTCCTAGCCCACCAGCCGGCCACTCTATCGTCGGGTATAAAGCCCGGAAATCGCCATGTTTATGGGCGATAATAGGCAAGTATGGAGTGGCTGAGCGAGTGTCCCAGAAGCAATATGGGACTAATGGCCGTTCTGTCAAGTGTCTAATACGGTGGAATTTGGCGGTTTGTTAGACGTCTAGCAGGTAGGACGGGCAGAGATTAGACGGGCAATTGGTAGCAATCGATTTAGCTCCAAGGCGAGTGCTGACGGAGTGACAGCTACAACAGGTAATGACGTTTTTCTTACAGTGGTCGCCATGTTGACCTCGTTTTGGCGAAACTAAATCGATTCCGGGGCAAGGAGCATAAAATGGCTGTTTGTGTCTAATGTGGTGGCCTCGGCTTGAAACTGAATCTTACTGAGGATTTATTTGGCGCAAATAGGAATAACACACACGCACACAGCGAGAGGAGGGTAAATACCCTTAACGGAGTACACACACACACGTGCGCGCGCGCACGCACACACACACACAGTATAGGAGTACAAAGACACACAAACCAGGGTTGGAAAAAATCCAAAAATAAATTAAAATCAGATTTTTATTTAAATGAGATCACCCCGAAATTAATCCAATTTATCACATTGAAGCGGTAAAGTAAATGACCTAGCATAAGTAAAAACTGATTATAAATAACATTCAATTTTTTACTTAATCAATAAAATAAATGCAATAATCACAAAAAATCAAATTAGTCACAAGAAATAAATAAAACTAAATTAAAATTAAAATGCATGTCTAATTGCAGTGAGTTCAACTATGATTTAAATAAATGAATGATTTAGATACATTATTTAAATAAATGACACCCCAAAAAAAGTGTGCGTGTGTGTGTGTATTTTTATATATGCTATATTTAAATCCCTGATGAATCGACCTCACAGTCTTTATTTTCTGTGCCAGTGCTAAAATGCCTGCATACATTAGCTACATGACACTATATTTGATATCAGATGGTGCCGTGTAATAAATACCCTGGAGCTAAACAATACCTAAACAACATGTTTACAGTTATACTCGTCTTAACATCATTCAGACTATTAGTATAATTAGACGGCGTAGGTTTGATGACGTCAGACCATGTTTTTAATAATTAATCACCCCAAGTGACCAGGTATGATGTAGTAATTAGATTGAAATGATCGAAAACAAGGCTTTGTCTGTGAAAATAATTTCCTTTGTTCTCGAGTACAAACGAAATATATATATTATGTATGAGACTTTAGAAGAGTGATGGGAATATATATATATATATATATATATATATATATATATATATATATAGAGAGAGAGAGAGAGAGAGTGTGTGTGTGTGTGTGGAGAAAAAATGAGTGCGTGCGTGCGTGTGCGAGTGTGTGTATGCGTGTGTGTGAGATCAATAGATATAGCAGAGAAAGCTTAAAAGATAATAGATAGTTAGACACTGACGGGGGAGGGGAGGGGGGGAAGAGCGACGGAGGGAAAATATTGGAAACTAACAGACATGAAAATAACATATATATATATATATATATATATATATAGTCAGACTGACATAGATAAACATAGCCACCTAGGCACAGACAGACAGACAGACAAACATTGACACTGACAAGCATATAGTTAGACAGACAGGTAGACAGGCATATATAAAGGACACAGATAGACAGAGATATACGCACACGGATATACAGACACACATAGAGAATGATAAACAGACACAGACAGACAGAAAGACAGACAGACACAAACAGGCACTGATCAATATTGAGAACAAGGGACACAATTGTGCTTGATTTTCCTCTTAATATATCAAGAAATCTCCACCGACATACAAAAGCATAACATATCCTATACAAAAATTTAACAAAGGTAAACAGATACTAACTTAAACAAGTGTCAATAAACCAAATATACAACGTGAAGATAAAACAACGACTACCCATCAACGATTTAAAAAAAAACGCTGTAGCCAAGTGGGAGTTAATTATTTTAAACACATTAGTATATGATTATAAAATAACCACAAACACAAAGGCGTAATTTAAACGTATCGATTGATAACAGTGAACTAAAAGACATTTAACTTAATGTTTCTAATGAGATAAAGATAGCACTTGGCCATGATGGTAACATTTCCACAACATCGTTTCAGTATTATAACCCATTACATCATAAATAACCTTTTCCCAATCAGCCACATGCGTAAAGGAATTACGATGAACGGAATGATTTAGCCCGGAGGGGCGGGGGGAATTACCTAGGATAGTTAGTCTAGGGATATCTCCCTAGAGAATTATATCCCACAGAGAGAAGTACCATAGTAGCTGTACTGGAACCCATCATCTGTATGCTTGCAGCGTAAATGTGAAACCAAAGTATCACCTGTGCGCTTGCAGCATACAGGTGAAACCAGACTATCACCTGTGCGCTTGCAGCCTACAGGCGAAACCAAAGTATCACTGTAACGTCGAGTAAACACAAAAACAAAACCCTTTCCGCAACAACAATTATCTGGCAATCAGTGTCTACTTACTCAAACAAAGAGCGATTAAATTTCCCCTCTCTCGTAATGGTGTAGTTGATCACGTGATGATGATGTGCACAAGGTAGGCTAAATGGGCCGAGCGACCTCCAAAGGTAATGAGACGAAGTGAAAGACGAAACAACCTTCAGATATGCCCACGCCGGGTTTCGAACACGGGTGGTAGTGATCTGTGGTCCAACACGCTACCGCTAGACCACGGAGGCGCCCCAGTTGATCACGTGACATATCCACCATGTTAACTATGATAACCCCCCCCCCCCCGATACTCCTACAAAATGGCGGATATTTGTCTGTGATGAATTCTGTGATTAGAGGTATATCGTGTCGAAATGTAACTTTAACGAGTAAATATTGTTAACAAATAGCCGGGACGCGTGATAGACGACCCGATTACGTCATACAGGGTGTGATATACAGCGTAGACGTGCCGTGTAGGTAATTGAAGTGTTAGGTTCGGTCAGGATACGTGACATACAGTCCAGCCATGTGATATATGTGTAAAGGTCTGGTGTACATGAGATGCATGCACGTGCTGTCATCAAGAATCCGCCTACATATTATCGAACGCGGGCATGCGCAGACACATAAACACGGAAAGACTCAAACGTATATCAAGAACTTATGAAAGAAATGGAGAAATGTTAGATTGCCTTATTTTACGCAGAAATGGCATCTTCTGGTCGTATAACGCAATGGCCACCACTTTACCGCATACATACCATCCTACAACATTCGGCTATCAGTGAACAATAAAAGTTAAACATACATACCTTGCCATACCAAAGTGTACAAGAAACACGCGCCGTAATACGTTATATTCTGGTAGAGTATTTGCTTGTACGCGGTTCTATTTTGCCTAATTAAACAGACGGCTTACTGTAGCAGCACTGTAGTCGCTTTATACACTGTCATACTGGGATGATCACAAACAAACTGATGGGGATGGATATGTCGAACCTGTTATATCTAGGGTGTTGCCAGGTGACAGGTTATATCCAGGTGACTGGCAGGTGTCAGGGGACACCTACATTGTGTTGTCGCGTCTTCCGACGACATCTTAAGCCACCCTATAGAATCAGCGTGTTGAATCAGGAAATGGCTTATATCGGGACGTAAGTGACACTGGCTTGTTATGGGTGTGTTGCGGGGAGGGGAGGGTTCTAATGATATGTAGGGCGAAATGTGGTTACTGACTGGGAGGCGGAACACACACACACGCTCACTCACTCACACGCACACGCACATACACACAAAACGCGCTAACTCTCTCTTCGTGTACATATACACAGACACAAACGCACACACACGCACACACGCACACACACACGCACAGAGAGAGAGGGGGGAGGGGGATGATCGACGAATAACGCGATCGATAGAGTATCGCTCAATATGCTGACCCAATCTAATCAAACGATCATGTCACGTGACTGGTCTTTTATATAACACAGTCACCGAGTAACAAATCCGTTGTTCTTGAAAAAAATTATCAATTTCTACACTTTGAAATATGGCTGCCTCGCAACGAAATCCGTCATGTTACCGGAAGTGGTTTGTTTTGTAGATGATATGAAGCAGAACCGCGGAGAAATCTACGGTTTGGCGCTGATTGGTTGATCGAACAAGAAGTAAACACCTAATAGTTGTGATAATGACATTGGTAGTGTGTGTGTGTGTGTGTGTGTGTGTGTGTGGGGGGGGGTGACAGGCATGACATTATATCTTTGGGTGTGTACGTGTACGTTATTATCGCCGACCAAACCACACTTTCAGTAAAAATACAACCGGAAATAAGTGTTTAATTACGCTTTCGTGTCCTATCCTTGTTTCATGATCAGATCATGAAACGAAAGGAAATCAATCAATCAATCAATCAACAGGAGCATCCACCAAGTTCACGTGACCAGTTTCTCAGGTGATCTACTGGTCATGTGAACTATAAATGTGCCAGCTATAGATGAGCTTTTAATAAATATGATTATCATAATTACTAAAAACACTAATGAATTATCATGTTTACGTTAAACGACGTAAACGAAATGGTTAGCTATGGCTAAATGAGATCCTGAGTGCGCATATGTGCGCGCGCATGTGTGTGTGTGTGATAAATATATTTGTACCTGAGTACACAAATATTTATGTATACATAAACATCACCAGTCAACACACAAAACGCTTCATGACCCTTCTACACATCACAAGTCATGTGACCGCCAAGAACATATTGCCATCGCCAGTGACAAGATGGCTGAAAGCACGTGACTAGAACATCTCCCAGTGCGCACTAACGCACGCTCATTCAGCGACGAGAAACGGAATATTTACGTCATTGTAAATAACAAGACAACAGAAAGAGACATCACTATCTACCAATAGTGAAAGTCGGGTGACAGCAGGTGTCATGGTGTAAAATTGATGACACTGTGACATTATCACTGGCTTACCAAAAAAATATCCAGAAATAAACAAGCCATTCTGATCCAGAACCACAGACGGGGCCGTACTGTTTACGACAATCTAAATTCCCGAGCTCCATTCCCGTCCGGCGACATCCTCGGCACCTAAATCGTGCCATAGGAAATCTCTGGATCATTCCGGATCTAGCTAATGGCTGCCAACATTCAGGATACTTACCATAGACTCTCATGCCATCTGATCTCTGACACCAGACGCTTCGCCTGTCGCCGAACCATGCAGTTGTTTGCCAGCTGTACGTCGGACACATACCAGCTGTACACCGCCTGGTCTGCCATAACGTACTGGGGCAGGTTTCTCCGGAGCCTATAGGATAAGACAATATAACACGGCTCCGGGTTTGGCGGCCTTCTGGAACGATAGGAGAGAGAAATACAATATGGTGGCGGCTGTTTTTTATGTGTAAATGTAAATGTTTGTAGTTTATTATCACGTTTGTGCATTTTATAGGCTAAATGGACCGAGCGATGTCTAAGGCAATGAAAAGCGATAGATGAAACACCCTTTAGCCATAGCATAGGCGGGATTTGAATCCAAGTCCCAGAGGTTTATGATTAACCATGCTACCGCCTAGGCCATTGGGACTTCATGAGTAAGCACTACGGTGTATGTGTGTGCACGCGCGTATGTGTGCGTGTGTGCGTGCGTGCGTGCGTGCGTGTGTACATGCCTATGTCTACATATCTTACCTGTATCTGATGGTCCCTCACAGAGCCTATGACACGGCCCCCAAACAGACCATTGTGACAATACACAGTCCCCAGGACACGGCAACAAACAGCTCTGTTCTAACTAGAAAACAAATAAGTCATAGAATTATCTCATTATCTCTCCCTTTCTCATCATACGACACCCCCCTCTCTCTCTCTATCTCTCTCTCTTTGCAGCAGCAATTATATATCTTAATATTGACACTATTCTTATAAGAAAATGTTATCATTATACCTGGGAAATATCCCATTAGTGAATCTCATATTTATGGGCGGAGTGAGGATGAAGTGGCAGTTAATGTTGTTATTGCCGTAATACAGAGTGGTCGGTTTAGAAGGATAACGGATTGGCTAAGTTCTACTGCAATTCAAACAACAACGTTCCCAACAATACAGTCAACAACATATTTTGTTTGCCTCAGGTTTAGGTTATTTCAGAAAATATAGCAATATATGGTTTTCTGGTAACCAATTAATGGTGATGATATCATAACGTTCAGTATATAGAATATATGTCTTCACCTTGAAGTGTGCCTTATATTCCGGAGGACACATACTTATATCGATACTGACTCCGTCATGACGGACACACGACAAGTTTCGAGACTGCGTCCCATAGCCGCACGCACCACCCTGAGGAGTATATAAACACATACTAAATATTAATAGAATTATTCACCCGCTTGAGTCAGCCAGCCAGCCAGCCAGCCAGTCAGTCAGTCAGTCAGTTATTGAGAGAGCGAGCGAATGTTTTGTTTACTGGGTTCAATCAGTACATATGCATAAGTGATCACAACGAAAGGAGATAAAGCATTTATGCGAAGCATTTTATGTGTACGAATGTACTATGTTAAAAACAATGCTCGGATTTGATGATGGATCTGGATCAGTACGACATTGCGACTGAATATTCAGTACTGCCTTACCTCTATGGTACATGGCGACCAGTCAGACACGGCCCAGTGGAAACACTCTACAAATGGACACGGCCTCAGCTGGATCAGCGTCTCTGGACACTGGCGACCTCTATTGGCGGGGTGGATTAACACATTCCTGGAGCGCGTTTGATAACCTGGAAGAAAGCGTATCTCACGTTTAGAACTGGCTCTAGATCTGGATCAGTTAAAAAACGGGATAATACTGAATTCAGTCCAGGCCATAGATACTGCAGCTTGATGTGGAATGCGATTGGCTTACCGAGGTCACATGACCGTGAGCACGTGGTCCATTCTGTCCACTGGGAGACGGTACAGTCGACTGGACAAGGAACAACGCAGTTGTCTTCTGATACTAGATCATCGGCTCTGATTGGAAGCTTTATGGAACAAATGAATAAATTAATTATTCAAGAGAACATTGGTAATTACACAATAAAACACATGCATAAATACAGTAGATTACTACGTCAATTGTTCGTTTATTACATTCATAATTAATGTTACTATGTTTTAATGATAATTTTGCTGTACGTGAATTGATCGAATCTCAACTGTATTTCTCTTGACTTAGAAATGTAAATCAATAACTAAATGAGATATCATTTAATTATGTGATATTTGCTTTTAACAAGAATACCTGGCAGGCAAGATTAATATTTATAACAATGTTAGTACATATCAAACAAGATTGTACGTCTTATGGTTTTATCAACAGATAATGTTCTGTTACCTTGGATACGAAAATAACCCGATTGCCTTTTTAAATATCTATATTAATAATATATGAAATAATTTTTTTTGTGAAATTTGTGCAAGATGAATATAGCAACATAATATATTTACCTGTACATTTCATACAGTTGTAATATTTAGTTTTTAACAATCTGTCACATAAATAATAGGAGAAATACGCCATTTGTATTCTTCGTAGCAACTTTGGAATGGACGTAAACAAATTTTAAACTTTGACAAGTACGTCTGGTGTATATTTACATACTTCCTTGTCGTTTGTGGTTTGGCTCACAGCAGTCGAGGCATCCACACATCAGGTCAGGAGAAAGGAACCCCATTTGATCACCAAAAGGTGTTATGGTATTTTTGAAACAACAAGCTAGTTCACAAATTAATGTCTCGACTCAATTAAATGGGATTCCTATTCCTCTATGGGAGTGTTTGTGTGACTAAACACATTTAATGTTGTCGTCACGTGACTGGATTGCAGCGGAACATTAAACAATCTATAAGAACATATTTAATTTTCATGATATCTTGACTTTATCTTTTCGTACAGCCCTCATCTAATCTGAGGAGGGGGGGGGTGTAGTCCGGTTTGTTCTGTTGATCTACAGGTATATTTACTTAAATAGACATTTCACAAGACCGGGGTGTTGTATGCTCCTCTGGTAATTGATTAGTGCTAGGATGGATAAATAAGGTGTCTCTGTGTTATAGTATAATGCTACGGCAACATCATCAACATCATCATCATCATCGTTGTTGCTGCGATTCGTAGCCAAACCGCTGTCAATAGTAAACGAAACAGGATCAGATCCGGATTCGCCAGACCGCAGACTATGACAGATTGGACCAGATCCAGAAAGACTTACATTTCTACAGAATGTCCTATCCATAGGTTGTCCATCACTCCGCTGACATTGGGCATACTTTCGCCGTCTTCCGGAGCCACAGCGTAGGCCTTTGTCTATATGACAGGGACTCCAGGCTGACCACACCCACTCGTACAGGAAACAGTTGATACCCGGCTGACAGTATGCCACCTGGCGCAGTTGAGGACAGCTGAACGAAGTACCGGCCGCTGGACGGCGCTGTATGTCTCTCGTCCTATGCCGAGTGGAATTGGTGTTGCAATCCTGGGGGGAGGATTGTAAATGGGGGGATTTAGTTATGAAATATTTGTTTGTGGGTCTCTGTCGAGGATTGTGTAGTGTGTATGTGTGTCTGTGTGTATGTATGTGTGTGTGCGTATATGCATGCGTGCGTGCGTGCGTGCGTGTGTGTGTGTGTGTGTGCATATCATTCATGCTGTCTGGCTTCCTATATGCCTGTATGTCCACGTGTTAATTTATTTTTCAGTCGGTCAGTCAGTCGGTTGGTCAGTCAGTCAGTCAGTCGGTCGGTCGGTCAGTCGGTCGGTCGGTCGGTCAGTCCATCAGTCAGTCAGTCCGTCAGTCAGTCAGTCAATGAGTCAGTCAGTCATCCGGGCCGTCCACGCCTCTATCTGTTTACCTGAGGACAATCGGACCATTCCGACCAGTGTGACGTCACACAGTCGCCAGGACACGGTACAGTACACCTGTCCGTCTCGACAGGTTTGGTTCGTGGATCGCAATAGTACTCTCTGACCTCTACAGCTTCCTGATTGCCAAACGTACGCATACATCTAGAATATATCAATTAAAATTGTATTTGAACGAGTGACGTAATACAGCCAATACAGAAACGACATCACACAATTTGGCACATTTCCAAAAAAAGTGTCCTTAAATTCTATTAAGCACTCAAACACCACATATAGCTAGGATTGTCTTATGAATTGTCACTCGATAAAAATTTCTTTCACTGGATAACATTTACTTCATGTTGTCTATTAGACACTCGGAATATAGGGGAGGGGGAGTGTTTGAGGTATTTCTCGATAATTTTAAAGGACTCTCAAATAATCAGATTATGCGATTTCCATTTAATGGCGTCCGCCCTTATGACGTAACCTGTTAACATAATGATATCACTTATTCGTCTTACCATAAAGGCAGACACTGTCTGATTACTTTTTGCTGAATATTCTATAATTGGGCGACTTACGGGAGTCACTGTGTGATGTCATAAAACAAAAAGGAGATTAAATTCCTGTGATCAAAATCAACAACATGATGTTTCTCTGGAGTGACCTTGACCTATTGTACTGATGGGGTGTGCTGAATTAATTGGATTTGGTTTGCATAATCTCATATATGTATATATGTACTAGACGTTTATGGATATTGATATGTTTTGTGTGAATTTCATTTTCGATAATTCGATGTTATGTCCACAAAGTGTAACAGTTTACATAACAATGAACAGCTGATTGACGTTCTTGAAACATCCATATGAAACTGGGTTCATGGCCTGTAATCATGTGAAAATAAATCCTTAACATTTGAACAATGCACTGTCACAGTTATCAATTTAGGTTGTAATATAATAATAAACAAAAATAGGTTTAAACAAATTATTGTTCTAAATAATATTTCAAAACGACGTAAAACCTCAGTTTCTATCTGATTATTATTATTATTATTATTATTATTATTATTATTATGTCAATATCTACCTGACAATTCTTGATTGGAATCCCTCTCCACAGCTGATGCCGGTGCCAGAACTGACAGCTGTACAAGGGGACCAAGGTTCTACGGTCCAACTGTACTGTTCGCAAGATACGTAACACGGCTGTTTCTCGTACTCCTACAAAGTGTACATGGAAAGCATATATGACAGGGTTAACGGATATATATATATATATATATATATATATATATATATATATATAATTGATAGATAGATAGATAGATAGATATTATTTCTATCATATATAAAGTTATCAACTCGTTTAATAAATAATCTCCATATATATATATATATATATATATATATATAATATTTGTGTGGTGCGTGTGTGTGTGGGGCGCGCGTGTGTGTATGCCACCGCACATATCGGAATACTTCGTGATTATATAATCTGGATTTCTAATCCAGATGCTCGCACATTCTATTAAAACATATGCACGTAAGTGCGTCCATACGATGGTGTGTATTAATTGAATGACGTCATCGACGTACCTCGCCCTCGTTTAAATCGGGACAGTCCCTGCCACCGTCGAGACTCGTCTCGACCTGATACCGGAACCTCGCCTGACTGCCGATACCACAGCGCTGTGACGTTACACAGGCGGTCCACTCGTTCCACTGGCTCATCACGCAGTCACGTGGACACGGGATGAAGCACATCTCTTCGGCGAACTCGGAGCTCTCGCAGACTTGAGCGGACACGTTCAGCGACAGGCTCTGACATATTATCCCCTGGATACGGCGTCCGACCCCGCAGTGACCGCCCCCCGGCCGAAGTTGGCCAATCAGCGACGTCGTCGGTCGCGTGTTGTTATAGTAGCCGTCTGGATCTTGACGCCGCCTCGGCGTCTGCGCGCTGTCGTCCTCCAGAATACAGCTGGACCAGTTGCCCACCTGCAGCCGGGTCAGGGGCGGACAGTTGCAGCTGGATTTCTGTTTCAGCGGGTAGTTCGAGCGGTCGTAACAAGCCATGATACGGTTAGTGACACCTGACGGCGAAATATGAAAAACTGTTGAGTATATTCATGTATTTGGGAGACAACATATGATAAATAAAATCATTTTCGTTTTTAAAATATAAATGTAAATAGAATATCCACTGATTGTTATCTAGTTTCAAACGATATTTCAAATTTTTGATTATTGGTCTTGTTAAGGTGACATTTCCGTGCCAATCTAAGTTCGAAGGATGTTTCATTTTTCAGTGCAAATCATTACCTTTAGAGGTGTATTGGCCTGTGTAGCCTACCATTTGTTAAAAAGTGGTCGTAAACAACGACATTTCAATAAATTTTGGTGTCAATATTTCAAAAACAGTAATGTGTCTGTCACTTTGTGAACTATGTTTATCCGAAAATGACGAGCAATGAAGATTTGTTTAGAGATACATTAATAAACCGATTCAATTACCCCTGCTGCCACCAAGCGGCTGAATTTCACACTACAGTCTCGGGTTAGAAGTCTAAGAATCACTGTGTTGCATGGCGATTTACCCGTGTAGTGGCCGATAAGTGTCTTACTGAAAAGCTGTATCTAGGCTACTTAGCAGCTATATTTGGATTTTATTTATAATCCATTAAGGGTATGGGATCTCCAAATCATAATTTTACATTTAACAGGAATGACATAGACTTCATCCTATAGATATATGCCACTAAACTAAGTAACGTTCAGCGCGATTTGCATGGCTGTCATAGTCCGCCATGTCTAGTTCAAACTTATTTTTTATAGAACCTTTGCCATCTGACATGACGATGTGAATTTTATACAATCAATGGTAAAATAGATTATAATTCGATGGGTGATTCCTATTACTGTAATATTGGTATTTATGGATAATATCTGGTCTTAAACTAACTATTTTATTTTCTGAATCAGCCATTTGTGCAATATTTATGTAAATGCGAAGACTGTTAATACGCTAACATTTCTTATTTAATAATATACAGGTGAGACATATATGATTGGTTCCCAAGTACAAGTAAAATTAATATTTCCAAAACTCTACATTAAATATTTAAAAACTCAATTTACATTCAGCTAAAAGATTATTTTTTAAATCATTTATTTAATCCATTGAAACCCAGGCTAAAAATCCTCTATGAGTCAACAAGAATAACTAAGGCTTAGCTGTGTCGTTCATATAGATAGCCGTGTTTGTAGAATTTGTTTCCCTAGTGTGTCATACTATGACTATACGATCCAGATATGTCCAGCACCGAGGCTAAACAATCCAGAATACGAAAAGTTTTGTTTTATTTTATATTATTTAATATTTATTACCTTCCATATGTCTCATCCGGGTCCTATATCCACCACACCTACGACTACATCCGCTCCACTCCGACCAATCGGAGAACTTACACGTGTCCTGCTCACAGTTGTCCACGTGACACTTCTGCGTCACTTCCGGCATCGAGCCGAGCTGGGAAATACAGATCTCTTCCGGAAGTACGTCATCGCGATCGTTGAGGCATCGTACTTCTGGAAAAGATGGAAAGTAACGAATTAGCTTTGATTGCGTGGACGTACGCACTCTCATGCGTACGGACGCTCGCATGCTCGTGTGTACACGGAGGGGGGGGGGTGGAATGTTTATAGAATTTACGAGCTTTTTATTTATTATTTATTTATAACTTTTACGATATCAAACAACATCAGAAAAAAATCACGACTTCACGCTTTATGTTCTTCCTCGATCTGTCAAAATGGACGTTTTCTATTGTCTCCTAAAGAATGGATGTTTGTAAATAAAGCTCTGTATATTATATATAATAAAATAATCTAAACCATCTATTACATATCAATTTAAAACGATAATAACTTTCATTCATTGACCACAATTCCTTAAATTGTAATTTATAAATTTTGTCTATATCCAGCAATCATTAACCCTGATCCAGACTGATTTGTGAGGGAAATAGAGTACAGAGTGACCTTAGACCTAGACTAAACACGACCTTAATCCTAACATTAACCCCAACACTAAACCTAAACTAAACTTGATCTATCACTCAACCTAACTAACACTAACCTACTCTAACGTCGACCTTGAAAACAAAGTACTAACATTAACCCTAACAGTGACACTAAACTAACTCAAATAGTAAACTAACAGTAATAGAACCCTAACTCGAACTAAATTCGAGCTGTGATGTAGCAGTTAGTTAGAGAGTGGGACTCGTAACCTGAAGGGCCGTGGGTTCGAGGCCCCGGAGCTGCCATTTCGTCCTGTTACGATTGGTTCACTCAGCCAGAAGTGAGAACCCGACTGGAAAAGATGGCCGTGTGTCTACGCGCCTATATTGGCAGCGAGCGTTGTATTCCCGACCCCGAGTTGAGAGATGCGTGATGGGTTGAAGTATGTCTGAGTCTGGGATAGTGGTAATTTAAAAACAAACCCCAGACCAGCCCCAGCTGAATGTGGTTCTTTATAAGTCAAACATCATCATCATCCAACTCCAACCCTAAGCTAACACTAAACCTGGTATGTCTCCATGGCCTAGCTGGTAGTGCAGATAGCCATATACCCCTAGCATCTAGGTTCAAACCTCAGCCGGGCTGTTTGATCCGGCTAATTAATCCCTAATACTGACCCTAAAGTAACCCTAACTTATACTTAATATTGACCCCAAAGTAATCCTACCTTAGCAGTAATACTAACCCTAAAGTAACCCTAACTGCTAAAACAAAAGGTTCCCTTTATGTAATGATGGTATCTGATTGTCTCGTTAACTATAAATACCCTCTCATTAAGATGTAAACCCCAATAAGACAATCTTCTACTAACCTCTGGCTCTATAACCGTCCCCACAGCTGTCATAATGCGTGGCGTACATACACTGACTCCAGTCAGATATACGCCACCTGTAGGTGGAACAACGCGGCAAACTCATACACGGTCGCGTCTCTCTCATTTCCGGACACGGTACGCCATCTGGTGACGGATGCTCCAACACAAACCGCCATCTTTCCTGTTCCGGGAGCGTTTTGGCGTCATCTGTTCGAAGAGATCAAGCACGTTTTAGTGGGTTTAGAAACTTGTCACGAAGAAATCGGGTTACGTTTGTGTAAAGGCGATTTTAGGTCAAGGTCGCTTTGTTTATTTACCTCTGAGACACGTGACCGGACAAGCTGACCAATCGGTAAACGTGCTGAAGACGCAGTTTTTAGGACATGGCACGGTACAGTTTTGTGACGTAGGTGGCATCTCTTCTACATGGCATCTGAGAGATAACAAATATTAGTAGATCTAATGATAGTAGTAGTGGTAGTAGTAGTATTTCACGTAGTAAGAGTAAAACTACTAGTAGTATTTGTTGTTGTTGTGGTAGTGGCAGTAAATAGACTTAGTAGTATAATAGGGAATACTATTAGTATTAGTAATGATTGAAATCATATTAGTCAAGAGAATGATAGTTGTTGTGCTACTACAACAACATTTGCAGTAATAGTAATATTAGATGTAGTATTAGTAATATAAGTAATAGTACTACTATTAGCAGTAGTAGTAGTAGTAACCGTGGTAGTAGTCGTGGTAGTAGTAGTAGTAGTAACCGTGGTAGTAGTGGTAGTAGTAGTGATATTAGCAGTTGTTCTTTCTTATTACTGTTGCTACTGATCCTGCTGTTTAATTTCTCTTATCATCATTATCGTTCATCAACATCATCATTAAATTATTGAATTACGGGAACAAGGGCAAAAACAACTACTACATCAATAACAACAACAACTACTACTACTACTACTACTGCTACTATCAGGTACACTTCCATTACAAAATTTCACCAAAATAATCACCTTTTATTAGCCATTTTCTCTTCCATGTTGTCATAACACGTCACTTCCCGTTCCTGTCGGCCTATTCCACACCTCTCTGTACTATCCGCTAGGTGGCAGTGTGACCACTCTGTTACACGCCAGAAATAGGTCTGACAAGGAAATTCGTTGCAACGACTTTTCTCCAATAACATACGAGGGGGTGGACAGGGGGAGCCGTCTGTTGGTGAGTGAGAGGGGGATTAATGGTTATAATATACTTATTTTAATTGAGAATTATTTTAGGCATTTAACGATATAAAATATATATATATATATATATATATATATATATATATATATATATATATAGAATACACATGCAAAAGATATAGAGTTAGATAGTTACGCTAATACCTAAACCCACAAATACACATACCCACGCATGGAGACATACATACATATACAGACACGCGCATATATATATATATATATATATATATGTATATGTGTGTGTGTGTGCTGTGTGTGTGTTGTGTGTGTGCTGTGTGTGTGCTGTGTGTGTGCAGTAGGTGGTGATCATGCTTATAACCTGCTCCAGATTCAGCTAGCAGTTCACGTGACCGTGTCATGTGACCCGTTGCCCTGCCAACGCCGCACGATTTCGAACAGGCTGACCAGGAACTCCACTGTGACGTCACGCAATCTTGCGCACACGGCACCTCGCATACTTCATGAGACGACGGCTTAGGATCAAAACAATGTCTAACTGACACTGTCTCCTGGATAATACAAAAATATGGTTTGGCATTATTTACATAAAATATAGGAAAACAAATAAATAAACTAGGATTTGATGGCTATTGGGAATATCGTCGTTTTAAAATGAATAGTATCGTAAACATTCAAAGAAATTAAACAAAATAAAATTCTGGGTGCCAATATGGCGTGTGGTTTACATTTACACTATAGCATTCGGTCTATCGCCAAATTTACACTATAGCGTGCGGTCTACCGGGACATTTACACATAGCGTGCACTCTACCTGCACTTTTACACTACAGCGTGCAGTCTACCGCAAAATATACACTACAGTGTGCAGTCTACCCGAACATTTCCACTGCTGGATGATCAAAACAAATTTGTGCCAACCCTAACTCTTAGAGTACCGTAGACTATGGATACCACGGTAGACCGCGCGCTATTGTAGCAACCAATTGTGTGTATGTATATTTATATATATATATATATATATATATATATATATATATACGGGGGTGTTTCCGTACACGTGTACTCATGTATTTACATATTTGTATATCTTACTAACATCTTTCATATTAACACACTCCGCCACACGGCTCTGGCGACCTTCACCGCAAGGCATGTCGGGATATTTCAGAATACACTCGCCGCGCACGCGCACTCTCCATCGGAAACATGGCGGATACTCGCAGTCGCGTGTCTCCTTCTCGTGTAGACAGAAGGCGCCACCATAGGCGCCTTCTCTCAATATGTGTCTTGTTCTAACGTGATATCCTATAAACACATGGTACTAAAATAAGTGTTAATGCTAATAAATATGAATCATTAATAATATTAATATTACATTATAATTATCAGCGGCAAACTAATACATGTAAGCATGTTAGTGGAAAGTTGGCACAATTGCATATGTCAGAAATTGCACACGTTCTAATGACGTCATCTCTTTTTGTGTGTTACGTATATGATATATTTAGCAATAACCACTGCGGAAATGAAAGAAATTAAACCACTTCTGTAACATTTTCTAACCATAACTGAAACAGACACGAACAAACAGATACGCACATGCACGCATACACATACACACACACACACACACACACACACACACATTGATGACGTCACCTGTCTTGGGCCTGCTCCGCGTGTGGCGACACCTGTCGGGTAGACACTCCCCCCACGACGACCAGTCGGACATGACACAGTCTTGTGGACATGACACGTGACATGATCGTGTATGTATCGGAGCCTCGAAGGCACAATGATAATCCGGTACAGGAACCGTATCTGTGATGTGAGGAATATAGAGGGCGTGGTGGTATGTTGATATAATATATATAAACGTACGGTTGATGACGATTGAGTTTTGTTCATGAACGTCATAGGGTTATCAATAGGATACAACACAATCAATCAACCTATTTATCTGTATAAATGTCTACCTATCTGTCTGTCTATCTGTCTATCTATTTATCTGTCTATTTACCTATCTGCCTAACAACCTACTTACCTACGTACCTATTTATCAATATATATATATATATATATATATATATATATATATCGTATGTCTGTTATGTCCGTATGTCCGTATGTCTGTATGCCGTGTTTGTGTGTCTGAGCGCATGTGTATGTATGTGTGTGTGTGTGTGTGTGTATGTATGTGTATGTGTGTGTGTGTATATGCATTTAGGTATGTACGTATTTATGTGTGTATGTGCGTTTTTGGTGTGTGCTTGTGCGTGTGTGTGTGTCAGTATCTATCAGTGTTATATGTCTGCCTTATCTATCTGTCTCTACTCTATTTCATCAACACTTTCATAATCCATAAGTCTACCTCTAACTCTCCTGATTTATTAGGCACGCGATTAGTGCGCAGGCGTATTAACCAACTAACTTGACGCCTTCGTTAATGAACGAAACGGCGGAAAAAAAAGATTATTCTTTTGAAAAAAAAGGTTAAATTAATGTACATCGCGAAGAAAGATAGAAAACCATTTAATAACTAAATGACAAATATGGCAGAATTTTCATCTCCAAATATACACCTCAAACAGACGTCATGAAACGGTTTAATTAAATTTCATAGGGATATACTATAATATCCGGCACTTAGCAGATAAATTATTTATTAATATTTCACACGTTCACGTGTCGATAAATCTCTCTCTCTCTCTCTCTCTCTCTCTCTCTCTGATTAATGGCGATTCCTCCAGCCAATAGCAGCGTCGTCATGGCAATCAACAGACGCCGTATTACCTTCCATATCTCGATTATTAGCCAAATTATCGCCCACCCACCACCAATAGACATAAACCGCTAAAAACGATCTCATCTCGACGATAAAATGGCGAGTTTTTC
The DNA here is from genome assembly GCA_025642065.1 of Paralvinella palmiformis. NCBI lineage: Eukaryota > Metazoa > Annelida > Polychaeta > Terebellida > Alvinellidae > Paralvinella > Paralvinella palmiformis. The sequence continues at coordinate 568,793 of JAODUP010000141.1, read as the reverse complement.
CCCTTAAAACGGCTTCGTTTGTGGTATAGTTATAATAATTGGTGAGATATTTCTCTATAAACCCGTGTGTTGACATTTAGGTTAATAATCGAAACAGTAATATCAACCGTCGAGTGTTATTTGTTCCCGGTTTTTTCCCCGCATTTCGTTTTTTCGCCATTTTCATGGCCATTATAAAGGTAAGCTTTCAGAATAACATATATATTTCATGTTTCGCCTTGCTGACTTTTTCTTCTCGATTTGGATAAATGGAGGCTGATATTAAAAATATGATATTAACAGACCATTATGACGATATCAAAAAAAAAATATCAACACTTCCGGTTAGGCTCGTTTATCGCCGATCTGAAGTTGCGATAGCTAAATGGCTCAGTTGTTAACGCATTAAACCGAAAGAAGAAAGGCGGTGAATTTGAAATACGTCGACTGACCGATTGAATCGGAGAAGTGGATTATCATCCCATTGTGGGCCCATAAAACGGCAGCTGGAAGCCGTATACTCCTATGGGCGCTCATGTTGTCGTCGATCGGTACAACTAGCTATATCAAGACGATAGAACCACTTCAGAATGGCTGAATCAAACCACAAACTATAAATCATAAATCATAAACCAGAAAGATTAAGTTCGTCTTGGACCCCCCTTTAAATAATATCACCTCTGCCGTCGTGTTGGGATAGCTCAGCGGTAACGTGTTGGACTCGTAGATGGCAGATTACGGGTTCGAATCAAGTGGCGGGTTACCGATCAACGATTAACTGGGCGATAATTAGTTAAGTCTATGTTGGACGTTAACGGTTGATTCTCCCACTTCGGTTGAATTGTTTAACCGCGGTACTGGTCGCACCTGAGACATACAGAACGACGGTGTACGCCCCGGAGAAAGTCCTCCAAATACGGGTACGAGTCCGATTCGCTCCGATAGCCATGAGGTTTGTAGCGCAGCGCTCAAGCTACTGTGCCATCCGAATGTCAACTTTACTAAGTGGGTTACGTAGATATATTTAGTCGATATAAATAATGTACTCCTCGGAGAAATGACTATCGTGATGGAATATACGGATCGATATCACGAAGATCGAATGATCTAATATGGACGCGTTCGTGGTCTAATTGGTTGCGCGTTGGACCATAGAGCAGTACCACCTGCGTTCGAATATCTGAAGAGTGTTTCATCTTTGACTTCGCTTCATTAATCTTGGAGGTCGATCGACCCATTTAGCCTACCATGTGCACAAAAGTGGACATACAACATCAATCATCATCATCATCATCATCGAATGATATAACCATCATATGAAGTACTTAGAAAGGAGAAGCTAGTTTTAGACTAGGACAAAACAAATTGACGAATAGATAAGAGGTTCGAGCAATTAGACATCTTTATACGATGATAGCTATCATCTGATCATTTTAGGATCTTCATTTCGTATTTTACAAACTATCATTCATTCTATCGTTGTTTCTCTTTAACGGGATCATCAGAAGCCGACAACTTACCTGAGTTCCGGACACACAGTATTGGCCGAGTCTGTACTCCGGTACCGCAGGTGTCGCCATCTACCGGTAGTTTACATCCTCCCCAGTTGCCACGGATCCAGCGATAGCTTGACGAGAGAGAGAGAGAGAGAGGGGGGGGGTGGTGACGACAATGTATATAAATTAATGGGAAAATGGGAAACGCAGCTTTGGAACAAGTTAACAATTGAACATCAAGTTTATATAGCTTGATATTGGTGTATGTTGGCTACAGTAGTGTCCTTCGGTGGAGAGAGTGTGACTTTGAATCGATGAACAATTCAGTCATTGATCGGAAATCAATCAATCAATCAATCAATCAGTTAGTCAATCAATCAATCAGTCACTAATTCAATCAGTCATTCTACCCTTTAGTCAGTTCAATAGTGTATAGTATTTCACCGATTGAACGGCTGAATGGTCGATCAATTAATTAATTATTGATTGACTGATCGACTGATTGATACGTTGATTGATTGACAGAAGGGTATATGAATGAAAGAGTTAGTCGAGTATCGAATTTATGAATAAATGTTTCTACGTGTTGGTGGCTAAACTGTGTGTGTACGTGTGTACGTGAGCCTGCGTCTGTCTGTCAGTCTGTGTACAGGGTATGTATGTGATGTAAGGGGTTAGGATATATATATATATATATATATATATATATATTGTGCACTGGGTCAGAACATTTAAATATCCTGTAAAACCTATGCTTCCATACATTTATACATAAATACATCCGTACATACTTTAACCTAAAGATTAAAAAAACATCCATACATATACGTAGACACACGGACATATATATATATATATATATATATATATATATGCCACTCATTACACTGTAGAGCCTAGTTAATCTGTTTTTCGTATGTGACAAATGTGTCACGCCCACAGGGAAGCGGTTGTACAAAAGCTATGTATAACAGAGCGGAAGCACGTACAAAATGTATCATTTGACGCCACAACTCGCAGTAAACAACGCTGTGTGTATGATTCAATGATAGGCTAATACACATACAAGATAAACTACTTTGACACTACAGTTCCTATTCAGCAGTAATGTTCTGTAGTTCAGAAGAAGCCTATACGTAGAACATTTCGACACCACAGATTTTGACCTCAGCTTTACTCCGGGTTCGACTAACCAAATAAATCCTACCTATATCAACCGTATCGAAAGACGTCCAACCAGTCTGGCGTCCTATGTTGTTCTCTAACCTGCGAAACCTTATATAGGGTCAGCCAACTTAACAGTTTGAGTCGAATTGGCGACAAACTTATTTTGTGTACACTATGCCTGCGTAAAGAATTAACGGAAAGATTAAGCTAAAAACAAAGTAGCAATACTGCACAATGAATTATTGCTGGACTAGAACGAAATATCGCCTCCATCTTGAGTAAATACTATGATTGACTAAAACCTAACAACTAATCCTGATCAATAAGTGAACGTTCATCCACGCCTAATTTAGCATCCTTATAGTATACAAAGTTAGTTGTAGTGGGATCTAATTTTTTTATCAGTGTGGCATAAGGCACTGGCCCAGAGAATCGCGAATATAACCTTTGGGTTATTCATCCGGGCACTGAGTATGGAGAGGTCAATTTTCATGCTGAGACCTGTCTCTCTCACTCTGTCTGTTTATTTCTGTATGTGTTTGTGTTTTTGTGTCTCTCTGTGTGTGTGGAATTGAAAAAAAAACTTTAATTACATGCCAACTTAATTTTACGATAATATAGTAGTTACAGGTTGCAGAATACAGTATTTTCTAAATTGTTGATAGAAGGGAGATAAATATTGGATTAAAATATTATAATAAACATTAATTCTATTAATAAAAATAATTAAAATAAACTAACCCATTACAGTTTATGACTATCTCAGTTGTATCGACCTCTCTGTCCTGGGCTAAATCAGGACATACATCACCGGAACCACGTGGTACCTGTAGGATATTCCGCTGGCGGATCAGAGTAACACGTGACCTAGGCGTTGGCACTGATTGGCTAAAGGAGGTCCAGTTCGACCAATGAGAGACGAGACAGTCGTGCGGTAAGACACAAAGCTGTACACTGGACGGATGATCGAGATGGGAACAGAACCTGAAATACAATTAAATATATTATATATCTGTCTGTCTGTCTGTCTGCCTGTCTATGGGCACGTATGCGAACGATTGATTGATTGATTTGTGTTTTCCGACAACTTTCGTGCACGTGGTAGGCTAAATGGGCCGAGCGACCCCCCAAAGGGAAGTCAACGATGAAACAACCTTCAGTTATGACCACGCAAGATTCGAACTCGGGTGGCAGTGATCTATAGTCCAGCGAGCTACAAATTAGACCACGGAGGCGCGAACGAAGAAAATAATTACTTTTGTACTAGAATAAACGGATCAAAAGGTTTGTAACTATGTTCGAACGCACACCCACACTCCCTCTCTATATATCTATTTATGATTATCTATATATCTATCTATTTTTCTATCCATCACACACACATACACACACGCGCCGCGCGCACACACACACACACACAAAATATATATATATATGATATATATATATATATATATATATATATATATATATATATATATATATATATATATAAACAGGAACCAAACAGATAACATTAACAGTCATAACGTTATACATAAAACAATCTCAAATATCATAATGTTCATAATGTTTTATAACACTTGATGATGACTGGTTGTCCTTTGACATCACATGACAAGATAAGATCTTCTTATTGCGTTTATCATTTAGCTCAACCGAAGGGAATAATAATAGCTATTAGGGAAAATTTATTATTAATTATCATTTATGACACATCTTATTGACTTAAAACATTGGGGCTGATGGAGAGCAGGCGGTAGTGCACGACATAGCAGAATTTCATGTCATCGGATCGACATCTTCCACCAGCGGAAATCACGTTAACAACGAGTCACGTGACAAACATAGGTCAAAGGTTATGATACATGTTTATACAGTATATACATATAGCTATATTTACAAGTATCAATGTTTCTGTGCATCGATTTCGCCATCAAACCGTCAGAATAAATGTGAACTATCTCGATCGATGTTTATGTTTCGATGGGCGCCAAGACGTCATATGGATTTGCATATTCATGAGCCTACAGGAATATGAAAGATCTATACCGAATATGACGTTACTTATAGGAAAGCCCTCTCGCGACATCTTTCAGTTTGTACTTTCGGGGATTTCCTATATGCATCTAGATTTTCGTGAATGGTTTAAAGTGAAACATTTTGGTTCTTTCTGGCGTCGCATCAATGGCAGATTTGTCGATTACGGTTCGGTTTTCTCGTATGCGATTTCCAAATATTTGCTAGAAATTCGCCCTGTAATAATAATTTGCATGCAAGGATAAGCGTAAACCATTAAACTTGAAGCAAATTGCATACCGCCTCTATGGTCCAGTGAGTAAGAGCGTGGGACTTTCTAACTCATGGTCATCCTGTGCGGTAGGTCGGAGGTTCGAACCCCGGCCCTGGCACTATATTAAGGGGAGTTTTTCATCCAGCCAGGCAACTATGGCTATGTTTTCTCCGCCGAATATGTCATCAATTGTAAATTGTAAATTTATTTGTTATTAGTCCCCGTGGTGGAGCAGTAAATTACAGACCATATATGCGTCTCCTTCATTCCAGGTAGCTAAGCCATATAAAATAACTGCCATTTCGGCCATTATATTCTCAGTGTAAAAAGTGCAGATAAACAAAATGGAAAGGAAACGGCATATTTTTCGATGATTTCCTGGTGAGTTTACATTGTGAAGGTGCAACTTTCTGAAAAATATACCCAGTATCAAAAATTATATGTTTGCTATCAGCCTACTTAATATTAGAGTAGAGTGCATTAGAACAGATAATCTAGCAACTTTGTCTCTCTCTCTCTCTCTCTCTCTCTCTCTCTCTCTCTCTCTCTCTATATATATATATATATATATATATATATATATATATGTGTGTGTGTGTGTGTGTGTGTGTGTGAGTTCGTGAGTGCGCGCGTGTGTATGTGCGTGCGTGTGTGTGTGTGCGTGTTTTTTCTTCTCATTTCTCTCACTCTCTCACGCTCTCCCCCTCTCTCTTTATCTCTATCTCTCAGCCTATCTTTCTCTCATACACCCTCCCCCTGTCTCTGTCAATATATCTGTCTGTCTGTCTGTCTGTCTGTCTGTCTGTCTGTCTGTCTGTGGGCTCGCATGCGAACGAGTGATTGATTGATGTTTTACGACATCTTTTGTGCACGTGGTACGCTAAATTGGCCGAGCGACCCCCCCCAAAGATTTGCTCACGCAAGATTCGAACTCGGGTGTATGTCTATATTTATATCTAGCTGCCTAACAGTCTTTTTTGTATTTTATTTATTTATTAAACATGTTCTATCTTCCATATGTATATCAACTAGATTGGTTGTTTGCATGATTAGTTGATTGATTGATTAGCTTATCGATTGATTGATTGATTGATCCTTCTTGTCGGCCATTTCAGTACCTGATGGCGGACGTCTTTATCAGATAATTCGCCAAAGGAAAACAAATAAAAAAATCCCTAGAACCGTCCCATATTTCTCGGAATCCACTCACACCACCAGATGTCGCCACCGTTACCTAGACCATAGCGATGCTGGCGACGGCTGTGCAAACTAAGCCGAGCTGCTCTGATCCAGGACAATCTTCTGGTATTAACTCCGCTTTAGTAAGCGGTCAGCTCACCAGGGTGGCGCAACCAGACAAAGGTCACGTGTCTCGTGGTGCTGGACCGGAAGTGCTTCCGGGGCTCGTTCGTTGTTCGGTTCGTGGACAGACTAAGGCGGTATGTTAACGTTCGGGCTTAGATTAACAGTTTGAATTAAGATTAACCTGTCTGTTGATAGGACGACTGAATTAACAGATTGATTAACATCAGACTCTGATAAAGAATTGCACATATTCCTAGGGATACACACACATACACACATGACACACACAAACACACACACACACACACATACACACAACACACACATACACACACACACACACACACACACACAGATATATATATATATATATATATATATATATATATATATATATAATGCATTTTTCGCCTAATTATTCAAGGCTAACTTTTAATATCAGAAATACACGAATATATCATGATGTTTGAAACACCTTATAAGCAATTAACAATGTTAGAACGACCTTATAACATTAGATATATCTCATGATATTATAAATTTCTTTCATCATGTTACCTGTAACTCATTATATCACCCAGCTCTTATAATGCACTTTGGCAAATATGTAAGCTTGTGTTTATTTGTGTTTATTTGTGTTTATTTGTGTTTATTTGTGTTTATTCATTATTAATCCTAAAGACGTCGTAGCAAATCACCTCGAAGATAATAATTAACGGATGGGTTTAATGTGATAACAGATCCCTCATATATCTCACGATACTCATTTAAGTCTTCGACGAATGTTCGATGTCAGAGGAAGGTCACTTTTTGAGCAGTTATTGGAATAGGTCTTCCGAAAAGGTCAACATGTGCGTTTCTATATCAGTTATGTAAGTCGTGCTTTTGAATCTTCATGATGCCCTTCGAGACAGACAGACAGATAGACAGACAGAGAGACAGACAGACAGACAGACAGACAGACAGACAGACAGACAGACGAGCAGAAAGACGGGTTGACGGACTGACAGAGACAAAAGCACACAAGGAAGAACGCATACACATGTACACACACATACAAACACACACATACACACACATACACAAATACACACACACACACACACACACATACATACATACACAGCTTTGTCATTCTCATCTATATGGCTTTACCCCAATCCTGTGACCCAAAATGTAAGTGTATATATTGATAGTGAGACTACTTGTTTACGGAATCACGTTATACGATAAGGAATGAATGTTTCTAGGTTTATAATTATTTATGCAGCCATATTAATTTTATATTGAAGACGTTATCTTAAATCAGGAATACATCATGTATAGAATAAAATTCCGGATGAGATGAGAGAGAGAGACAGAGAGAGACGGGGGGGGGGACCTATTTGCCTACATCTCTCCTTCTCTCAATCTTTCTTTCTGTCCGTCTGTCTCTCCGGCTGTCGATCTATCTGCATATATAACGCCGTTTGTTACCCAGTATGGAGCTATTACTGATGCACAGCTTTGAAGAAAAAAAGTACATTTGTCAAATCAATCAAAGCCTCATCACATCTGTCACCGTTGTGCTGTTGTCAAATCTGTTCTCAGTACAGGAAGACTTTCATGCTATCGATTGAAATCGATGGTCACGATGACCTGTAAGCTGTAGTAAACTCTTGTCTTAAACCACATCTGGCATTCGAGATGTTATACAAATGTTGGCACAACCTGTTCATATCTGTCCCCAATTGTGTATGTACATCTATGGTTCTAAACATCGGGGTCAAATTTGACCCAAATCTGTATACGCATGTTCACAATAGTCAACGTATGTTCACATCTGCCAATCATATTCACGTGGGCTGAAATACATACGTCGACGATTGTCAACATCATCCAACATTCGTCCAAACTCTGTATACCTATGTCAACGGTGGTCAACATATGCCCACATGTGCCCACGCAAATACGTCGACAAGTGGGACTCGTGCCAATCAGAGGATCAAAATGAAGCCACGTGATCAATACGCATGATGCACCCCATCTCGAGGTCGAGACAATAATTAAAGCAGCGCCACCTAGCCAGTGATACGGGAGACCGATATAGACATGATGTGACGAACAGAGACACAATTTATTTCATAAAACTAATAAGTTGCCATGACAACGCAATAAACAAGCGCAACCGTTCCCATACCGATGGGTTGAACTTTAATGATTCTTCTCCGAAAATGTCACTCCGTCACCTGAAAGTGTTAAAAATCACTTTATCACCGATTAGAAAAATCGCCTAATATCAGAATAAGCCTCGAAAAAGTGGGGAAAAATTTATCGAAATGTCCCTTTTCATCGACACACTCCTAATTAGTCTCCCCGGCAAGCCATCTTGAAAAAATGGCGTCATCCTGTACCGACTCAGAGAAAAAAGATGGCGTCGCTGATATAAGAAATGGCGGCTGGTGAATGAGATTAGTGCAGATTAATTAGCTGATATGAACTGTTGTCATAGCGATAATTAGGGATAAAATAGTTTTATGTTGAAAGTCGTAAAATTGATAATTGCCAAACTGAGCAAATATGGCCGCCCTTTTTTATGTCCAAATCCAAAACGCCTACGAACTAATGTTTTCCTTACTATATGATAAAATATTATATGATATATTTTTTAATTAAATTTTTACCTGAAAAGTACCTAACGTGCATTGTCCCCTTTATCAATATCAAATAACCCTATGTGTGTCATATGAGAGGGGGCAATGAACGGGTGGGGAATCGGGTGTGGGTCAGATTAAACAAAATTATCGACACGTTTTGTTCGACCTTGGCCATAAACGCAATTGTGAACATTACCTTGGACGCAAATGTCGACATTGTTTCGGCGTGTCCATGGATACGACCGTATATTTTATTCTTGTCAAAATTGTCAACATTAATTGGTCGTCCTTGAGGACAACTGTCAACTTTCTTTGGTTATCCCTCGAGAAAGCCGTAAACATTAATTGGACGTCCTTGAGGACATCTGTCAACTTTCTTTGGTTATCCCTCGAGAAAGCCGTAAACATTAATTGGACGTCCTTGAGGACATCTGTCAACTTTCTTTGGTTATCCCTCGAGAAAGCCGTAAACATTAATTGGACGTCCTTGAGGACATCTGTCAACTTTCTTTGGTTATCTTCGACAAAATTGTCAATATTAATTGGCCGTCCTTGAGGACAATTGTCAACTTTCTTTGGTGATCATTCGACAAAGTCGTAAACATTAACTGTTCATCTCTGGACGCGGTTGGCTTCAGTAGTCCGATTGCCTTGGAAATATTTGTCAACATTGTTCAATTACCAATGAAAAGGGGTTTAAATTGTATTTAGATGAAGCGATATTCCACAACCGACGCTCATAAAAATCCTATTTTTAGTTATTTACCGGGGACAAATTTATGGAAATTTGATAATAACGGAAATTATTGTTTGGATAACCACATTTCTGGGGAGGGGGGGGGGGGAATTGAGGAATTCCGGAAACAATCGTCAATTAAGTATTGAAACAAAACATTAGAAACAAAAGGTGCCATTGACAAAGGCTAATTTCTGAAAATCGAATTAAATCCCAGATTAAGCAAATAAGCAGTAATTATCTCACACCTGAGGCGAATTAATTACAACCAAAACTGAACTGGATACAGGTGAAACGGGTAGAACAATAATATCTCTACCGGAAGTCGATGTTTGTTATTCGATTTTATATCGCCGCGGAGCGACATGCAAACCGGAACCGAATAATCTCCGAGTAGCTCGCGAGGTATATTGTGCACACGTGGCAATGGTGACGTCATCTCACTGAGCTAAGCTACATTATCGGCAAAATTGTTCTGGAGCCGATCGTGGGCCGTGACGTGTAGTACATGTGACACGGTTGACCTATTTGGGTCGGCGGGGGTTATACGTCTTTCGGGCGACTAGAAGGCCGTATTAGATTTGTTGCCTCGATTTGCATACGAAGTGATTACGTTGGCGACCGAGCCATCTCCCTATGACGTCATATAATATCGGTCAAGGTGGGCGATATTACCATATATATAAGAATAATGGCTTTCAGCGTACTGACCACGTGACCATAACTTGTCTAGGTATGATCGATTATATTATAATATCTGTATTGTTACGGACTGACATGGACTGATTGTTGGGTGAGGTCAGCTAGGTGGAGCGAGGTGGAGGGGTTCTTCTGTGGAGTGTGGTGGAGCTCGATGGTGATATATCGATGGAGTGCTGTGGAGCTAGGTGCGGGAATGGGTGGATGTAGGATGGTGGAACCTGTTGGGGAAGTTGGTAGATAAAATCTGGGGGAACTAGGGTGAGGTGCGTGGAGTGGAATAGAGTATGGTGGGGCTAGGTGGGGGCGTTGTTAGGTATATTATGGTAGAGTTTGGTGGAGGCGTAGGTACATAGAGTGTGGTGGAACTCGACAGGGAAATAGATAGATAGAATGTGGTGGAGTTAGATGTGAGGCGAGAGGAGTGGACAGGTAGAGACAGAGTATGGTGGAATAAAGTGGAGATACACCGGTGGAGTATCATTATTTTACGATGAGGTAGATACTTCTAGAGTATAATAAGATAAGGTAGAGCTAACTAAATGTCAGCTCACCCCCCCCACACACATCTCTCTCTCTCTCTCTCCCACTCTCTCTCTCTCTATCTATCTATCCATCTATCCTGGTATTTGTGCGTGTGTTCGTGTGTGCGTGCATTCGTGCGTCAAACTTTATCTCTCCATGTTTGCTGATCTGTAGCTACCCCCCCCCCACACACACACACTTAACTCCTCAAAATGTCACACCTTCAGTTGCGCCACACAAAAACCTACTTCGTTTCCGCGCCTCAGAAACAACGCGCCACAATTTTATCCCGAATACCACACAGTCAGCATCATTTACCTCTCTCTCAACACTTCCGAGTCAATAATTAAGACACTATTTTATAATACGCTCTAATATCACCATCGGCAAGACACCAAACGTTCTGGCAGCTTTTACGACGTCGGCCATTTTTAGGGGTTTTACCCGAAAACTTTCGCTGAGGATAGACATTTGATCGATGGTAAACGTTTTCTGAGGGATTACTAATATTTACTTGAATTGTCCTACGCTTAAACTGAAGCGGGGAGACAATGACCGGCCGTTAGCGGGGTGTGTTAATAGTGAATGATTGGTGGACGATATTAGGGGCTGTTTATGGAGAAGCCATCCGGATTATGATAAATAAGGCCTATTATCGGTCTTAAGCGAAATGACATTTTGGACATCAGAACCGGAAATCGTCTACTAATTGTCGTGATTTCAAAAGCGGTTTATTCTCTGATGTTTGCGATTTTTCGGAATTAAGAGTTTATTTATGGGATGGCGTTTGGTTGTTTCGTGGATTTCGACGGCTTTCGAATGGGTGAGGGTGTGAATATCGTTGGGGAGCGGTGCGGAGGGGGGATTAACAGGCTGGGAATAATTAGTGGCACAAGGAACTGTGAATCGCGAATGCAAAATGTGGACGATTCATGCGAAGTTTGTAACCAATCGCGACCAGAATATTTTACACACAGACAAACACACATACACAAACACAGACACACACAGAGAGACACAGAGACACACACACAACTACACAGACATACACAATCAAACACACATACATACAAACACAAACACACACACACATAAACACACACATGTCATACACCAAACAAGTTTGTCGCCTGTTCAACTCGAAGCTGCTGAGCTCGACCAAGCGCCGATAATCTATAAAACGATCTAGCTTTTCATCGTGGCCCCAGTACTAGCGGTGACAAGAGACCTGTCGGACCTTTGTCCTTACGATTTATATAGGTAGGACTGTTGAGTGTTGAGCTATTAGAGTCCAGACTGAAGCCGACATCAACGTCTATGGTGTCGAAATGTTCTGATGTAAGGGCTTCTTTTGAATCGCAGCAAATTGCTGCCGAAGCTACACTGTTGTGTCCGAGTGGTTATCTCGTATACGTATAGTAGCTTATCATTGAACCGCAGTAACTTGCTGCTTAAAGCGAACTGTTCTGTCAAATGGTGCATTTTGTGTGTTTGCAATTCCTGTGCTCACCTACTTTCGCTTCCCTGTGGGTGTGTCACATTTGGCATATAATAATTAATTTGGCTCCTTTCTTATAAGGGTCAATAGATGTACATATTTGTAGACGCATTGACTCATGCATGTTTAGGTTTACATATATATATAGATGTCTGGAGATATAGGTTTGAATTGACATTTGGATTTTGATGCTCTGGGCCAGTGCAATATATATATATATATATATATATATATATATATATATATATACATATACATATAGTCAGAATCCGTTAATCCGACAAGGTTTGTCACATGATAATATGTCGGATAAACGAGAATGTTGGAATATCGAGTCCGTGACATACTTGTAGTCTGTGTCACACATTTTTAAACATAAAGATATATCTCCGTATTTAAACCAATATTCAATAACCGTGGACAAGATACGGAATGGCATTGAAGCCATTGATCATTTTAATGTTTGTTAATTAAAAAGATACTATAAAGAGATACTCATGATCTGCTCATTGGAAATATCACACATTTGTGTTTTTAATTAGCCATGAATTATTATGATTGGCTATTAGATAGCCACAGGCAATGGAAGCATCGTGTGTCGGTGTGTATGGTCGAGGATGATTGTAATTGGTTACGATAGAGCAATTATCGTGGATGAGCAGGTTAATGAACCATTACTGACAACAAGTTGGTATCTCTTGGATGACTGAACTAGCGGAAATATTTGGCAACATTTTCGTGTTGTCGGATTATCCAGGTAATTTTACATTGAAATGTCACATTCTGTTGACGAAATGAAGTGTCGGAGTCGGAACGCGAAACACGATTTTGTCGGATTAAAGAGTCATTTACAATGGAGCTAAATCCGTCACAGGCAATAATGTGTCGGATGGTGGATTTGTCGGATAAACGATGTCTGGATTAACGGATTCTGACTGTGCATATATATATATATATATATATATATATATATATATATATATATATTCAGACTTTATCGCTGAAAAATATTCACGAAACGACGACTCGGGGCAAAATCGTGATAAAAATACAGAATACCGTCATTTATTAGAGAAATCTAACGAAATGTATTAACTTACTACGAGAGAAGATTATATTAGAAACTTAGAGAGTGATGTCATTAAAAAATAGAACATTGGATTAAACTGAAGGTTTCCATAGGACAGTATAATTTATAACTGTTGAGAGTTATTACTACTACTACTGCTACTACTTCTACTACTACTACTACTGCTACTACTACTACTACTACTATTACTACTACTACTTCTACTACTAATACTAATACTACTACTAACACTACTGCTATTACAATTCCTACAACTAACATTACTACCTTTACTACTATTATTTATACTACTATGACAACAACAACTACTACTACTGCTACTATAGTTACTATTAAAGTTGTTGCTGGTTTTATAGTAGTAGTAGAAGTAGACGTAGTAGTAGCAGTTGTTGTTGTTGTTGTTGTGGTAAATGATGTAGTAGTAGTAGTAACAGTAATAGTAGTAGTAGTAGTAGTAGGTAGTAGCAGTTGTTATTGTTGTTGTTATTGATGTGGTAAATGTAGTAGTAGTAGTAACTGTAATAGTAGTAGTAGCAGTAGTAGTAGTAGTAGCAGTAGTGTTGTTCTAATAGTAGTAGAAGTATTAGGAACAGTAATAGTAGCGGTAACAGTAGTAGTAGTAGTAGTAGTAGTAGTAGCAACAGAAGTTGTCCTACCAGCAATAAAACAAACAAAAGCCGTATTTGTAAATGAAACATCATTATATTATTAGAAATGAGCACTGAAATAACAGTAGAGTTTGTGCATGAATATACGCAAGCACTATTGCGTGCTTGCTTTTATGCATTTCATTTTTTCTGCATACGGTTTATCTGAGTGGCGATAAATAACTAGGTCATAATAACATTACATCACTCGCTAACATCACAGCATTAACATATGACTAGGGACACATGACCCGCAACTCGACCTCGCCGTTTAAGCTATCCGGATCATATGATCCCGAACATCCGACAGGTGGCGACATCCAGTTTTCCTTTCCGAAACACTTCATCGCTATTTGCCAAGATAATAACAAATACAAAACAAGATGTCTGCCAACCGGATGTATGTTGTGGAGCGTCTCCACTTCCGGTTAATGCGACTAGGCCGAGATCCGCCATTAAACTGTCCGAAGATCGACTTGCTGGTGGCGCCCCTAACGGCCGTATATTACCATTAAACGCCGCCAGAGCGGCAGCACGCATGGCGATACAGGTTTAATGACGTCATAGGGGCCGTCGTAAGGCGAGCGTTTATTGGCCAGAGGCGAGCCAAGATGGCGATGTCACGTGCCATCGTAGTGGGCGATAATTAATAGTGCGACACCACGTGACCCGGTCGTATACATATTTAGCACTTGCGAGGCCTCGCCATGACTCTTCTGATGACGCAAGCACGTGCGTAAAATGCTTTATGGGAGTTGGGGGCGCAAGGGCGGATCTAATGAGGGCAGATCTATTGGGGGCGGATATATTAAGGGGGGTATCCAGAGAGTATCCGCCTGTGTGAATCAGGACGAGTAATCACGTGACTACAAAAATATTTCCCGTGATTTACGATTACATAAAAACATCGTGAATCGGTTTGATAGCGGATAGTGAAGTACGGGGTAATTTGACCCCCTAGTGTGAAATAAAACCCACCGCATCGTCTTAAAGAACGCACCGACATACAAACGCTCACACATGCGCACACGCTAATACACACGTAAATCACACATATATCCATACGCAAAACTGCATGAAACGTCAACTCTAAAATTGGAGCCTGATGAATCGGCCATATATCGCATTGACGAATCATAAGTCTATGTGCTACTGCCTGCACACACACACACGCACACACACATACACATACCTACACCCCTACACACATACAGACCTCCCCACACACACACACAGACAGACAGAGAGACATACACACACAAACAAACATATATCACTTCTCACCTACACACTGACTTATGTGGAGGGTGGCCAGACATACACGACTCTCTCACACACGCGCGCGCACACACACAGACATACCGATTAAGTGACTTCCGCTTTGATAATATTAACGCCATTGGCCTGGCCTAACACAATTATGTCGTAATACAAGATTTGGATCAAATCCTTTTAGATCTCAGTAAATAGAAACCAGCCATTGGACGCAAATTTACTTCTGGCGTCATCGATCTTAGTTTCGGGGTCATTTCCTTGATGGACGCCATCTTGGATATCGGTCTCGTTTTCGCCAATTGATCTGGGAACAAAAAGCATCCGATAGCTTTTTAACTCGATAGTCGTCGATGATGCGCGCGCAGATTGCGCATAAACAAAAGAGCGATCGCCCTTATCGGGCCGGAAGTATCGCGGCCGATCGGGGTCGCGTGATATCCACCAGCACGCCCATTGGCCGGATCCAAGACGAGGTGGCGCCACAGTAATCGGTTCCGCTAATGGACAAGATAACCGCCTAATAACAAATATGGCGGGCGGAAGTGCGAGTCGACTCACTAATGTAGATGGCGCCACGCCATCATGGCCGACTGAGACCCGTATGCAACCCTTATCGCTATGACGCTGATAGATGACGTATCCGCTGTGGTCACGTGAAAGAAGTGTTCACAAATGCAACAAGATGGCGCTCACATTTACCGATAACAGTTGAGTGGTCACGTGGGACGATTCGACTTCCGGTTAATGTCGCCAATAACCACGTGTCCGTGGTCATGTGACCAACCATTTAGATTACAGAGCATGACCGGAGTACATAAAGTACTAGTGACGACGCCTGGTGTCCGATCACGGCAGCACTGTGACGTAATCATCCATGATGGAGACAACGTCACGTCCGGGGCGAGGTCTGGCGATAAACAACGAGACTACGATAAGCCGCTAGGTGGCTACCGGGGGACAAATTGACATCGTAATAACTACACCAGGGGGCGACTATTACTTTGTTACTTCGTCTGTCTGTCTATCTGTCTATCTTCCTATCTGTCTATATGTCTGTCTGTTTGTCTGTCTGTCTGTCTGATTGTTGATAACTCCCTCTCTCCACTTACATATCGTTCCAAATATCTACTGTGTATCCACCAATCAATATATATATATATATATATATATATATATATATATATATATATATATATATATAACATCACATAGCCAGAAATAGTCCTTGACACATTCTATATGATCCAGAATAGATAAATAAATGCAAAGATCAATTCTAGTTCGGTCCATGTTTATATTGATCTATTTATTTAGTTTAAACATTATTTATCTATCTACCCATCCATCCAGTTATCTAGTATTTGTTATCTTTTGATGTTGTTGTTATCTCAAATTGTCTGCTATGTATCATCATCATTGTGACCTCACTGATGTGGTGAAGTCGCTTGTGAGCTACAGAGTATACCTCTAGACCGCGGGATTGAGTCCTTGTATTGTCTGTGTCTGAGTCGTTTCCGTAGGAAGTAATCGCTCAGTGAGATATACCAAGAAGTACAGCGCCAAAAGGTAACACGGGACTCACTCACTCACTCACTCACTCACTCACTCACTCACCACTCACCACTCACTCACTCACTCACCACCACCACTCACCACTCACTCACTCACTCACTCACTCACTCACTCACTCACTCACTCACTCACTCACTCACTCACTCACTCACTCACTCACTCACTGAATCAATCAATCAACCAATCAACCAACCAATCAATCAATCAATTACTCAATCATTCACGAAACTAACCACCCATCCATTCACTCATTCACTACACTTATTCGCTCTCATTCACTCACTCATACAATCACTCACTCATCCACCCAAAAACTCACATACTCACTCACTCCCTCATTGGTGGTAAACATTATTTAATATCAGGTCGTGGATGCAGTTCAATTATTGGGTAATTAGTAATGTAGTGAGGTGATAAGTAAACTAATTTGACAGTTGGGTGGTTGGTGAGGTCGTTAGATGTTACGGCCGCTAGTTGTGTTCTATGGTTGCTTGATTGTCTATTCCGGTAGTTAAGTAGTTGGTTAGGTAAATGGGTGGTTCTGTTCTTAGCGGCGTTTTCAAATAATTTGATCTGGTACTCAATTTGCCGGGTAGTTAATAGGGTAGTTAGCCAATGGTTTATAGAGAAAATGAATTACTGAGGTAGATAATTGAATGATTAGTTGCTTGGGTAGCTTATTTGGTAGTTGGGTGATTGATTGATAAACTGGGTAAAACAATCACTACAGAGAGGTAGCAAATTGGCAAGTTGGGTAGTTGTGGTAGTTAGATACATTGCTAATATGTTCGAAGTGTTCTAGGTCCCTGTCACGTTAAACGGTTGGTCAGTTGGTCATGTGGTCTTGTGATTGACAAATGTGCTGGTCATTGGTTCTAAAGTAGGTCACAAGATATTATCTTAGCCAATCAGCGTTCTGAACTTTTGATAACAGTTTTCAGCTATTTACATTTCTCTATTAATTTTCAATATAAAAGCAGCCATGACACTTGGAGATGTTTAGCGGCCGCCATTAATTATCGTTAATCTTGACGTGTGACTCGCCTTCTTACTCCAAATAGGACACAGCTACTTAAAGGTCACGACCTTATCTGGACGACAGAGGCGACATCTGGTGGATGTTATGGCATGACACGCTCAACATTTCGTTGAGACAAAAGACAGTAATAGCTAATTCGTCTGTCTGTGTGTCTGTCACACACACATAAACAAACACACACACACACACACACATATATATATATAGACAGACAGACAGACATATAGACGGATAAATAGATAGATAGATAGATAGATAGATAAGATAAATAATATATATATATATATATATATATATATATATATATATATATGTATCCCTCTTCCCTCAAAAACATACACAAACGCACACACGCACACACACACACACACACTCTCTCACATACAGTGTCTTCCTATACTTCTTCTATGTGTGCACATATAAGTACAAGGACGCACGTACACACGCACACGCACCCACCACCTCGCTCCCGAAACACACGGCCATAAAGAGTCCTCACGTTTCACAACCGACGTCAGCTAGCTACCATCAGATGATCGCCACCGATATCACGTGACATTCGCCACCGGAAAAGGAAGTGACGAAAGTGGTCGCTAGATGGCGGCGCCAAGATCGCGCCCTTCCCAGGGGAGACGATAAAAGGCAGCAAAACTCAACGCCCAGGTGAGTAATGTCGAAATAAGTTTCCTTTGGCAGCGCCGCTAGAAAGCACAGATTAATCTCGACAGTAAAAGTGGTCATCACAACCAGGCACGGCCGTGCGTGGCCCGTGCCAATAATGCACGGGACCGGGGCGAAGTAGTGACGAACCTTCTCGGGGATGATTTGGCGTGGGACGGAGCGAACGGCTAGAAGGGGAAGCATCCAATATGGCCGTCTTTAAATATTTAGTGCCGAACGAGGTTGGGACGTATGTTTAAGTGGCAACTCGTCCCGGCTCCGAGGCGTCTTTATAAAGGGGTGACCTTTTTAAAGACTTTTCTTGTAGCTTGGGCGATAATTGGGGTAGATAGCTGGCCAGTCATATTGGCTGTGAAAGCAGTCAAGAGGGCAGCACTGGAGCTCAGGCGATAGTTATCTAAGTTATTAATGGCAGCTTATCGCACAATATAATGATAAGTTATAATTTGGGTCACAAACTTGTATTGTAATTATAATTGTAGCTATAGTATTATGATTGTATTTTAGCATTCGGTAGGATTGGAGGACTATTTAGCATTTATGTTAATAGTGTTGTATGACCAAGTTATGTGCCAGACTTATGTACACGTATGTAAAGAAAGCGACTTTGTTAGACCACGGAGACGCCCTGGGCTATTAACTATGGAAATGATACGATTGGGCCAACATCTTAAACGGAAGACTGAAACATCCTATTGATACAGAAAATTGGGGAATTTTATCCCGCGACTAGTTCTACAACTTTCGTGCTGATTCGTCAAAATGTCACAATCGTGATGTGTGATTATCTGGCACAGGTGCACGCACGCATTCACACACGCTCACTACACACACACACACACACACACACACACACACAGACACAGACACACACACACACACACACACTCACTCAATCACTCACACACTCACTCACTCATTCACTCACCCACTCACCCACTCACACACTCACCCACTCACTCACTCACTCACACACACAGAGAGAGAGAGAGAGAGAGAGAGAGAGAGAGAGAGATGACTATCTATCCCGTCTCTACAGGTCTCTAATCGCAAGAGAGATATTTAGATCATCACACTGCCACCAGGGGACCCACAAACAGTCCCCTTGAATTAAGCACGTGATCCAAGATGGCGGATGGACGGAGTTGTAATTTGGCTGCGATGTCGTCCATAACGGAGACTTACTGCGATATAAACTGTCTCTGGAGACCGGAAGTCTGTCCGCGATCCAGGAGCAAACCACGTGATATATCAGCTGATTAGTGGACGGTAATAGGGGAATGTTGACAGTCAGATATGTCGTAACACGAAATTATAGCAAGGTCTGTGCCGTACCGAGACTAGCTGATGTATGTTTGTTTTAATGGTTTGATATGATAGATGTGTATGTGCGCGTGTGCACATATCTCTGCGTGTGGGGTGTATGTGCGTGTGTGCTCAGTTGATGACAATGGATAAGAAGAAGATGATGGAGTTGATGATGATGATGATGATGCTAATGATAATGATGATGATGATGATGATGTATCAAAAAGGTAACAGACAACGATCAAAGTATTGATGATCCTGACAATGACCATCCTCAATCACCTCAATAACATAATAGACAGGATCTAGATATAATATTTTGTTTGTTATCTTTAAATCTAACATAATAGGTCAGTATATATATATATATATATATATATATATATATATATATATATATATATATATATATATTCCTTGTACTTCATATCATCAAATATTGTAGTAAGTAACTGGATGTTGTAGTATGTTATTATAATAAAAAACATTATGTAGATATAATAAACCCTCTTTACTACCAGGAACCATTCAAATTCGTTATACAGAGATGGTATAATTAAGATGTTATACAGAGATGGCATAGTAAAGATGTTGTACACAGATGGTATAATATAGATGTTGTATAATGATGGTATAATAAAGATGTTGTACACAGATGGTATAATATAGATGTTGTATAATGATGGTATAATAAAGATGTTGTACAGAGATGGTATAATAAAGATGTTGTACAGAGATGGTATAGTAAAGACGTTGTACAAAGATGGTATAGTAAAGATGTTGTACAGATATGGTAGAGTAAAGATGTTGTACAGAGATGGCATAGTAAAGATGTTGTACAGAGATGGTATAGTAACGATGTTGTACAGAGATGATAAAGTAAAGATGTTGTACAGAGATGGTATAGTAAAGATGTTGTACAGAGATGGTATAATAAAGATGTTGTATAATGATGGTATAATAAAGATGTTGTATAACGATGGTATAATAAAGATGTTGTATAATGTTGGTATAATAAAGATGTTGTATAACGATGGTATAATTAAGATGTTGTATAATGAATGTATGATAAAGATGGATGTTAATAAACAAGTGATTATTATTAGGGTTTGTCTGAATGGTTAATGATGTATAAACTTGTTCAGAAGGATTCCTGATGAATATGATGATGACGATGATGACGATGATGACGATGATGATGATGATGATGATGATGCTTGAATGACATGGTCATTAGCGATAATCATCATTTACCAGACATGGGAAAATACATGTCTTCTTCACATAAACCACGCAGAAAGGTCAAGGACAATGTCAAGGACAATGTCAAGGACGTTTAGTTTGGGTCATATGACGTCAGATACGGATGTCTAATTTTCGAAGAGAATCGGAGTAACGACAACCGACCGCTGGTCGTTATTAGACACGAATCAGTGACCGATAAAACAGTATCTACCCGTATTATCGCCCAGTTAACCACGTGTCTAATTACGATACTGGACCCCAGGCCGCATCTGCAAGCGAGAATACAGCCACACACCCACACACAGACACAGACACACACACACACACACACACACACACACACACACACACACACACACACACACACAACACACACACACACACACACACATATATATATATACTGCGATAAGAATGATCACGTGATCTTATCAAACAGAGGTCAAGGTTTGACCCCCTACTAGGATCGGAAGTAGAAGGTTAGTAATTGTTTGTTCGCCAAACATCCTACGGGAGCAAACAATACTAACACGTGACCTTATCGGTGAGCGATAAAAGCGGATAGAACGTGTTTTATTGCCAAATCGGCGACGTCACGTGATTATGACGTCACGTCGCACGTGACGAAGCATTGAGGCCCCCGGGTTTTGTGCGACGATGACTGGTGCGATTTACGACATTGTACCCGAACAAAACGCGCGGCCGTCATGCGCGGAGTGGCGATAATAGGGGAAATCGGCCCTCTATCGGCAATCGATCACGTGGCTGATCGGGAACAATAACCGACCTCTCACCGGAAGTTCGTGTGGACTTTAGCGATCCCCGGATAATGGCCAGAATTCATCGATTATCGGGAATTGCCCCCCGACGGAATCCGTGACGAGACATGCGAAATGTAATTGGCGACAAACGACGGCATGCATTTTAGGAATTGATGACTCAACTCGGTGACTCTTGGGGATTATTTATAAATAACTATGGCGAGTTTATGCACAATAATTTGGCGAAATGTTCACAAATGAGCGAACATGACACGATACAATAGTAAACATTGGGACTTAGGAATATTGGGGTTTGTTGATACCCTCATTACAAATATTGATACATTAATAATAAGGCGATTTTTATTAAATATACAGTGAAAGACATTTGCATACGAATGTGACTACTTTCCGGAGTAATATAAGGACATTTTGATACACTAATTAATATAGCGACTTCTTGGTGACCTATTAAATATTGTGACTAGGCCTATATCATGAATCGATCATTACGTTACACTAACCAAAATGGCGACTTTTTGTTGCATAATCAAGATGGCAACTTTATGATGCACTAACCAGAATGACCACCTTTTTATACACTATCCAAGATGGCGACTTTTTGATACACAACCCAGAATGGTCACTTTTTATACTCTCTCCAAGATGGCAACGTTTTGACACACTAACCAGGATGGTCACTTTTTTATACCATAACCAAGATGGAATTTTGCTTTATTCTTACTTACGGCATAATAATAATAATAATAATAATAATAATGACATGCCATCACTGTCATCGTATTAATAAAATCAAAATCAATACGCGTACTACATCCAATGGCAACTGGAACTCGAACCCAACACTTGTAGTTCGGTGAGCTCGTATTTTTCGACGAATCCCCTATCCCGGAGCAGGAATCATTTAGTCGCCGAACGCCGTCAACTTGGCGTAAATCATATCGTAAGCTTATTACTATTTTATTACACTTTATTACCATTTCATTACCGACGCATTACAAACGCATATTTCGTAATTCGATTACTTATTAATTTCAAGTGTTCGGCGCCGACGCCATTCTTAATGACGCGGAGAGGGAAAAATCCAACATGGCGGCGCCTCGAAATCATTCTTCCGCCGACGAGAAGCTTTTAATTTTATTGTTTACCGGGCGAAAACCGCCTCGTCAGGATCCCCGTCAGGAACCGCGTCAGGAAATACATCAGAAACCACGCCAGGAACTATGTCAGGAACTCGATCAGAACGCCACCAGGCGCAAAGTGAATTATTCCTCGGCTCTCCATCAAAATCCGGCTTCGTTTCTTCGGGATCCGAATAAAACCCGCATCCCGGATCGGATACGGCCCGCGAGCATATCGTCCCCGACACCGTTCGGCACACTCGCCATCCGGAATGAGAATGTAATAACGACTGGCGCGTAATCGGAAGCCGAGTGATGGTGGGGGGGGGGGGGTGAATGAATCCCGAGATTGGACAATGCATAGCCGAATACGAGACAATATTAAGTTGTAGTCACCGCGGGGGGGGGAGATGAGGCCGAGTGATAATAGAGGTAAATGGTTCCTATCAGCGGCGAGCGATGGCCGCAGAAAGGGAAAGAATTTTGATTCCGGATTGAGTTTATCTTTCTGAGGCTGGAATTTGGTGGTCGGATGGAATATTTCCGTCGTCGACGCCATGACGGATCCGTTTCGACCCGAGAGCGGTCGGTCCGCCATATTGGAAGCGGTTATTGTTCTCGTCTGTTATCGTAACCGCTCGGCTCGGATCGTAAACATTCGTCTCGCCATCGATCATCATGGGGTGTTTGGGTAAGACGGGCCACTTCGGGGACTCCCTCTTCCCCACTTACCGGTAATAGCGGTCTATAACACACAACCACACACACATACAGAGAGAGAGAGACCCACCGGGGGGTGGGGTGGGAGGGGTTGCGGGGGTAATAATATTCTCGAGGAAAAGATTTTCAAACGTACTCTGGCACACAATAACAAGTTTGAAACAATACCACCCACCACCACACTAACAACTGTCAAAAGTATCCCCCCCACACACACACACCCTAAAACTATGAAGAATATCATATATCTTCCACAAAAATAACTTTTAAATATATCGCCCTCCCCAACCAATAACAACTTTCAAAGTACACAACACAATAATATAATTCTATAGAGTACTTTCATCGAACAATAATAACTTCCAAAACACAATAGCAACTTTAATAACCATTATTAGTATTATTATTATTTTTATTATTATTATTATATCCTTTCCCGTCATAGTTGATTCGGTATGAACATCTTAGTGGGCTTTTCCCCCATAATTGGAGTTGTGCTGCTAGTTAGAACCCCCCGCCCCCCAAATTGTAAACACCATAAGCCCCACACTTATAATAAACACCAACCAATCCTATCTGTCACATAAAACACGGCTAAAAATCTCCCCACCATCCACATTCCAAAATCCCAGTCCCAGGCAACATCTACGGTCGACCCAACGCCCCGGGCAGCACACGTGAAAACGGACGAAATTGATTCGTCAACCGCTTGATGTCGCGCCGAGAACTCACCCGCAAACAATAAATCCGTGTTATTGTAGATGGCGCCACCGCCGTCATGTTTATCATTTCTGTGTGCCCAGGAAAGCTAATATCTATTCATGGGCAGATGAGTCCAACGCTGTGCGGGCGCAGTGTTAATCACGGGCCCACCGCGTTGTCAGTTGGGCACAAACGCTTTATCTCGATTTATGGTAGCTGCCCACAAAGATGGCGGACGGGCCGACCAATACACGTGACCTATCGTCTGCTGACGGCGGGAAAATGAACAAATTTACATTTTCGATGAATGACAAACGTTAGCCCGACGTCAGCACAACGCTAGCCAATAATAGCCAACAAAATGGCCGACTTTCGTAGCCACAATTTGGCGCTAAATTGCCCGAGGTGGGTTTTATGTTAATGGAGATCGGCCGCCATCTTGGAGGACATTTTTGTTCTTCGCCTCGCCCGCTCCAAGGTCATTTGCCGCTTAATCTGCTCTCCGAGAGAAATTTCTGGGATTACTAGTCTCGCGTCGGGACCAGGGAGTCCAGGATCCGGATTTTGTCACTTTGGCTGAGTAGATAAGAAAACACGACGGCTAAGCCAGTTCCGGTTTAGTTTTGTCGTTGCAATTCACTGGACTGACTGGCTACTTGAATGAATGAATGAATGTGTGAATGACTCATTCACTTACACATCCATTCACTCACTCACTACCTACCTCCTTCCCTCACTCACTCACTCATTCACCCAATCACTAACTCCCTCATTCACTCACTCACTCACTCACTCACTTTCGGTTAGTTCATTAGTGATACAGGTTACGTACGTTTTGTCGACCAAACTTCCTCTGGCCTTGACACAGTCTACAGTTCGTCTTCGATGACCTAAAACCGATGTAAAACCACGTGACTCCCGCCTTTCGGTCACGTGGAACGGCAGACATTCGGTCCAGTTGCCGAGCTTGTAGCGGAAATTGGTGTGCCGATACTCGTCGCACTCGCGCCGCGCTGGACACTTCCGGCTTTCGGTAAGTGGTGGACAGCCTTTACCGCCACCAGATGGCGCCCTGACTACTGTCCGATACCGAGTGGCGTTACGTACCCAGCACGTGTCACAAGATGTCCATGTGCCGAAGTCCGATACGATGCAGTCACGTGGGCAATCCTGCTCGCACGGCTCCTGGTCATGTGGTTTCGGCACGAACGACGCGCAGATACTTTCCGAAGGAGCGCGCCCGCCGCATTTGGCGACGCAGGTGACATTGCGACTGCGCACGCCCACGTACTGCTGACAGGTCACGTGACCTGGTAGGGGGGCGCATGCGCCCCACTCTCCGATCTTCCAGTGATATTGATATCGGTGAAAGTCGCACACGTGGAAACACTCTCTCTTTTCCGGCGGCTGAATGTGCA
The DNA here is from genome assembly GCA_025642065.1 of Paralvinella palmiformis. Lineage (NCBI taxonomy): Eukaryota > Metazoa > Annelida > Polychaeta > Terebellida > Alvinellidae > Paralvinella > Paralvinella palmiformis. The sequence goes on along the minus strand of JAODUP010000141.1, from coordinate 542,859 downwards.
GCTGGCATTTCCGGTCCGATACCTGTACTTCCGTATCACGTGACTGTTCGTCTGGCAGCGAACCTGGAGGGTATGACCTGATGCACGACACTCTACGTATCTGCTCACCACCGGGTCCACATTTACTATGTCGACAGATACTCCATGGACCTGATGACAATAGAAACATATTGTTATTATTTTGGTATGGCATAACTCACTCACTCACTCACTCACTCACTCACTCACTCACTCACTCACTCACTCACTCACTCACTCACTCAATCATCATCACTCAATCAATCATTCAATCAATCAATAGATCAATTAATCGATCAATCAGATATTTCGTACCCTAAATTAGGACTTTAAATATGCCTATTATTTAATATAAAAATTGTTTATTAATGAACTCGTTCATCAATCTATCCATTGCCTTATCATCAATTAATGAATCAATGACGTCATAAAATCCCAACGGTTAGACAGCGCATCTTAATTATTTACAAAAGTCGTGATTAAAAAAGCGGCGTAGTGTGTCTGTCTGGATTAAGTGCCTCGCGAGCTCGGTGCCGCATTAGCTGCCAACTAGTGGCGTCGTCTTGGTCATCTAAGCCAGAGGTCAAGGTCATTGTATAAGATTGACAGCGTCATCTACCGGATAAGTGGTCATCGGGAACACCGGAAGTTGTTGGTAATTGGTGATTCTAATTAAATTAATGGCAATGGTGGCACTGATCGTCATGATAATCATGATGATAATGAGGGTGATGATGATGATGATGATGATGTTCATGATGACGATGATGAAAACAACCATGCGGCTTATGTAGTTTTCAGTTCGGGTGATGGGAGGACCACAAAGTGTCACGGGTGCCCGATCCAGGTCCACTATTGGCTGAGGTATTATCCAATCAGTGACGTCGATTCCCACTCGATATGTCCCTCATTTGCATAAACCGTCCAACCATAGATACCTCTTCGTTATAACCGAATCGTCCCTCAGTCGCCATCTTTGATGAGAATCATCTTTTAATGGGCGACTTAATTGAACGTAAGTTCTCGAACCGGATCCGGACATTCCAATGTCATCATTGCGGCGTCAGTTCAATAACTTTCTCACCGCTAACACGGCGCATAGCGGGGATTTCGCTAATTTGTATTTATTCACCACGCATGCACGTGCTGCAGTGTGGGTGTTATTGAACACGTGATAGTCTTATTAGCATCTCGTTGATCAAAGAGAGAAAACAAAATGGAATAAAATTCATATTTCCTCAATTATTTATAAGTTAGAGTAGGGAGGTTTCACCATCTTTTGGTTCCTTTTAGAAATTGTTCGTGGAGCTCCGAACAGTGATTGTGGGGTATGACTTGGTCAAGGTGTAGGGAATAATTGGGAAGTTTAAGGTAATAATAGGTGGCGGGTGTTAGATGTTAGGTGGTGGGTGTTGGATGAAAGCCAAAATTTAAGAAGTGTGTCTCCGTTTTGGTAAAATATGGGCGTGTTCGGAGAAAACTATGGTATGTGGGAACACATTGGTAGTGTATGGGAACAAAATGATAGTTTCTGGTCATAAAATCAATTATGGGGGTGGGGCGGTGAGGAGTAAGGGTTTGTATATCTGGGGACAAATGAGTATTTTATGGGGTCAAGGAGGTCCTTTGTGGGGTAAAGGTTACTGGAGACAAATTGACGAAAAGTGAGGAGTACCAACGAATAAATTTATCGCGATTAATTAACCAGTTACGGTTACAAAGTGATGTGGGGGTGAGTGGTGGGACGGCTGAAACTTATATCGTCATTGGTGGCGCCCTCTGTTATAACCAGTTAGACGTTTCTACGTCTTTTCTCCCTTGCAGCCACGATGTCGGATTGCCAGGAACCCGAAGCTGTCGCAAATCAAATTAACCTGGATTGAGAGCGGCGGCCAGCCCGTCCTGATCCAGAACAGACCTCACCGTGATGGGGCCCTCAATCTTCATCACGCCACAGGTGATGTCCTCATCACGGCCCTATCACCAGGGGACGCGGTTAATGTCGACACTGACACCTCCAATTGACGCCATCTTTGAAGGCTTCCCGCCTAATCTTGACTACGTCTCGCCGAAGAAAGATGGCGGCCGCCGTAGGCCGGAAGTGACCTTTGACTTGCTGTGACACGCTGTGAAACCTGGTGACACATGACGACGTAGCGGTTGAGAGCAGATCAGGGAAACGTGGGAGGGGGGCGTCTCGACAAAAACGAACATCACCGCTTCGAGTGACGTGTCAATATTCGTAAAGAAACAAATATGACGAGTCTTCTTTGTCTAGATTATCAAGGTCACTGACTCACTTACTGACTCATTCACTCGCACAAAGAGTCTTCGTGGTCTAACTAGTATTGCGGTTGGCTAAAGATCTCTAGCATCTGGGTTCAAACTTGGGCTGGCTACGTGTGAAGGGTGTTTCATCTTTCTCTTCGTCTCATTATCTTTTGAGATTGCTCGCTCAGGCAACTTACATGACCATTTGTACAACAACAACAGTCAACATCATTCACTCACTCACTTACATCCGTACTCAGTCATTCACTCAGTGTGTAACTGACTGGCTGACTCATACACTTGACAGTTCCGTTGGGCATAGCGGTGGGGGGGGGGTGTGCCATCTGACGCCTTCAAAACGTCAGGACCACGTCACATTATCATGACAACCATCAATAAGGAAATTTCACAGTGGCCCCGGCATCGAACCGTATGATGCTCGTATTCCAGACTAGCGTTCTACTCGTCAGCCGTTCTGAATACAACACACGCCGGAAGTGTGTGTGTGTGTGTGTCTGGGGGGTGGAGGGGGGGGAACGGAATATTTTATATTAATTTTTTTTCTTCAGA